>CM019065.1:267790151-268315151 GCA_009667805.1 Leptobrachium leishanense | reverse complement strand
TACCTGAGGGCCACTGGACAAGTTATTTGAGTTTGAGACCCCTGGTCTGCGCAGTTTTATGACAGGTGTGTATTTTTTATTAATATCTACTCAGCTGCGTTGGTTTGGACAGGCATTTGAGCGTACAGTGTCAAAATGGCACATGTCACCCCTATGAGATAGGGATGCACCGATACTAGTATCGGTGCCAATACTGCCGTTTGCACATGTACTTGGTATTATTATTATTATTCTTTATTTATAAAGCGCCAGCATATTCCGCAGCGCTGTACAATAAGCACAGTATAGACAGGGTTACAATACATTGAACAACATTTGACAAACAGTACAGGAGGAGATGAGGGCCCTATTCCCGTAGGAACTCACAATCTAGGAGGGTTGGGGTTGGAAACAGGAGGAGAGGACTGTAAGGTGAGAGTGATTGATGGTTGTGTCAGTGCGTCAGTGTCAGTGTCTCGTGCAAATAGCCCGATACCTCCCCCCGATACCGGAAGCCAGCGGTAGGCCAGCTTGCTGGTATCCGCGGGGCTGGGGAAGCTGGCAGCATGCATGAAAAGCATTTGGCCAGCGTTCCCCTCCGGTGGGCCGCATTACTTACCAAGCGGTGGGTCCGGTTGCAGGGCTGTGACGCGATCACGCGGCCGCCGGGCAGTGGAGGCTGTGACTCTGCCTCCAGCCGAGATCTCGCAGGAGGCTCCTGCGAAATCTCGGCTAGAGGCAGCGTCAAGGCCTCCACGGCCCGGCGGCCGCGTGATCGCGTCACAGCCCTGCAACCAGACCCACCGCTGGGTAAGTAATCCGGCCCACCGGAGGGGAACGCTGGGCAATTGCTTTTTATGCATGCGGCCAGATTCCCCAGCGTTTGGTCTGTGTCTGGTATGTCAGAGATATAAATCTATATACACACTGCTCAAAAAAATAAAAAGGGAACACTTAAACAACACAATGTAACTCCAAGTCAATCACACGTCTGTGAAATCAAACTGTCCACTTAGGTAGCAACACTGATTGACAATCAAGTCCACATGCTGTTGTGCAAATGGAATAGACAAAAGGAGGGAAGCATAGGCAGGTAGCAAGACATCCCCAATAAAGGAGTGGTTCTGCAGGTGGTGACCACAGACCACTTCTCAGTTCCTATGCTTTCTGGCTAATGGTTTGGTCACTTTTGAATGCTGGCGGTGCTGTCACTCTAGTGGTAGCATGAGACGGAGTCTACAACCCACACAAGTGGCTCAGGTAGTGCAGCTCATCCAGGATGGCACATCAATGCGAGCTGTGGCAAGAAGGTTTGCTGTGTCTGTCAGCGTAGTGTCCAGAGCATGGAGGCGCTACCAGGAGACAGGCCAGTACATCAGGAGACGTGGAGGAGGCCGTAGGAGGGCAACAACCCAGCAGCAGGACCGCTACCTCCGCCTTTGTGCAAGGAGGGACAGGAGGAGCACTGCCAGAGCCCTGCAAAATGACCTCCAGTGGGCCACAAATGTGCATGTGGCTGCTCAAACGGTCAGAAACAGACTCCATGAGGGTGGCATGAGGGCCCGATGTCCACAGGTGGGGGTTGTGCTTACAGCCTAACATTTGTCAGAGAACACCAAGATTGGCAGCTTCGCCACTGGCACCCTGTGCTCTTCACAGATGAAAGCAGGTTCACACTGAGCACATGTGACAGACGTGACAGGGTCTGGAGAAGACGTGGAGAACATTCTGCTGCCTGCAACATCCTCCAGCATGGCCGGTTAGGCAGTGGGTCAGTAATTTCTTTAGGGGGCCGCACAGCCCTCCATGTGCTCGCCAGAGGTAGCCTGACTGCCATTAGGTACCGAGAGGAGATCCTCAGACCCCTTGTGAGACCATATGCTGGTGCGGTTGGTCCTGGGTTCCTCCTAATGCAAGACAATGCTAGACCTAATGTGGCTGGAGTGTGTCAGCAGTTCCTGCAAGACGAAGGCATTGATGCTATGGACTGGCCCGCCCGTTCCCCAGACCTGAATCCAATGGAGCACATCTGGGACATCATGTCTCGCACCATCCACCAACGCCACGCTGCACCACAGACTGTCCAGGAGTTGGGGATGCTTTAGTCCTGGTGTGGGAGGAGATCCCTCAGGAGACCATTCGCCACCTCATCAGGAGCATGCCCAGGCGTTGTAGGGAGGTCATACAGGCACGTGGAGGCCACACACACTACTGAGCCTCATTTTGACTTGTTTGAAGGACATTACATCAAAGTTGGATCAGCCTGTAGTGTTGTTTTCCACTGTAATTTTGTTTGTAACTCCAAATCCAGAACTCCATCGGTTGCTCAATTTTATTTCCATTGATAAGGTTTGTGTGATTTTGTTGTCAGCACATTCAACTATGTAATGACCACAGTATTTAAATAAGAATATTGCATTCATTCAGACCTAGGAGGTCTTATTTTTGTGTTCCTTTTTAGAGCAGTGTATATCAATCTAGCTCTGGTCTGAGTATATATATATATACACACACACATGGGTATGTCTGGTCTGAGGTCTGTGTAATATATATAAATCACGAGTATAGCAGTATGACCTCTTTTATTGGACTAACGTTACATTTAAAAAAGACAATCCCCTCGAGGGATCAAGGCACCCAGCAGACAAAAAAAAAAAAAAGTGTAAAAAAAACATGTAAAATAAATATAAATGTATAAAATAAAAGGGACAGCCAAGATGGCGCTGCCCTAAGGGCAGCGTCATCTTGGGGATGTGTGGGATGTTCCTAGCCTGCCTCAGATAGGTAGGCTAGCAACATCCAATCAGAAGTGAGAAAAAAAAAATCTAAATAAAATTTCTAATTTGTCAGGTCAATATTTTGCAAATATTGGCTCTGACCTCTGTGATTCTCCCTCCCTATCCTCACTTGTGTTTTGGTGAGCGAGAGAGATCAGAATTGACAGGTTAGAAATTTAGAGAGATTTAGAAAAATTGAGGCAGGTTTAGAGGGATTTAAAGAGAGATTTGTGTGTTTACTGGGGTTACCCAATGGTCCTTTTTAGGGCCATTTATTTTTATTTTCTTGTGAAACCCAACGGTTCTTTTGAGAACCAATAATCCGCTTATATATAATAATTATAAAAATTTATTTTATAAATCTTTTATATAGAATCTCCCAGAGAGTGTAAAGCGCCGATGAGGCATATGCCATCCTGGCATCATAATCTGAGACATCTGCGTCTGACTCAGACCCAGATTTTGACCCTGCCAGGTGCTCAGAGACATCGCTGAATACATCTACACTTGCTGATGTATCTGCTAGTGATGTTTCTGATGCAGATCCTGGGCCACCACCTGCCAGCAGGAGACGCACACCTCCAGCTGAGGAGTGGGTAGTGCCTCATCGCCAGAGGCCAGATATCCCTCCTTTTATTATTATTATTATTATTATTCTTTATTTATAAAGCGCCAGCATATTCCGCAGCGCTGTACAATAAGCACAGTATAGACAGGGTTACAATACATTGAACAACATTTGACAAACAGTACAGGAGGAGATGAGGGCCCTATTCCCGTAGGAACTCACAATCTGGGAGGGTTGGGGTTGGAAACAGGAGGAGAGGACTGTAAGGTGAGAGTGATTGATGGTTGCGTCAGTGAGTTGGGTGGTAGGCTTCCCTAAATAGGAATGTTTTCAGGGAGCGTTTGAAGGAAGAGAAGTTAGGGGAAAGTCTGACAGTACGAGGGAGAGCGTTCACGGCAAATCCTGGCATCAATATTGATGTTGCAGGATTTACCGCCACGCAGGTTTTGCAGGTGTTTCTGGGGGAATATTTGTTGGGCTACATTGTTGTCCAAACAAATCTGTATACCCAGCAACATTGTGCTGCGAAGCCGGACTCATACTTGGCAAAGCAGCAATGGACCCCCCTAGATGTGCCAGAATTTCTGAAATTCTGGGCACTTATAAAGCTGATGGGCATCATAAAGAAGCCCTCAATTCACTCCTACCGGAGCAGTAGCCCCATCCGCTTTCATGCACTTCAGTGACAACAACCTGTGCCCCCCTAGAGTGCATCCCCCAGTTTGACAGGCCGTATAAAATCCGCCCCCTGATTACCCACTTTGCCACCGGGTTTGCAGAGGTTTATAGACCTGGAAGGAATATCTGCATGGATGAATCCCTAATGAAATATAAGGGAAGGCTGGGATTCAAGCAGTATATTCCTTCCAAACGCTCCAGGTATGGAGTGAAGTTGTATAAGATCTGTGACAGCGAGAGTGTGTATACTCAAGCCTTCCGGGTGTACGAGGGAAAGGATAGCAGCCTTGACCCTCCAGGTTGCCCAGAATACCTAGGAACCAGTGGCAAGATTGTGTGGGACCTACTGTTTCCCCCTGATGAACAAAGGGTACCACTTGTATGTTGATAATTTTTATACAAGTGTCCCTTTGTTCAAGCTGCTGTATGGTTTTGATACCGTAGCATGTGGTACTGTTCGCAAGAACCGCGTAGGTTTTCCAGCACAGCTTGCCCGCACCCGGTTAAAAAGGGGGGAGACCTCAGCTCTGCGCCAAGAGGAGCTGTTGGCAGTCAAGTACAGAGACAAGAAGGACTTATACCTTCTAACCATCATCCACTCTGAGAGGTCTCTGTACGTGGCAGAGCTGAGAGCATCAGGAAGCCAGTGTGCATCAAAGCCAATAACCGGCATATGGGTGGGGTTGATCTGGCAGATCAGCTGCTCCAGCCCTACCAAATTATGCGGAAGTCAAGGGCCTGGTACAAAAAGGTTGCAATTTACCCGATGCAAATTGAAACCCACAAGGCCTTTTTACTCTGCAAAAAGGCAAACCCAAGGGACACTGTCCTTTTTCCAGTTTAAGCTCCAGGTCATTTCGGGGCTTTTGTACCAGGATGCACCGGCTTCCCAGCGGTGATGGGGGACAGAGTTGGAGCTACACATTTTATTTATAAAATCCCTCCTGAGGGCAAACAGAGACCCAAAAAAAGATGCAGGGTGTGTTTCAAGAGGGGGCAGAGGAGAGACGCAACCTTTTACTGCCCAGAATGCCCTGCACAACCCGGTCTGTTTCAAGGTGTATCACACTGTGCGTGATCTGTCATTTTTTTTCCCTTTCTATTTTTTCTTACAGTCTACTAGGGATCCACCGATACTAGTATCGGTGCCGATACTGCCGTTTGCACAAGTACATAGTACTCATGCAAATGGCCCGATACACCCGCCCAATACCGGAAGCCAGCGCTGGGCCGGCTTGCCGGTATCCGCAGGGCTGGGGAAGCTGGCCGCGTGCATGAAAAGCATGCGGCCATCATCCCCTCCGGCAGCAGCAATACTCACCCCTTCCGAAGGCCGGTCGCGCTGCTGTGGGGCAATCACATGGCCGCCAGCGCTTCTGTGATGCTGCCTCCAGCCGAGAGGCAGCATCACAGATACGCCCGGTGGCCAAGTGATCGGATCACAGCAGCGCGACCGGACCTTCTGAAAGGGTGAGTATTGCAGCCGCCAAATGGGAACGCTGGCTGCATGCTTTTCATGCACGCGGCCAGCTTCCCCAGCATTCGATGGTGGCATATCCTTGAGATCTGGGGGCAATCTCTGCAAAGTCACGGTGTGGCATGGCATTGATTTTAGGGTTCTGTGTAATAACAGATCCAGGACGCAAAAAAGTGAGACAGAGGTCATTTGCATATCATACCCAGAATTCCTTGCTGCATATGGGGAATGTGGCACAGGAGCTCTGGGATACAATTCATCGAATTGCTGTGATGTGCAACTGGCTTCTGCAATAATTATATAATCTCGGGGGGATATATACATGTGAGCTGGGGGCATTTTTATATGAGGTCTGTTCTTATTGGAAAGCGGTCACATGACATAATACCTTGGGTTGTGTACTTTTAGAAAATATGTATATGTGGAGGGTTATTCGGGAATTAGTGAGAGATATCAGTGTTACAATGTCACTAATTTTGAAAATAAACCCTTTGCCATTTCCAAAGTGCTACTTGCACTTATTGTCGTATAAGATCAGGAAAAAAGCGAGGAATATGTAAACATTGGGTATTGCTGAACTCAGGACAAAATTTAGAAACTACTAAGCAATTTTATTTTTTTGACGGCTGTTGATACATAAGAATTTTTGGGGTCAAAGTTCGAAAAAGTGGTGTTTTTTCAATTTTTTTGTCATATATCAATTTTTTTATAGTAAATCATGTGAAATGATGGGAAAAAAAATGGTATCTTTAGCAAGTCCATTTAATGACGAGAACAACAGTGTAAAATGTGTGTGGGTTGCATAAACGACTAAGAGGAAAATTTTACCTAAACACAAACAGCGCAGAAACATAAAAACAGCAGGGTCACTAAAGGACGGATTTGTGTAAAACCGCCAGGGGTTAAACGACGTGTGTCACAGCAGTTAAAGATAAAGAACCATGTACATTTTCGGCATCCCAGATTAAGTAGCAGAGAAATTCAGACACAATACGAAACACTGTAAGCGAAACTCAAACTTTACCTACTTTTTAACTTATTTTTATGCCAACTTTTTTATTATTCTTTTTACTTTTTTTGTCTTTTATGTAATATTTATTGTTTTTACTAGCCAGTGTGGACTAGACCTGTATACCAAATAGAGATTTTTTATTATTTTTTAGGCATAGAAAGTTTGATCTCTTTGCTACTTACTCCCCGTCTCGTGAGCACACAGCGGCAGAACCATCCCACCCAAGACCTAAAGGGGTGAGGTGCTTACCTCTGAAAGCACCAAGGAGCAACACAGGAGCCTAATCAAATCACAGGCTCCAGCATTGGTAAGTATATTTCTGTACTGCACTACATGAATACCTAGTGAGACCAATTACGCCACGAGAGCTTTGTCTCTTCTGTATTTCATCCTGGGAGCCACCTGCCTATGAGCCACCATATCCAGGAAGGAAAGGGACAGGGAAAAAGTTGAGCCACCCTTCTAAGTTGGCCGAAAGCGTGTACACCTAGAGCCAGGTTTTAGTGTGGCTCTATAGTATGTGAGTGTTTTTGACCTTCCTTAAAAATATTATTTTCTTACATACCTGGATTCTGCGCCATTGCTTTATTTCGCTCTATGCTTTCGAGGTACAAAAAAGGAACAGACCCGAGAACTAGGAACGGACCAAAAATCCTTCATTTTTAAGTATATTTATTTGAAAGACTTTGCTTTTCACATGGTGCATGCACACCAGGAGCACATTACTCTTTGTGACACACGAATACTATTAAGGACTGTGTACTAAACGATCATAACCTTTACCTTTGTTGCATGCGGCTTTTTCTCTGCATTACATTTATATACGTTGATTGTCATTTTACCTTTGTGCCATATGGAACCTATCTTCTGTGTTTTTTCACTGTAGTATTAAGGCCCGCGCATACTGGGCCCATTTACCCTTGCTGGTTGTAAATCCCTGCAGATAGTAAAGTTAACCGACCATTCAAGGATCGGAGGGATAGACAGGATTCTGCGTACAGGGACCAGCATCCAGGGCCGGCTCAAGCCACTGTGCTGCCTGGAGCGACGTATGAAATGCTGCCCCCCCCCATTAAAAAAAAACAACACGTGGCATGTAAAAGCGTATCCAGAGCTCCATAGCATTACAACTCACAGTAACGTGTGGTTTGTATCAGCCTGAGTATTATTGCTGTGGAGCTCTGTGATACGTTCATACATACCACACATTACTGAGTTTTATTGCTGTGGAGCTCTGATACAGTAATGTGCAGTGTGTATGAGCGTATCAGAGCTCCACAGCAATAAAACTCACAGTAATGTGCAGTGTGTATCAGCGTGAGTATTATGGCTGTGGAGCCCTGTGATAGGCTTATACACACCACACATTACTGTATCAGAGCTCCACAGCAATAAAACTCACAGTAATGTACAGTGTGTAACAGCGTGAGTTTTATTGTTGTGGAGCAGTGTGATACGCTCATACACACCGCACATCACTGAGTTTTATTGCTGTGGAGTTCTGTGACAGTAATGTGTCGTGTGTAGAAGCATATCACAGGGCTCCACAGCAATAATACTCACGCTGATACGCACTGCACATTACTGTATCAGAGCTCCACGGCAATAAAACTCACAGTAATGTGCGGTGTGTATGAGCATATCACAGAGCTCCACGGCAATAAAACTCACGCTCATACACACTGCACATTACTGTGAGTTTTATTGCTGTGAAGCTCTGATACGCTCATACACACCGCACATTACCGTGAGTTTTATTGCTGAGAAGCTATGTGATACAGTAATGTGTGGTGTGTATGAGTGTATCACATAGCTTCTCAGCAATAAAACTCACGGTAATGTGCGGTGTGTATGAGCGTGAGTTTTATTGCTGAGAAGCTATGTAATACAGTAATGTGTGGTGTGTATGAGTGTATCACATAGCTTCTCAGCAATAAAACTCACGGTAATGTGCGGTGTGTACGAGCGTATCACAGAGCTCCACACATCCATCCATGCACACACACACACGAGTGCAGGCGGGATGGGGGGAGAGCTGGGAGGGGGAGAGATGGGAGTGTAGGAAGGAGAGGGAGTCTTACCAGCAGGCTCTGTCTGCAGTCTGACTGTCTCCATATGCTTCTCACCGTTCCCAGGCACTGTTCCCCCCCATCTGAAATTCAGCGCCAAACTTCCTGGTTATGCTGGCATCACCGGACCATTGCATGCTGGGAGATGTAGTTCTAGCCTGGTTTACTGCATATTGCAAAGAACCCGTTTAGAACTACATCTCCCGGCATGCAATGCTCCAGTGATGCCAAAAGGCGGCGCCCAGACTGGGAGTTACTCCGGAGGCTCAGCGCGGAACGGCCACTGCGCAGGTCTCCATGAGATGCCGGGGCAGCAGCGCTGTTTATAAAGCAGTGCAGGGGCTCAGCTGCAAAATATTGCGCTCCCCAAAATCTGCCGCCTGGAGCAGTTGCTCCGAACCGCTCCATGGTCGGGCCGGCCCTGCCAGCACCACAGTTTGAGGGAGGATACGTGACAATATATATATATGACTGAAGTTTACATAAACGTTTTTAATAAAAATCACATCACTTTTGTTTAAACATTTAAGTGGGAGTCAATCCGAAACAAAACGAGATTTCAATCATCACGCATCAATCCGAAACAAACCAAACTAAAATTTTCATTGGCATTTCATTTGATTGTCAAATGGATTGATTAATCCATAACACCTTAAGAGACAAAATACCGGCAACCCGAAACAGCGGGAAAATACGAATCGTGGTAACAAGGAATAAATCCACCGAAATGAAATGAAAACCCTGGGCTGAAATTAGCCGCAACGAATCACTTCACAATTCGAAATTCGTCAAAACGAAAATTAAAAAATTTGCCGTGCACATCTCTGTTGTGCATGATAACAGACACGCTTGTGGAGCCCATGCCTTGATGCATCAAAGCTGTTTTGGTAGCACGACGGGGACCTACACGACATTATGCAGGTGGCTTTAATGTTGTGACTGATCAATGTATATTATGCAGGGCAAAGTCATTTGTAGTTCCTTAATCTATTTCACACAAAAAAAAAAATCTGTACAGAAATCCACAACACTATAAAAAAATGTGGCAGCTAAAATATGCAAACCTCTCAAGACCAATAAATCAATCACCCAATTTCATTGCATACGGGTCTATTCAAAAGAAAGGTGGAAATCAGGAGAACTGGGAGGAGAAAATCACAATCTAGACCAAATAGCAGATTTGGAAAGTTCTATGGGAGAATTTTTCTGGTTTGGCCGTTTTGACCTAGAATTTTCACTTCTCCAGTCATTCTCCTGAGGTTCACGTTTCTTTGAATAGACCTTTATATGGTAACTAATGTTACTACATTTTAAGCCTTGTGGCATTTGGATCAGAAAGGCTTAGTTTCTTTACACTGTTCCCATGAAGTGTATGTCAATACATTGTTGGTGATTGTAAAGGTGGAAATATCCACTATGCAAATAATGTTCCATTCTGCTTGGGGCTCCAAGGCCCACAGGAAGCAAATAGGCTGGAAGCTGGCCGCCATTAAAAGCCAGGCGGCCATCTTGTTCAGAATATTGGTTCACTTGAAAATAACTAGGTAGGTTTTAGCTGAAACTAGATTGAAGCATACGTAGAAATATAGGAATGTGTTAGATTAGCAGAAAAGCAATTAGAACCCTGAGAAAGATTTTGGCTGTTCCTGGCACGAAGGGACAGAATGAGGAATGGATACACCAAGGTCATAGAGGCCCGCTGAGAGAAAAAGGGAAGCATAGAAGATAGACCAGGTGTTAGCCGCAACAAATAAGTACAGGCGTTAGGGAGGCGAGTATAGCCCGGATTGAATGTAGTAACTAATCATGAGCTGTCAAAACTAACATGAAGTTTGCCAATTTACGGCCAATTTAATGGAATGTCTTTGTATTAGACTAAGGGAGGTATTAACCCACGTGGGGTGGGATAGTGTCACCGGGAGGTGGGCTAATTGGGATGTACCTAATTATGTATTCGGGGTATAAGACCCCTTGTCGGGGTGAACTCGGGGCTCAGTCTTTGCGATTCAATCCTGTCTGAGCATCTTCTGTGACGTCACAATAAAGTTTGCCTTTCCTGAAGAGACTCGTGTCCAGAGAATCCTTGCTCGTGTCCGGTCTGGCCTCGTCCCGAGTGAACCAAGTGGATTCCAGTAACATTTCTGGGGGCTCGATAGCCAGGATACGAGGCCCTTTGCCGGCACGGCAACGACTGCTGGACACTGTAGCGGTTGACTGCATGTGCGAGTAATCCTGCTGGTTGGGCGTCCGTTGAAGGTGAGCTGACATCTGCAGGCGCCAAGCAGGATTTCCTGTTCAGTGGACCTCGTCTCGTCCCAAACGGACCCCCGGCCCGGGAAGCTGGGACACCACCGAGTCCGAGGAAACAGCGAACTGCGCGGCGATAGGTAAAGTGTCTATGTTTGTAGGTCTAATGGAAATACCGGTATAAAGGGAAACGTCCGGCCATAGGATAAGGAGACCCGCGGCCACGGTCCTCGTTGACATACCGAACCCGCCGCCGAAAGCACGGACAAGCAAAGGAGCCAGAGTGGCTAGCGCGTGTCTGGACCCGGGGGGATCGGATGTTAACTAAAGGGTAGAGTCTGTATGTGAGGGAGAAGGGAGCCACGTGGAGTTGCATAGTCGTAGTCAGTATTTGTAAATAAAGCTTCTACACGTGGACAAAAGGAAAGGAGGAGAGATTTCTGTGACTGGGCTGAGAGCCCTGAGTCAGTGCTAGTGTGTATGTCATGTAGTGAAGAGGGCCCATTGGGGCCAGCGGTAGCTGCAGAGGAAGTGGTGCCGGGTGGTAGATTACCCATAGGCAAATTGGAATTGCAGACGGAAGTGTAGTTCTAGAACGGGGTGCACATAGTCACAAGCAGTCAAGAGTTAGAGTTCAATTAGCGGGGTATAAGGAGCCAAAAGGAGGGACGGTGTGCCCTCGGCTAGTAGAAAGAGTTGAATTGTTTATGTACGGTTTTGTGCTGAAAGTATCTGGTACAGTATGGGTTGTGAATGATTGCTGAGAGTGCTGTGAGTGATTGAGCGCCTACTCGCCTAGCGAGAAAGCAAACTTGAGAGTGGACTCCCAAGGTACGTTTCCGGCTCAGGCGACTGCAGTCCGGCTACTGACGGAGGAAGAGAATCCGATATATATGAATTGTTGACTGAAGTACTAGACAGTAAATTTCAAGTGTTTTTGCTAAAAAGTAATATCTGTATCATAAAAAGGTTACTGCCCTTAAGAGTAACAATGGGTAACGGGTCATCCAAGCCCAACAAGGTGAAGAAGGGTGAGCCGTCCTTAAGGTACATGGTGCGGAATTTTGAAGCACTATACACAACACGATTATGGTGTAGAGTTAACTAAAGAGAAATTAACAGGAATGTGTACACTTGTATGGCCACTGCTAGTTCCAGAGAGCAGGGGTCAATGGACCCGGAGTTAATACAGAGAGTGCATTCCCAAGTAACCGGGAAATGCGGATATCCTGAACAGTACCCATATATAGATATATGGAGGTATTGTGTAAAAGATAAGTCATTTTATAATGATGGCAGGACGTATTAAGAAGCAGGTACCCCCAAATAGAGAAAATAATAAGAAAAGGAAACCGGTGTTAGTAGAACAACCGGAGGAGATTGATTCCCTGTCCCCGCCCTATCCATCATATTATGGGGCAGCAAGAGAACCTTTGCGTGCTGCGGTTGCGCTGGCGGAGGGGGGGGGCGGGCTGCTGCTGCTGCTCCGTCGGCTTCCTCCGCTCCGGCAGGCGGTATTGCGGAGGAAGATGAGGGGGCAGCGGGTGGAGGAGACAGAGAGGTCCCACCAGGAAAGATTGAAATGCCCGATGGGAACGTATATAAACTAGTAACCCAAGAGGACAGCGATGATGAGGGTGAAGATGCAAAGCAAGGTGCAACCACTCGCGCAGCGAACAAAATATATAAACCCCCGAGACCCATATCAGCACAATCCCAGTAACAGTAAGATGCAAATGCCCCTACGGGAGGTGCCAGGCCCTGTACTGGAAAACGGAGAACCTGGGCCAGTGCAATACACATATGTCCCATTTACGACAACAGATCTGTTCAATTGGAAAACACACACACCACTGTATTCCACTAACCCCGCAGCGGTGGCCAGTATGATAGAGTCAGTTATGCTCACACATAACCCCACATGGGCAGATTGTCAACAACTAATGCTGACAATGTTCACCACTGAGGAAAGAGCCCGAATAAATAGCAGCGCGCGAAAAATTCTACTTGCCCAAGCCGTAGAAGATGCCAGAGCCCAGCCAGAAGTGTGGGCAGAGGAACACTACCCCAAAACAGATCCCAAATGGCCGTACAATACCGCTGCAGGTATTGCACACCTGCAGACGTACCGTACAGCGGTAATAATGGGTGTTAAAGCGGGAGGGAAGAAACACAAACATGGGTAAAATAGCGGATATTGTGCAAGATTCTAAAGAAACCCCAAGTGCATTTCTAGAAAGGTTACTAGATGCATATAGGATGTATAGTCCTATTGACCCGGAGGCGGTGGAGAATCAGAGGTTAATTAATTCTTCCTTTGTGGGTCAGTCACAGAGAGACATACGGAATAAAATACAGAGACAAGATGGGTTTTTGGGTAAAGGTATTAGTGAATTAGTGGAAATTGCTAATAAAGTGTATCATAACCAGGATTTGGAAGAAAAGCGGGAGGAGATAAAGAGACAAAAAGGGCATACAGGGGTGGTCGGATATATGGGAAATAGAGGAAGAGGTGCCCCGGAAAGCGGGAGAGCGAGGGGTCGGGGAGGCAGAGGTAGGGGAACCCCTAGGACCCAATCAGTGCGCTTGGTGCCGGGGCGAAGGTCACTGGAAAAATAATTGTCCGGAATTTATGGCTAAATTTGGGGTACAGGGGGAGGCTGGGGAATCGGGAGGTCAGGCCTCCAATGGTCAGGTAACAAACGGCAGATATGAGAGAAATGATGGTGCCGGTGCAGGGTTTGTTGGTCTGGTGGGAACGTCATTTGAAGGGCAAGGTACATATTGACAAGGACCTGGGCCCATCCCACTCGGTAATCACGAGCCCACGGTCACTATGAGGGTGGGAAATAAAGATGAAATTTTTATGGTTGACACCGGTGCCGAATATTCTGTCGTAACACATCAAATTGCACCCCCAATGGGAAATGAAGTTGATATTGTGGGAGCAATGGGGGTGTCCGCTAAGTACCCCTTCCTTGCTTCACGAAAATGTGAAATGTGTGGGTGGGCATAATGTTGAACATGAATTTCTGTATATGCCCGAATGTCCCATCCAACTCCTGGGGCGGGATCTCCTTCGCAAATTGCAAGCCCAAATTACGTTTCTCCCCGGGGGGGGGGGGTCACGCTAGATTAGACCTACCTGAGAGTGGCAGCTCTACACGGCAGTACAGCCCAGCCAGCCAGCACACCCAACCAATCAAAATTGCAGTAATTATGCCATGAGAAGAAGAATGGCGCTCGGCACCAGCCCCGCCGGCCGACCCAGACCCGTACACACTACTTCTGGGCATCCCCGGAGTGTGGGCAGAGGAAAACCCGCCCGGACTAGCTGTAAATATCTCTCCAGTGTACGTCAATTTAAAACCTGGTGCAACACCTTTGGCTTTAAGACAATATCATATCCCACAAAAAGCCAAGCAAAATATCCAGACACATTTGCAGAGATTTAAAGATCACGGCATATTGAAATTTTGCGTGTCACCGTGGAACACACCCCTGTTGCAAGTACTGAAAGAGGGCAGACAAGAGTACCGCCCAGTCCAAGATTTACGAGCCGTCAACGAAGGCACAGTAACTGCACCCTGTGGTTCCCAACCCATACAATTTATTGTCATTAATTCCCGGAGACACAAAATATTACACGGTGCTTGATTTAAAAGACGCTTTTTTTTGTATCCGCCTGGCTCCGGCAAGCCAGCCCCTTTTTGCATTTCAGTGGGAGGAATCCACCATGGGGGCGCGCCATCAAATGACGTGGACACGCCTCCCTCAAGGTTTCAAAAACTCGCCCACGATTTTCGGTTGCGCGCTCAGCCAAGATCTCCTCGCCTTCAACGCTCAGCCAGACAAAGTTGTTTTACTACAGTATGTAGAGAATTTATTACTAGCTTCTCCCACAGAAAAAGACCGTCTCTGCCACAAAAGCCCTGCTACATCTGCTATGCCTTGCAGGTTACAGTGTCCAAAAAGAAAGCACAAATATGTAAACCGACTGAAATATTTAGGTTTTCAATTAACAGGTACCAAGCATGCACCGGGGGCAGAGAGAAAAGAAGCAGTATGCCGAATACCCCAACCAAAGACAAGGAGACAAGTCCGTGAATTCCTGGGAGCTGCAGGCTTCTGCCGCCTGTGGATTCCCAAGCCCCTCCATCAAGCCACCAAAGGAGGAGAGCATGACCCCTTCCTCTGGGAAGAAGAGCAAACAGCAGCTTTCCTGAAATTAAAGACTCTCTTAACCCTTTCGCTGCTGAGCCTTTTCCTGCCCCTGTGCTGAGCTCATTTTTACCGGTTTTGCTCATCATGTTTAACCGCGTTTTGAAGCCTTATTTTAATATATGACCCAGACATATTATAGATCGTTCTTTCCGGCAGACTGTGCAGATTCATAATATGTCATTATTATATGTATACGTTATGTCATGTCTGTATATTATAACAAAAAATGCAATAAAATTAGAATTTTCAATAATTTACAATGTGTAAAGTGTTTTTTTTCACATTTTAAAATGCGATCGTTTGCGGTTATATTTTCTATGGGGTGCGCTTGTTAAATTATAAATGAGGAATCGTTACTTTTTTTGGGGAAAATTTCGTGTTTTTTAGCAAACGCCCCCCATAGAAAAAATCGTTAGTGCAGCATCATTGTTCACATTATAATTGAAATGGGAACAATATTGTTGCACTAATAAATCTAAAAAAATTTAAAAAAATTAAAAAATGTTTTTAAAAAAAAAAAATTTTAATTTTTTTTAATTTTATTTTTATTTTTAATTTTTTTTTTTTACTTTTTACATGGTCATGTTTGGTATCATTGGAACGGCCACGCTCTGGCCGTTCCAATGATAGGGGGTTCCAATGAACCCCCTATCTCCACTATAGGTGGCAGCAAGGGGTTCATTTGAAAACTGGCGCCATCGCGCTCTGCGCGATGACGCCAGTCGTTAGGGGGATATCCCGGAAGCTTGGCCGACATCCAAGATGTCGGCCAGCTCCGGGAAGGGACCGCGATACGGCGCATGTTGGCGCCATATCGCGATCCAGCCCCCTAGGGGTTAAAGACAGCCGCCGCTTGGAAGGGCAGGCTGTGCCCTTCCAGGCGGTGCCTGCCTTTAACCGCTGGCATGCACGGATGGGGAGGGGAGAGGTCCGAAGGACCTCCCCCTCCCCTTCAGGCACCTTCCCTGCAATGGCAGGGGGGGGTGCCTGAAATAGACGTCATCGCGCATGCGCGATGATGCCTATCGTGCCCGCCTGGGTCCCGGAGGTTGGGCTGACATCGATGATGGCAGCCCACACCGGGGGGCCGAGCGATCAGCCGGAATACCGGCTGATCGCGGGCTGCGAAGGGAGGACGCGCTCAGCGCGTCCTCCGCAGCCAAGTAGGAATGCGGTTGGACGTGCTGAGCGCGTCCACCGCATTTAAAGGGTTAATGGAGGCTCCTGCGCTGGGACTGCCAGATCACAGCAAGCCTTTCCAGCTGTACGTGCATGAACACAAACAGCTACAGGAGTGCTGATTCAGAATTTTGGCTCCTGGCCATGGCCTGTGGCCTATCTCTCCAAGCAACTTGATCCTGTGGCCTGCGGCCTACCCCCATGCCTGAAAGCTGTGGCAGCCACCACAATGCTGATAGCAGAAGCAGACAAGCTGACCCTTGGACAAGTTCTTCATGTCAAGGTGCCCCATGCTGTCAAAGCCCTGCTTGATGTAAAAGGAAGTTACTGGTTCAGCAACAGCCGGATGACGAAGTACCAAGCTATGATGTGTGAGAATCCACGGGTTCATTTGGACCTCATCGCTACCTTGAACCCTGCTACTTTACTGCCTGACTGTGAAGAGGATCCAGATCATGAATGCCTCCAAGTCATGGAAGAAGTGTTCAATAGCAGGCCAGATTTGAAAGACGTACCCCTAGACAAATACGATCTACAGCTATTCACTGATGGTAGCAGTTACATGGATGATGGGAAGAAAGTCTCCGGCTATGCAGTCGTCTCAGCAGAAGAGATTATTGAAGCAAATTCTCTACCAGGCCATACATCTGCACAACTGGCTGAAATAACAGCCCTAACCAGGGCTCTACAACTTTCCGAAGGCAAAAGAGTAAATATCTACACTGACTCCAAATATGCCTTTATGACTGTCCATGCACATGGTGCACTCTACAAAGAGAGAGGCCTACTTACTTCCTCAGGACAACAAATCAAGTATGCAGCTGAAATAACAGTCCTCCTAGAAGCTGTATGGAAACCAAGTGCTGTCAGTATTATGCACTGTCGTGGCCACCAGAAAGACCATGATGAAATCCCGAAAGGCAACAGGCGCGCTGACCAGGCCGCAAAAGCGGCTGCAAAACCATTGCTAACAACTGAACAAGCCAAAGTCCTGCTCTGTAAGCAAGAGGCCCAACCTCCCATGCCAAACTACGAATTTTATATGAATTGGAGAAAATTTGAACCTGGAGGCAAATTTATTGAAATTATGTTGCACAAATGGCACAATGACTACGAACTATTAGAACTCAATCATGATTATATCCAATGGCTCTTCCCAACCCGGTCACAAGGCCGAAATTTCTACTCCACTCCTCTGAACCCTCAAGAGACATGTCTTATGATTAACACCTCAGAAGTTCAGCAAAGACTCCGCAGAGCATACAAAAGGATGCTGAAATTCTTCGGCGTAAAACTAATGGGAGTATGGGGAAGATACAGAAGTAATCGAAGTTGAACGAGCAGAAAATTTCGCCTCATGTTTTGAAAATCTAACAACCAACCCTCATAATAATCTGAGAATTACACGAATACTGCCAAGTTTGGGAGAATTGGGAGCAGAAGAATACCAAGCCCCATTGGTGAGGTTCTTCAAGGAGATCCTTATCAAAAACAAACTGCCAAGAATGAAGAAAAGTGAGATGAACTTTTTTATACCAGCAGTGAGAGATTCACAGGAAAGACAAGATCTGCTGTTCTTTGCCTGGCTTTACTATTTCCCAAAAGAAGAATTCATCTGGGGAAACCATAGAGAATTGGCACGATACAAAGCAAAACCAGTGGTGGCTGCACTCCTACCGGCGCCACTGAGCGAATGGACGCCTGTGTATTCAGAGAAAGAGAAGAAATGGTTATCAGAAGAACAAGGCGGATATGGAGAAGACGGATGGTTCCAGTTGAAGAATGGACAAATAGTTCTACCAGCAACATTGGCGCCTGAGATTGTAAGAATGCTCCACGCAAGTACCCATGGAGGAAGAGAAATGATGGAACAACAATTGGAGCCACATTTCTACGTGCCAGGACTGTCAGTAATCTGCAAAGCAATAGCCCAGCAGTGCGTGACATGTGCCAAAAATAATCCAAGAACAGGCCCATCTCAACCTCCAGGGAAGCAGCCGATCGGGCTATCCCCAATGGCATCGTTACAGATAGATTTCACAGTGTTGCCACCGTGCAAAGGATATAAATATCTACTGGTAATGGTGTGTACCCTGACAGGATGGGTAGAAGCTTTCCCAACAAGAACGGAGAAAACAGTGGAAGTGGTGAAAAGTCTGATGAAGGAAATAATACCACGCTATGGACTTCCTCTCGAAATAGGGTCGGATAATGGCCCCGCATTTATACAGAACTGTTTACAGCAACTTGCCCGACTATTGGGCATCACCTGGAAGTTACATACGGCTTACAGGCCCCAAAGCTCGGGAAAAGTCGAGAGAATGAACCGCACCCTAAAGACTTTGATGTCCAAACTGTGCCAAGAGACGTCACTAGGCTGGTTGGATGTGCTGCCGATAGTCCTATTGCACATTAGGTGCAGACCAACCCCCCAATTGAAGCTAAGTCCGTACGAACGCATGTTTGGACGGCCTACCCCTCTGATTAATGGACTAAGGGGGGACCTTCGGGCATTGGGGGAAACTAAATTAAATGATCAGGTTGTGCTGTTGGGTAAAGCAATGCAGAAATTAAATACTTGGGTGGGAGATAATATACCTCACTTTTTATACCCCCCACTGCATAAGTATTGTCCAGGTGATTCAGTATGGTTGAAGGAGTGGAAAAATGATCCACTAGGCCCAAAATGGAGAGGTCCTTACTTTGTCCTGTTATCAACCCCTACAGCAGTAAAGGTTGCCGAGGTGGTCCCGTGGATACATCACTCCAGACTGAAGGTAGCTGCAGCCAATCCTGAACCAGTATGAAAGATCGTCACCAACAAGACCAATCCACTGAGGCTAAAGCTAACAAAGACCAGTCATGAGCCCCTGAGAGATTCGACTGAAAGCATCCAAGATACTCAACCCGTGGGTGTTTTGATGGATACAACGAGGTCTGATTATCCCCTGATGGGAGATGCTGAAAGGGTTATTTTTTAGGGCCCGGCCCCGACCCGTGATCAACCGGAAATGTCTTTTGTTTTTGAAATTCCGGCGGGGAGGGATTGGGTTTATGTGACTGTGAAGAGAATTGCCCAAGGGTTTTTGACAGTTGGGGCAATTCTGGTACTGATTTTGTTTCTTGCACATTTGATCCATGGACTATCACGTGGAGCATGCCCCAGGTGCCCAAGCACCACCAAGAAAGTGGAAATTTCCCAGATCTGGAATGGTACACACCCGGTGATTGAGAACCGTACCATGTGGAGACAAAAACGAAAGGCGCTATCTGGAACCAGCCCAAGAGGACACTTACTTGTGCAATTTAAATATGACTATGCTAAAAAGTCTGGGCAAACCGCATGCTGGGTGTGTAGTAGACTGCACCCAGAGACAATTCATATACCATTTGCCTCTGTCCCAATGAATTTGAGTATGTTTGCATCAGGAAATGTCACAATACAAGCAGTCGATGCATCGAGGGAGAAACCAGAATCATTCAGTCTCGGGTACCCCATAATAGGACCAGTGTACCAACCAGAATGGTGTTTTCAATTAGGACCAGATAAGGAGACAAATAACGAGGGTGGGTTATGTAACTCAAGTCAGTTCAACTGGACATCATCTATTTACATATTCAGAACAGGACTAAAAGGCACATTATCTATATATACGGTGCAGGCAACTCACTAGAGAGCAAGAGGAGGTGATTGCGAATGCGACCAATGGAAGGCAGGATGCAGTGGATATGATGAGACGGCTGAGACAACTAGCGATAGAGATAACAAAGGGAACACTATATTCATCACCATTTATAGTGAAAGGAGGGTACCAGGTGTGCTGTGAAAGGGTGTGTTACACATGGGTACCACCTACAGTAACAGGAATGTGTTATCTGGCTAAATTGATCCCAATCCAGAGGGTGAGGGGAGACGACACTAATTCAGACACAACACTTCACCCTAGGTACCCACTGGTATTTGAAAGACAGAAGAGAGAGCTATTCAAGAAAACGGATCGAATATGGGCATGGCTTCCAGCATGGACTGGATGGGGAAGAGAGTTGATGGCAAGAATGAACAGTTATGCCAGTTTGATGGATGAGATTTTGAATAAGACTAGTTGGGATATTCAGTTACTGAATCTGGAAGTACGGGAGATACGAAAGGTACAAATGATACATAACTTGGCACTGGAACAGGTCAGTGCGGCTCTGAATGGATTGTGTGAGATGACGATGCATTATGAATGTTGCACTTTCATCAAGAACACTACACATGACGTCCCTGACTATTACCAGGTAATCTGACTATTACCAGGTAATCCAAGATCACCAGGAGAAGGTAGCACAGTTGCAGAACACAGCAAGGAGGATCGCTGTTGAAGGCTGGAATCCACTCCGTGGATTCGGAGCAATCGGAGGATGGTTCGGATCCATTCTGAGATTTATCTCACAGATTGGATCCATGATTCTGATGGTGGTGGTGATCTTGGTCGTAGGGACACTACTGTACCGCATAGGGCTCTGTCTCTGGCCACTATGCAAGAGGGCACTGACACCCACACAGACACAGAAGATACCACTGATTATCCCACAAGATATGTTCCCAGCAAAAATAGGTCCCCCAAAGTATGAGGAACTTGAGAATAATAGTAGTGAGGTGTAATGGCTACAAGTCTCAGGAGAAGAACCTGAGGCTTGAGCCAAGGGGGGAATGAAGTGGACTCAGGCTGGAAGCTGGCCGCCATTATAAGCCAGGCGGCCATCTTGTTCAGAATATTGGTTCACTTGAAAATAGCTAGGTAGGTTTTAGCTGAAACTAGATTGAAGCATACGTAGAAATATAGGAATGTGTTAGATTAGCAGAAAAGCAATTAGAACCCTGAGAAAGATTTTGGCTGTTCCTGGCACGAAGGGACAGAATGAGGAATGGATACACCAAGGTCATAGAGGCCCGCTGAGAGACAAAGGGAAGCATAGAAGATAGACCAGGTGTTAGCCGCAACAAATAAGTACAGGCGTTAGGGAGGCGAGTATAGCCCGGATTGAATGTAGTAACTAATCATGAGCTGTCAAAACTAACATGAAGTTTGCCAATTTACGGCCAATTTAATGGAATGTCTTTGTATTAGACTAAGGGAGGTATTAACCCACGTGGGGTGGGATAGTGTCACCGGGAGGTGGGCTAATTGGGATGTACCTAATTATGTATTCGGGGTATAAGACCCCTTGTCGGGGTGAACTCGGGGCTCAGTCTTTGCGATTCAATCCTGTCTGAGCATCTTCTGTGACGTCACAATAAAGTTTGCCTTTCCTGAAGAGACTCGTGTCCAGACAATCCTTGCTCGTGTCCGGTCCGGCCTCGTCCCGAGTGAACCAAGTGGATTCCGGTAACACTATCACATGTCAAAGCTATGGACACAAAGTTCCCTATTAGCTATTTTGTCAACATGTTATATTTGATTGTCAATTCTATGCACTGTCCAAAAGTCAAGGGATATGTGCTCAAGAGAATGAGGAGAAACAAATTCAGTTTATGTCCTCTTACAGTATAGGCCATGCGGTAGTATCACAATTACTTACGTTACATTGGAAATTAAACGGTTGTGTACGTCGCTTGACTAAATATTCTGTTAAAGAGTTCCAAAAATTAATCTAGTAATCATATTCTCCATACGACTCACCGAACTTGATTTTCCAGAAACTGCATGTAGCGATACAGGAGTGTGTAGGATGGTGACAGGATTCCCACAGACTTCATACGGGCACCTCGCTCCAACTCACTTTCCACAGGCATGTTAGCAAAGCACGATAGCCCAAAGTAGCTGCCTTTCCGGAAGTAACTATTGAAATATGTGACAGAACAACATTTTATCAGTTATCTTCCAATAACAAAATCCTAACCACTTAAAAAGATCAATTAATATTTGTCTGCACAGAAGAAAAAAGCAGAAGTCAATCTATACTGTACTTACAATTGATTAACAATTAGGGATTTCAGATTAAACATAGCAGTAACCAGACCTTTTCCTGTAAGTGATGCAAGGTTAAGAATTTGTGACTGGCAACTACTCCCTGAACTCAAAGACCCTTGTGACAGGATCCTAAAGTAGCCCCCCCCCCCTTATGCTAAAGGCCCATAACTCCGCATACAGTGAATATAAACTTGAACTTTTCAACAAGAAAAAAAAAAAAAACACCTTTTAACAGGGTAACACAGGATAAAGGCAAATCCTCACCGAAACGTTGGGAACCTTGCCTCTGCATCTGGGAGTTTGTTTGTACTGACCCAAAGTAGGATTTTAGCTGCTTCTATTTATCAATCACCTGGTGCTTGTTGCTGTTAGGTATTTTTTGTGCATGTGGTCTTTTGGCTACTTTTTTGAGCCTAGAAGTGTAAACCGTTGCTTCGAATATCACGAGAGATAGAGATCTAGTTTATTAGATTGTGTTGTTAACATCTGTACATTGTGACGTTGTGCTATTGTTTTGTTCTGTCATTGGACACCCTATTTACCCACCGCGTACACACACACACACACACAAGGGCTGGATAGATTTACAATAAATGTAGGAGACAGGAAGAAAACATTGAAGCCAACTAGATGTTTTTAGATGCAAAAAACTATTTTAAACCAATCTAAAAGCAAACTGGAAATTTAGGAGCCAGGAGTAAAATTCTAGGAGCCAGTGGCTACCAGGCTCCTGGCTTTGTCAAGCCCTGGGGTAACATGCAATATACCACTTAAATGTGATCCTCTAGAGTGTAAGCTCCTATGAGCAGGGCCCTCTACACCTCGTTTCCATCATATGTCAGTTTATCACGTTCCCTTTGGTTATTGTAAAGTGCTGCGGAAACTGTTGGCGCTAGATAAATGACAATAATAATAATAATAATAATAAAATCTCAAATTATTCAATACCGGGGTTACACCTGTGTACAAGGAATAAACAATACTTAAAATTTCTCTTGTTCATCTGGTGCCCTCCAATCAAACAGCATATGTAAAAAATATATGAATAAAAACACACATACAGTGGCAAGAAACGGTAGGTGAACCCTTTGGGATTACGTGTAGTTTTGCATGAATTGGTCATAAAATGTGCTCTGATCTTCATCTAAGTCATAACAATTTGAAAAGCACAGTCTGCTTAAAATAATACAACACAAACATTATATGTTTTCAGGTGTTTATTGAACATAAAATGTAAACATTCACAGTGCAGGGTGGGAAAAGTATGTGAACCCTTAGCCTAATGACTTCTCCAAGAGCTAATTGGAGCCAAGAGTGAGCCAACCTTGAGTCCAATCAGTGTGATATTATTGGATGTGTTGCTGAAAGCTGTCCTGCCCTTTAAAAACACACACCAGTTTTGGGTTTACTGGTTTCAAGAAGCACTGCCTGATGTGAACCATGCCTCGCAGAAAAGAGCTCTCAGAAGACCTACGATCAAGAATTGTTGACTTGCATGAAGCTGGAAAGGGTTACAAAAGTATCTCCAAAAGCCTTGATGTTCATGTGTCCATGGTAAGACAGACGGTCTACAAATGGAGAAAGTTCAGCACTGTCGCTACTCTCCCTAGGCGTGGTCGTCCTGTAAAGATGACTGCAAGAGCACAGCGCAGAATGCTTAATGAGGTAAAGAAGAATCCTAGAGTGTCAGCTAAAGACTTACAGAAATCTCTGGCACATGCTAACATTTTCGTTGACACATCTACAATAAGGAAAACATTAAACAAGAATGGAGTACATGGGAGGACACCACAGAGGAAGCCATTGCTGTCCAAAAAGAATATTGCAGCACGTTTGAAGTTTGCAAAAGAGCACCTGGATGTTCCACAGCACTACTGGAAAAATATTCTGTGGACAGATGAAACCAAAATTGAATTGTTTGGAAAAACACACAACAACACTATGTGTGGAGAAAAAAAAGGCACAGCACACCAACATCAAAACCTCATCCCCACTGTAAAACATGGCGGAGGGAGCATCATGGTTTGGGGCTGCTTTGCTGCCTCAGGGCCTGTACGGATTGTTGTCATTGATAAACTCTGGAATTCATTTTTCCATCAAGACATTTTGCAGGAAAACGTAAGACCATCTGTCCGCCAACTGAAGCTCCGCAGAGGATGGGTGATGCAACAGGACAATGACCCAAAACATACAAGTAATTCAACAAAAGAATGGCTTCAACAAAACAAAATACGCCTTCTGGAGTGGCCCAGTCAGAGTCCTGACCTCAACCCGATTGAAATGCTGTGGCATGACCTTAAGAGAGCGATTCACACCAGACATCCCAAGAATATTGCTACCCTGAAACAGTTTTGTGAAGAGGAGTGGTCCAAAATTACTCCAGATCGTTGTGCAGGTCTTATCTGCAACTACAGGAAACGTTTGGATGCGGTTATTGCTGCCAAAGGAGGGTCAAACAATTATTAAGTCCAAAGGTTCGCATACTTTTTCCACCCTGCACTGTGAATGTTTACATGTTCTGTTCAATAAACACATGAAAACATATGTTTGTGTTGTATTATTTTAAGCAGACTGTGTTTTTCAAATTGTTGTGACTTAGATGAAGATCAGAGCACATTCTATGACCAATTCATGCAAAACTCCACGTAATCCCAAAGAGTTCATATACTTTTTCTTGCCACTGTACATAGATATATAGCAATATGTTCTGTGTAGAATAAAAATTGTGGTGTATCCAAGTGAAATATCCACACTCCTTGTGCGGAGCTTGTATAACAATCTGGCTCCCTGACACACACACACACACCTCGTGCCACTTCTGGGGTGGCACCACCATCCCCATATAAATCCATTCTTCGCATACACTGAGTGGCCAGATTATTATGACCACTCCATCAGTACTTCGTTGGGCCACCTTTTGCCTTCAATACTGTGGCGATTCTTCTTGGCATTGACTCCACGAGATGTTGAAAGGTGATGCGAGGAATCTGACACCATGCCTGATGAATAGCACTGTCCAGTTCTGTGAGACTTGATGGTTGTGGAACCAGCTGCCTGATGGCACTTTCAACTTCGTCCAACACAAATGCTCAATTGGATTGAGATCTGGTGATTGTGGGGGCCACCTAAGCAAAGTAAATTCTCCCTCATGTTCTTGAAACACTCCTGCACAATATGAGCACCGTGGCATGGCGCATTGTCTTGTTGGAAGAAGCCATCTCCATTGAAATACGCCATCAACATGATTGGATGAACTTGATCAGCAACAATGCTTTGGTATGTTGTGCTATTCAGACGTTGTTCCATACGAATTTAAGGGCCCCAAACCATAACACTGCCCCCACCAGCTTGAAGGGTTGTACTCATGCATGTGGGGTGCATGCTTTCATGCTGTTTCCGCCAAATTCTCACTCTGCCATCTGCATGATCCAACTGCAGATGTGATTCATCGGTCCACATGACTTTTTTCCAATGCTCGACTGTCCAATCCTTGTGTTCCTGTTCTAATTGGAAACGTTTTATAGTGTTAACTGCAGACAGCAAAGGTGTTCGACCAGGCCTTCGGCTTCCATATCCCATACAATGCAGTGTACGGCAAACAGTGCTTTCAGAGATCATTTGAGAGGATCCCTGATTAAGATCTGCAGTAATTTGATGCACTGTTGCCCTTCTGTTGTCTTGTACCAGTCTTGCCACTCTCCATTTTGCCCTAACATTGACTAGTCGCTGACAGTTCTGCAGTTTTGCTGATACTCGCTCCATGCACCAACAATCATCCCACGTTCAAAGGCTGTTAAATCGGGTTTACCCAGATCTTCAGGAAAAAAAAAATATCATGGTAAACAACCTGCTTTATAATGGTCTGGCCCTCTAGCAACTTCAGCACGAAATTATAGCAAATTTGCCTAAAAAAAAAAAAAAAAAAAAGAGTGAGGTAGTCACAATAATCTGGCCACTCAGTGTAATACTTAAGAACAAGCGCTGGTTTCCACCCCTCTCAAGATAACCTTTGTATTGTGGACTTTTGGTGATTTTTCCACACTTGTGGTAAAAGGCTGCTGTACTATAAGGAAGGACTATTTAAGAAGTGAACACACACACATATATATATATATATATTAATATATATAGCAAGATTGTGAATTTTAAGAGTGTGCTACTTTATTTTGCACTTTGAAATTTTGCACCTATCTCCACTAGAGGTCATTTTTAAATTTTGAATATTTTAGGTTGATATAACCATAAATTCCCCATTTTCTATTCTTATTTCTCTTGCACTTATTATCCCAAGAACACCGCAGCACTGATTCACCAGGAACTTTAAATGGTCTTTGCACAATAAAAGAAGAGATACTACATTTCTCAAATCACTGCTATCTCTATTTACAGTTGTGTTCAAAATTATTCAACCCCCAATGCTGTAAAGGGTTTTAGGGAATTTAGTGTACATTTGTAATTGTATTCAGAATGAAATCCTACAAGGACTTTTTAAAGAACCATATGCAACTAAAATGACATCAATTGGTTTTGTAATACAGTAGTAAATGTTTCTTTTGTGAATTCTTCATTGACACAATTATTCAACCCCTTAGGCTAGGGTCAGACGAAAGCATTTTTCCCCACGAACGTGAAAAAGTGCGTCCGAACGCATTGACGTATTTTTTTACGGAATGCGCAAAAACGGTCAGACGACGCGCATTGTCGGTCGTGATTTTGTACGGATAGTCAATAAAACTTTTGCGTCTGGACGTTATGTAGGCTGGACATTAGCCGTGTCTGACATCTCCTAATCATGCAAACACGCCGCTATGCCGCAGCTGCGCACTCAGTATGTCAGTACTAGCGGTTCAGCATTCTCAGAAAAATGCGTTCAAATTCCACTTGCGTTGCACGGCCGGACATCGTATATTGGCCGTCATTGCCGTTCATCTGCTGCTAGTGCGGCCGTAATTCTGTGCGCCAGAACGCACGTTAAAAGTGCGCTGGTCTGACCCCAGCCTTAAAGACTACCACTCTGAAGAACAGAGGTTCATTCAAGTGTTTTCAATCAGGTATTGAAAACACCTGTGGATGTCACGGAGCAGCAATAAAGCATAATAAGCACCAATTAGGCAGCTTTAAAATGACTGTGATACTCAGCTCCTTCTAGACATTTACTGGTGTGGTTACAAACATGGTGAAGTCAAGAGAATGGTCCAGGAAGACAAGAGAAGAGGTGATTACTCTTCACAGGAAGGGCAATGGCTATAAGAAGATTGCAAAGATGTTAAACATACAAAGAGAGACCATAGGAAGCATCATTCGCAAATTCAAGGCAAAGGGCACTGTTGAAACGCTACCTGGTCGTGGCAGAAAGAAGATGCTGACTTTGACTGCTGTGCGCTACCTGAAGCGTAGAGTAGAGAAACGTCCCCGTGTGACTGCTGAGGAACTGAGAAAAGATTTGTCAGATGTGGGTACTGAAGTTTCAGCTCAGACAATACAGCGCACACTGCGTAATGAAGGCCTCCATGCCAGAACTCCCAGGCGCACCCCCTTGCTGTCTCCAAAGAATAAGAAGAGTCGACTGCAGTATGCCAAAAGTCATGTGGACAAACCACAGAAGTTTTAGGATAGTGTTCTGTGGACTGAAGCAACAAAATTAGAACTGTTTGGGCCCATGGATCAACGCTATGTTTGGAGGAGGAAGAACAAGGCCTATGAAGAAAAGAACACCTTGCCTACTGTGAAGCATGGCGGGGGGTCAATCATGCTTTGGGGCTGTTTTGCTTCTGCAGGTACAGGGAAGCTTCAGCGTGTGCAAGGTACCATGAATTCTCTTCAGTACCAGGAGATATTGGATGACAATGTGATGCAGTCCGTCACAAACCTGAGGCTTGGGAGACGTTGGACCTTTCAACAGGACAATGATCCCAAGCATACCTTCAAGTCCACTAGAGCATGGTTGCAGATTAAAGGCCGGAACATTTTGGATTGGCCATCGCAGTCACCTGACTTAAATCCGATTGAGAACCTCTGGTGGGACTTAAAGAAAGCAGTTGCAGTGCGCAAGCCTAAGAATGTGACTGAACTGGAGGCTTTTGCCCATGACGAAGATAACCGTAGATCGCTGCAAGACACTTGTGTCAAGCTATGCTTCACGTTTAAAAGCTGTTATAACTGTAAAAGGATGTTGTACTAAGTACTAAGATTGAATGTCACTTGGGGGTTGAATAAAACTGATAATGTGAGCACAGGAAAGACATTTGTGGTTATTTCATTATAAATGTTATGTTATATTTGTCTGACCTACACGTGCCTCTTTGATTTAATTGTAAGCAAGATGACTGAATGATCAAAATCAATGTCAAACTGGCCAAAACACTCAATTTCAGTGGGGGTTGAATAATTTTGAACACAACTGTATATGCACATCATTGCACAAGCACTTTAAATAAGCTTTCAGTTTACAGTCTATGCTACTAAAAAAATAATTTTGCAGTAGCATCACTAAGTCACTTTGTTGCATGGGCACTTTAAGAAGTTTTCAAACATTGTGTTTACTGCCAAAGTTGTGATTTTTGCGGCTTAGTTTTGAAACTTTATTCCACTTAAGTACAATTATTCAAGCACCTTAGCTGATTTTAGTTCAAGATCTCCCCCAAAGTCTTTATCCCCATTCTGAATTTACTCACTTAACCCTTCTATGCCTAGATAGATAAAAATCACGAGTATAGCAGTCTGTAGGGATACCTTTTTTATTGGACTAACGTTAAATTTAAAGTACAAGCTTTCGAGAGTGTTCCTCCCTTCGTCGTCAGGTATAGAAGCTTATTGATCAGAATAGTACTATTCTGATCAGTAAGCTTCTATACCTGACGAAGGGAGGAACACTTTCGAAAGCTTGTACTTTAAATGTAACGTTAGTCCAATAAAAAAGGTATCACTACAGACGGCTATACTCGTGATTTTGGCATCTGGACTAACACGGATAGATATATATATATAATATATATATATATACACACACACACACATACATATACATATACATATATAGCTAATTAACCTTCAGTGGTGCCGGAGATACACTTACTACCCCTTTTTCAAATTCCCAGAAATTACTCGCTCAGACTCTTGGACACTTCCTGGGGATGGGCAAACCGTAAACAGATGTACACTGAAAAACCAAGTATATTTATAAGATCCACCAGCTCCGGATTCCCCAAGTCTGGTGGATTAAGTTTTTTTTAGTAAAGAGTCAGTTTCCACTTTGCCAGGCAAGACGGCAAAGGTATCTGAAAACAGCTCCACAGACCCAGCTACTTTCTGTGCCTTTACCGGGCCAAACCCCCCTCCCCCCAGCACCCCCAATCAAGCCGCTCTCCGAGAAATAAAAAGTCCCTGCATCCTGGGTTCTGTCACAGGGACAGAGTATAGTTGTCCATGCATCACATACGTTTACTTGTGCCACCCATGAAGTTGGCCCCCCTCGGTTCATCGGTCATTATAAAGTCCTGCGCCGGATCAGTCCAGTCTCCTATGCTTTATTTTTGCCACCATATCTCAAGATACACAACGTATTAATTTATTTATTTATAAAGGATTTTACCAGGAAGGATACATTGAGATTTCTCTCGTTTTCCAGTATGTCCTGGGTTCAAGAACATTGAAGGGTTACAGTTACAGAAATACAATGCAAGATATTAAAAAACAACACAAATGTACAGATTAACAGAAAATAAATATGTAGGAAATATAGTCACTAGGTTACATGTTTACAGGTGCATTCCGTATTGAGGTATGTTACTAAGGAGCTCGAGTGACTTAAGACTGGGGGAAGGTTTGATGGTGTCTGGGAGGTTATTCCAGAATTGTGGTGCTCTGTAGGAAAATGAGGACCGAGGCGCTGTCTTTTTGTATTGTGGTATTGCAAGTAAGGTGCTGGTCCTGGATCGGAGGTTATAGGATGAGGGTCTGCTCAAAGCCTTGCTATGCAACAGTTATACCAAAGTCACTGCGCCCCCCGACTACCGTATGAGGTTAGGGCTCCAGACTTTCCCTCCAGTATCTGGTGGATTGGGAGGGGTACGGACCAGAGGACAGGTCTTTGTTACCAGTGGGTGAGGTCCATGCGCCTCATCTGGTGGCCTCCTGTAGAGGGGGTTACGGTTATATCTAGGGATGCACCGATACCACTTTTTTAAGACCGAGTACGAGTACCGATACTTTTTAAAAGTACTCACCGATACCGAGTACCGATACTTTTATTTAATGTCATGTGATGCTTTCCAATAGGAACAGACCTCATAAAAATTTATATGAGATTGACCGCAGCTCACATGGGTTTGCCCCAGCTCACATGGATTTGCCCCCAGGTCTCATGGATTTGCCCCCAGCTCACATGGATTTGCCCCCAGCTCTCATGGATTTGCCCCAGCTCTCATGGATTTGCCCCAGCTCTCATGGATTTACCCCCAGCTCGAACGCTGGCCGTGTGCATGTAAAGCACGCGGCCAGCGTTCCCCTCCGGCGCGCCAAATACTCACCCTTCCTGAAGTTCCGGTCGCTGGGCAGTGATGCGGTCACGTGGCCGCCGGGCGCATCTGTGACGCTGCCTCCAGCCGAGAGGCAGCGTCACAGGAGCGCCCAGTGGCCGCAGGAACGCATCACTGCCCAGCGACCGGAACTTCAGGAAGGGTGAGTATTTGGCGCGCCGGAGGGGAACGCTGGCCGCGTGCTTTACATGCACGCGGCCAGCTTCCCCAGCCCCGCGGATACCGGCAAGCCGGCCCAGCGCCAGCTTCCGGTATCGGCGGGATGTATCGGGCCGTTTGCACGAGTAACAAGTACTCGTGCAAACGGCAATATCGGCCCCGATACCGATACTAGTATCGGTATCGGTGCATCCCTAGTTATATCCCATGCTGGAAATTCCACCTGGTGCCCGGCGTGCCACCCTCGCTGCTTGCTGGCCGGGCGTGTAGTAATGTGCAGGGTTGCGGCGGTCACGTGGGATGCCAGGGCGTGGCATGATGACGCAGCGCTGCCATGTTTAAAACCAATCGGCTGAGAGCAATTCGTTGCCCTGACGTGGTTTTACCTCCTCTCAGCGCTGGTGTAAGAAATCAATTTATATACACACTTGTGTATGACTTTCACGTTCGCTGTCCCGCTCACCCTTAACCGTGGTGGGGATCCTTTTGGACAGACTTCTAAGCCCTCCGATCCTTGAATGGTCGGGACCGCTAACCCCTTCACTCCCAGTCAGGGAGGACAGACACAGCAGCAACAATGAGTATAACCTAGTAACAACAGGTGTCAAGGCAGAGCGTGTACTGGGGCTAAAAAGGTGTCGTAGAAATTAATCTAATGTTTCTGTGTAGTTCGATCCACTGCACTTACAAGCGGTTCTCTGCTCTCCCTGCCATACTTATCTGAACGCGCGCAGTAAGGAAACAGACTCTGCTATGGTCTTGTTCGATCCTCCTCCCCACTGGAGGGAGATTTCTTTATAGGCATCACAGCAGGAAGTGCTGACCCCATCAGTTATCACTTCCTCATACATTTACATCACAGAGCCAACCAATGAAACATGTAGTAAAGGTGAGTGTATGCTCATACATGTGAAGCACTGTGCAGTTTCCAGCTGCTAGTTCATGTCCACGTGCACAACCGTCAACAATGGAAAACCATGTGCAATGGATTCCCCCCTCCCCCAAACACTTTCACAAAAGGAAACAGCATGCCTGCACATGGGCGCTGCCATCTTTAATCTCCCATTACCACTGGAGTGAACTTTATCCAGTATTGCTCAGTGATCAATGCCCAATAAAGTTCCTGATTCCTATGAATGCATGCTTTTATACAGGGACGGCATATCCTCTCCAGTGCTTTGATCAGACGCCCCAGAGACAACAAATGCACTTTCCTTTCATATATTGTTCTCTCAACAAATGCATCCACGTCAGCCAATAAATCCGCGCATGCACGGGGGGGGGGCCCTAGCTGGCGTCCATACAATCGCTAAGAAAACACTGCTCCGCCGCACATCAGTCTCCCCTGGCCAACAGCCCAGCGCATAGCACATGGACCATTCGCCAACGGAGACCTCTGTGCCCAGCTTTGCGTCTCCACATCCACAGGAAGATATCTACTCCAATGGTTTACACCCAGTGCTGATAAATCAGGGTCCCACTCCATAGAGCATGGCCTGGAAATTCCGACACTGAGAGACATAATGACAATATATTACAACATACTAAAACCACATCCTAGAATAAAAATGTCCACATAATTCTACATAAACCTTTGTTGTGGAAATTTTATTAACTTCACCAACAGCTGGTGAGCAACCTGAGTAAGGATTGTGCAGTACGTTCATACACCAGGGATCAGAATAAGCGTGGTCATATAAACAGTCCGGATTGGCAACAGACAGGATTCTCATACAGACTGATATGGCAACAGGCAGGATCACTAAGGTCTCTAAGTCAGGGTTATGCAGGTTCAATATATACTCTGAGTCAACGCGGGGTATAATCAGCATACACTCGGAGTCTGCTCTGGGCATAACATACATACAGGCTTGGTCAGAGAAAGAATGGTCAGGAAGGCAGTCCGAGTCAGCAACAATCAGGGTCCTCATACAATCCGGTTCAGCAACAGAGCAAAATAATCAGTGAATCAAATAAGAGAATACACCAGGCGATGCGGGAACTAACTCCACGTCAGGGTGATGAGTCGACTCGCGCGCCCTGCATTTAAGGCCGGCAGCTCTGCATCACGCCGTGCCCGCCTCTCCAGGCGCACGAACGTCTGCAACTTCTGGCACCTGGCCAGCCAGCGATGCCACCAAGTGCCCAGACCCCCCTGAAGGCCTGCAGGTGATGAGGATGTGACAATTACCTTTACTCGTCTGACTACTCTCCTGGCTCTTAAACGCTCTGGCGATACAGACCCTTGGCATTCCTCCGATAAACAGGAGACTGACACACAGGGTTACCTTGTGTACCTAGTTACGGTTAACCCTGAGTGTCAGGCTTTCACCCTGCTGCATTTGTGTTTATTGGTTTTGGCAATAGGTAGACGCACCATCCAAAGGATCGGCGGGTTAGGATAGACGTACTGCATATAGGGATCAGATTCATAGATATCAGGGGGGGGGGGGAAATTGTGACACACAAACACCAGAACTTTGTGCTTAGAGGAGGTCACCAGCGTCAGCGGACACCTTGCTGCCCCTGGGCCCATCGGCCTAAACCCCCTTATGGCAGCCTGGGAGGCAAATTAGGCAGCCGCGAGGCCTTCGGCAACTGCCTAATTTGATCAGTTTGAGAGTCAAAGACTGTGGCCAAGAGTTTTGCTTGGTGTCAGGTACCTGCTCCATGAAAAAACTTCTAATATTCTCTCCCTCCAAAGCCAATATTCCTGTGCCCATTTCCCTTCAGGTGAATGGTGCCACCATTACTTCTACCTCACAGGCTCATTGGATTATTACAGTGAGCAGAAAGAGTGCTGGTTCAATACTACTGTTTATATATATGAATTCTTACTAGTCTTTCTTTATACAACATCAGCATATTCCGCAACAGTGAACAATGGGAACAATAATCGACAGGGTTACCATATATTGAAACTGAACAACATTTTGACAAACCGGGAGGATACAAATGCCCTATTCCATGGAGAACTTACAATATAAGGGTTGGGGGGGGGTGTAAACAGGAGGAGAGGATTGCAAGGTGGAAGTGATGAACTGGTTGGGGCAGTGAGGTGTATTATTGAGTCAGGTGGTAGGCTTCCCTAAATAGGAATGTCTTAAAAAGGATTGTTTCAAGGAAGGGAAGCCAAGGGAAAGTCTGACAGTACAAGGGAGAGTGTTCCAGAGGATGGGTTGCTTTGTGGTGTCAGCGGTAAGAAATGGCCGAATTCTGGAAATATTACCTAATTGGTAGCAGCAGGAGGAGGAAAGAGACTGGATGTGGGGGATGAAGGAAAGAGCAGAGTCAAGTGTAACTCTGAGACAGCGAACTTGGCTTGATGGGCAGATGGTATCACTATCGACCATGATAGAGAAGCCAGTAGGTGGAAAGGCATTAGAGGGAGGAATTCGTAGGAGCTCAGTCTTCGAAATGTTAATCTTTAGGTGGCAAGAGGCCATGCCAGATAAACAGTTGCTTACTTTGGAAAGGACAGGAGGAGATAGATCAGGGGTGGAGAGGAAGATCTGAGTATCAGCAGCATAGAGATGGTAATTAAAACCAAACCCATTAAATGATTTTGCCCAGGGAGGAGGAGGTGTAGATAGAGAAGAGCAGAGGACCTAGGACAGAGCCTTGGGAGGTACACCAACAGATAAAAGGCATTGAAGAGGAGGAGTTACCAGCAAATGACACAGAAGGACCTGTTAGATACGAGTCAACCCAAGAGAGTGCCGTGTCACAGAGACGAGAGAGCTGAGAGTCTGTAGGAAGAGGGGGTAGTCGACAGTGTCAAAAGCAGCTTAGAGGTCAAGCAGGATGAGAATAGAATAGTGGCTGGGTTTTTAGCTGTTAGGTCATTGGTGAGGGCAGTTTTGGTTGAGCGTAGGGGACAAAAGTCTGATTGCAGGGGGTCAAAAAGGGAATTCGAGAACTGGAAGAGGAGACGCATTTGAAAACTATTTTTTTCAAGAGGTTAGTGGTAAACGGAAGCAGGGATACAGGACAGTATTTGGAGAGTTGGGATCGAAGGAGGGTTTCTTTAGTATAGGGGTAACTGGTGTGTGTTTGAAGGCGGATGGGAAGGAGCCAGTGGAGAGAGATAGGTTGAAAAGGTGTGTGAGAGCGGGGGTGAGGGAGGAGGAGTGTGGAGGTATTAGATGTGAGGGAATGGGGTCGCGCGGGCAGATGAGGTGTGTGTGTGGAGGACCGTAAGGAATGGACTTCCTCAGTGGCTGGGAGGAAATGGCAGAGGGGGCTTCTGGGAGTGGAGGTGGTGGATTACTGGTTTGTGTCAGGATCTTGCTTCTGATAGTGAGCGTTTTATTTAAGAAGTTATCTGCAAGGTCATGAGTGATAAAGGCAGATGAGGGGGGAGGTGCAGGTGGGTAGAGGAGGGAGTTGAAAGTGGACCAGTCACTTAGGGTTGGAGAACAGAGTAGATCTAAGAGGAGAAGGCGGCTTGCTTGGCCAAGTGAAGGGCAGAGTTATATGACCGCAGAATAAACTTGAAATGAATGAAATACACTACAGAACGTGATTTCCTCCAGGCACGCTCTGCAATGTGCGAGCATCTTTGCAGATAACGTGTCTAGGGTGTATGCTAACACACACAAATGTGCTTGATCTTTTTGATGCATAACCTAATGCAATAGGCTGTGCAGCCGCACGGCTATGACCATCTGTAGAAGATCTTCTAGTGCAAGTAAACAATTTGTTTTCCACATACTTGGATCTACTGAGAGCGGCGCTGGCGAGTTGTGCCCTCCTCTCTGCTGCAGCTAACAAGGGAGTTTGTTTTAAAGAATCTGGTTTTGTGAAAAATCAAGTTTTCTCCAAACTTGTGCATACCTAGAAATTCGTATTAAGTGATTTTGTAGAAGGATAAATCACTTAACACCACCAGCTTTTTGCAGACTGTATTTTCTTTAATGCCACCTGCAGACGAGAATAGCTACCTTAGGATTGTTATGTACTGTATGTCTCAACATTAACAATTCCTACAATATATGCACGAAAAAGAACAGAAAAAACTCCCTTACGGCGCAATATTTTATTTATACTTAAACACATTGTTACACATCATGTAATTCTTACAGAAAGATCATTCATGCATATATGTTTATTGCGATAATAGCTACAGTTCTCGCTGCCACCTAGTGGCAAATTATTCACGTATCTAAGCCCTTTGCAATTATTACTAAAGTTCTGCTGCCATTTAGTGGCTAATGTCTGACAAGTCCTCTCTGGGGATTATGTCCCAAAAATCCTTTTGCAAAAGAACTTTGTTAAACGCCGATCTCCTTCCGTGTATTGATAGTTCACACAGTGGGGGGGGGGGGGGGAATTGATGGTCCTCTCCTGTTCCTGGATGTACATCCTCAAAAGATAGTATCCTTAAGTGGGATAAACTATAAAAAAAATACTGGACACTCATATTTTTCTGTGTCTATGACCAGACACTAGTATGTAGGCGGCCAGTGTCATAAGGGAGCATCGGATCTCCTCTGCTGCTCTTCTTCGATGAATGACAACGGCAGGAGCAAGATGGTAATAAAAAATAACGTTTATTAAAAAGAAATTAAAGAGTTTTAAGAGAGGCATTTCGCCGATCCCCATCGGCCTCTTCAAATTGTAATCAGTCTGTATTACAGATTGAAGAGGTCGATAAGAGACGCGTTTCGCCGATCCCTTACTCAGCTTTTATTTTTATACCTGCTTTTGATAAAGAACGTTCTTTTTATTACCAGCTTGTTCGCGCCGTGGAAGAGAAGCAGAGGAGATACAGTGCTCCCTTATGACACTGGCCGCCTACATACTAGTGTCTGGTCATAGACAAGGAAAAATGTGAGTACGTCCACTTTTTTTATATAGTTTAACCCACTTAAGGATAATCTGCACTATTGTCCATTTACTCTCTTCAGGGTTGTGCATCCAGGAAAGGAGAGGACCATCAATCAACACCCTCCCCACCCTGTGAACCATCACTAAACGGAAGGAAAGAGATCTGCATTTATCCAACAGAGAAGGATACGTAACGAAGTTTCTCTGCAAAAGGATTTTTGAGACAATATCCAGAGGACATGTCAGACATTAGCCACTAGATGGCAGCAGAACTGTAGCTATTATCGCAAACACAATTAAACACACGAATGATCTTTCTGTAACAATGTGTCAGGGTTAGGGATGCTACCAGGGAGGCACCTAGGGTGAGGGGGTTTTCTGGATGCAGGCTTAGGTGCACTCACTCGTACAGCAGGTCTTTCTGGAGCAGGCATAGACACAGTGGCTGTAGCAGGCCTGGAAGCCTGGGGCTGCTTCAGAGGTCTACGCACCTGAGCTTAGAAACATTGTTTTGCTGATAAAAAGCAGCGGTACGTTTCTGGGGTCTTACTGGGCATTTCTCGAGCCAGCCGGTTCCTGCCCCGCAGTATAGGCACAGATGGCAGTCTGTCTCCGGGAACGACTTCTGGAGACAGGGGGGTCTGTGCTTACTTGCTAGAGGAACACACTTAGGCGATGTGCCCCATTTGCCTTGCAGCAACTTAACCAGAAAATCAGCCAGGTTATTGAAAAGTTCCTGGAAGGTCTTTTTAAGCAGGTCCATCATAAGATGCAGCACTGCGGGCTCAATTGTATTTGGCTGGTTCATTCTGTCAAGGTTAGGGATGGTACCAGGGTGGCACCGGGGGAGAGGGGAGTATGAGCCCAGAGTGCAGTGGTCTGCACAGATAAACAGGATAAGGGTAGAGGAGGGTGGATGAATATGATGACTGACCAGGTTGATTTCAGAGGGATGATGGGAATGATGGTTGTAGTAGCAGCAGGAACCAGAAATGGGGAAATCAGGATCAGATCAGCAATAAGCAATGGTGTTCCCTCTTCCTGAGAAAAAGCTGTAATGAACCAGCAATGTGTGAGTGTGGGGCAGAGCCCTTTATTTTGTGAGTCACGTGTTTTGGTGCTTAACTCTTACATTGCTGGATGCTGGTTGCAGGATTCAGGTTACAGGGCAGGAGCAGAATAGGAAGTGTACCACGGGGGGGGGGGGGGGGGGGGGGTTCAGGATGGTGGCAGCCATGGGGCATGACACAATGTCTCCATTTATACATAAAAAAGGTGCAGGAGTTTTTCTGTCCTTCATTTTACCCCAGGAATCTTAGAGGTTGTAGATCCCCCAACACTCCGAAATATATTTTGGCTGCACCCAGATTCAGGACACCCTAATTCAGGGCTTGACAAATTTGCTTTGAATCTAGGAGCCAGCAACAAAAGTTAGGAGCCAACATGTCGGCGAGGATTCGCCTTTATCAAGGTATACCGTGGGGAACCTTGCCTCTGCATCTGGGAGTTGGTTTGCTCTGACCCAAATTATGATTTTAGCTGCTTCTAGAAACATAGAAAGATGTCGGCAGATAAGAACCTTTCGGCCCATCTAGTCTGCCCAATTACATGGATACTTTACTTGGATTTATCTTTTGTTTAGGATAGCCTTATGCCTATCCCATGCTTGCTTAAATTCAATCACTGTTTTGGCCTCTACCACTTCTACTGGAAGGCTGTTCCATGTATCCACCACCCTCTCAGTAAAATAATGCTTCCTGATGTTACTTTTAAACCTTTGCCCCTCTAATCTAAGACTATGTCCTCTTGTTTTGCTATTTTGTTTCCTTTTAAATATACTCCCTTCCTCTACCTTGTGGATTCCCTTTACGTATTTAAATGTTTCTATCATATCTCCGCTGTCTCGTCTTTTTTCCAAGCTGTACATGTTAAGATCATTAAGCCTTTCCTGGTAACTTTTCTCCTTCAAGCCGTACACCTATTTATCACTTTGTTACCTGGTGCTTTTTGGCTACTTTTATGAGCCTAGAAGTGTAGAGCGTTGCTTCAAATATCTCTCTATCAGATTGGCCAAACTGATATCTATATATTTATTTACAGTGGCAATAAAAAGTATGTGAACCCTTTGGGATTACGTGGAGTTTTGCATGAATTGGTCCTAAAATGTGCTTTGATCTTCATCTAAGTCACAACAATTTGAAAAACACAGTCTGCTTAAATAATACAACACAAACATTCTATGTTTTCATGTTTTTATTGAACAGAACATGTAAACATGCACAGTGCAGGGTGGAAAAAGTATGTGAACCTTTGGACTTAATATCTGGGTGACCCTCCTTTGGCAGCAATAACCTCAACCAAACGTTTCCTGTAGTTGCAGATTAGACCTGCACAACGATCTGGAGTAATTTTGGACCACTCCTCTTCACAAAACTGTTTCAGTGTAGCAATATTCTTGGGATGTCTGGTGTGAATCGCTCTCTTAAGGTCATGCCACAGCATTTCATTTCAATTGAGGTCAGGACTCTGACTGGGCCACTCCAGAAGGCGTATTTTGTTTTGTTGAAGCCATTCTTTTGTTGAATTACTTGTATGTTTTGGGTCATTGTCCTGTTGCATCACCCATCCTCTGCGGAGCTTCAGTTGGCGGACAGATGGTCTTACGTTTTCCTGCAAAATGTCTTGGAATGAATTCCAGAGTTTATCATCAATGACAACAATCCGTCCAGACCCGGAGGCAGCAAAGCAGCCCCAAACCATGATGCTCCCTCCGCCATGTTTTACAGTGGAGATGAGGTTTTGATGTTGGTGTGCTGTGCCTTTTTTTCTCCACACATAGTGTTGTTTTTTTTCCAAACAACTCAATTTTGGTTTCATCTGTCCACAGAATATTTTTCCAGTAGTGCTGTGGAACATCCAGGTGCTCTTTTGCAAACTTCAAACGTGCTGCAATATTCATTTTTGGACAGCAATGGCTTCCTCCGTGGTGTCCTCCCATGTACTCTATTCTTGTTTAACCCCTTAAGGACGGGAGTAATTTTACAACTTCGGCGCTGTTTTGAAAGTAGAAGTTTGCTGAGCTCATTTTGACCGTTTTTAAGTCACATATTATACCACCCAGACAAATTATATATCGTTCTTTCCGGTAGAGTAATAATATATCATTATTCTATGTATAGGTCATGCCCTGCCAAAATGCTATAACAAAAAAAAAAAAAAAATGTGTAAAAAAAAAAAAAAAAAAAAAAAAAAGGAAAATGTGAATTTAATAAAATTTCAATCTTCCACAGTGTGTAAAGTGTTTTTTTTTTAAATTTTATTTTCCGAGCCTTTGCGGTCATATGCTATGGGGTAGACTTGTTAAAAAAATTAGAACGGGGAACTCTTTTTTTTTTTTTTGGGAAAAATTGCGTGATTTTAGCTAAACCCCCCCAAAAAAAAAATCATTAGTTAAGCATCATTGTTCATATTGTAATTGAAATGTGAACAATGTGGAAAAAAAAAAAAGTAAAAATTTTTATTTTTAATTTTTTTAACTCTTATTTTACTTTTACCATGGTCATGTTTGATATCATTGGAAAGGCCATGCTCTGGCCTTTCCAGCAATGTCATACATGACCCCCTAGCTGCAACCGATCAGGAAATAGGAAATCCCTTCGCAGCTAGGGGGTTCCCCAGTTAACTGACATCATCGCATATGGCGCGATGAGTCAGTTGACGCGGGGGGGGGGGATCCAGAGGTGGGGGCTGCCATCCAAGCTGGCAGCCCCCACCGGAAAAAGGCCACGGTCTTGCACCAATTGGTGCCAGGCCGCGACCTGGCAACTAAGGGGTTAACCCACTACATCGCTTTAAAGGGTCAGGCTGTGACCCTTCCAGCGATGCCGGCCACAGCGTCCTGGTCCCCGGCGATGGGGAGATAGAGGGATCCAAAAGGATCCCCCCCTCCCCTTCAGGCGCTTCCCCTGCTCCGGCAGGGGGGGGGCTGAAACTGACGTCATCGCGCCCCCGGCGCGATGACGTCAGTGCGCCGGAGGAGGAAACCCTGCCGATCTGACTCCGTGGGACTCAGATCAGCGAGGGAGCCGCCGGAGGAAGGGAGCATCTGCCGGGGGGGGCTGCAATCACCGAGGACGTACAATTACGCCCTGCGGCGTCAAAGCCCGCCTAATGCAGGACGTAATTGTACGTTCTGCGGCGTTAAGGGGTTAATGTTTTCCTTACTGTAGATGTGTCAACAAAAATGTTAGCATGTGCCAGAGATTTCTGTAAGTCTTTAGCTGACACTCTAGGATTCTTCTTTACCTCATTAAGCATTCTGCGCTGTGCTCTTGCAGTCATCTTTACAGGACAACCACGCCTAGGGAGAGTAGCAACAGTGCTGAACTTTCTCCATTTGTAGACAGTCTGTCTTACCGTGGACACATGAACAACAAGGCTTTTGGAGATACTTTTGTAACCCTTTCCAGCTTCATGCAAGTCAACAATTCTTGATCGTAGGTCTGAGAGCTCTTTTCTGCGAGGCATGGTTCACATCAGGCAGTGCTTCTTGAAACCAGTAAACCCCAAACTGGTGTGTGTTTTTAAAGGGCAGGACAGCTTTCAGCAACTACAGCCAAGAATAATAAACACATGAAAACATATAATGTTGGTGTTGTATAATTTTAAGAAGACTGTGTTTTTCAAATTGTTGTGACTTAGATGAAGATCAGAGCACATTTTATTACCAATTCATGCAAAACTCCACGTAATCCCAAAGGGTTCACATATGTTTTCTTGCCACTGTACTTAAGATATATCCTTCCTGGTAAAATCCTTTATTATTTGTGTTCTTAACATCTGTACATTGTGACGTTGCAATATGGTTTTGTTTACTTATTTTCTTTGCTCTGTTGTCATTGTACACCCCATATACCAACTGAAGACACAGATCCCCCACCCCCACACACACACACACAAACAGACCTCATATATAAATACATACACTAGGGCTGGATATATTTACATTAAATGTAGGAGACCGGAAGAAAACATTGAGGCCAACTAGATGTTTTTAGATGGCAAAGACTGCTTTTAGATTGGTGTAAAATAAACTGGAATTTTAGGAGCCATTGACTACCAGGCTCCTGGCTTTGTCAAGCCCTGCCCTAATTAATAAAACTTGCATAAATATTGGCGCCATTACAAAAACACATATTGCCTTCTGTTAATAAGGTTTCTTAATGCAGAAGCCATTTGCACATCACAACAATTCAAAGAATTGCATCACAGATACTTTGCCACATTCCCTATACGCAGCAAGGAACTCTGGGTAAGATATGCAAATGACAGCTGTCCCACTTTTTTGTATCCTGGGTCTGTTTTCACACAGAACCCGTCAATCAATGCCATGCCACACTAGATGGCTTTTTTAGCAGTGATCAGGTTTATGCAACTGGTCAAAGCCACTCCTGGACAGCACTGTTTCGGGACCCTCTTCAGCAGGACCTAGGCATGACCAGTTGCAGTGGATATTAACCCTATGGGTCCAAGCATATACACAAAATCTAGAAAGCATCAATGCAAGAGGCAGCTACAACAGGGGTTTGCATCTTGGCTGGAATAGAGCAGGAGCTGCCAAGATTAATGATTTATGTATGAGACTTTGTATGAGACTTTTAGACTTAGCAGCTCAAGTGGAATAGGGCCCTATATGGTTACAATTTTTTTTTTTTTTTCGTTTTAAAGCATGACAAACATTACAATTTAGAAAAATGTGACTGCTAAATTATTTCTGATGGGAAAAAAACCTGGCACATACAAATATTTGCATTTTTTAAAATAAATATTTAATTTACTTGTACACAACACTGAATACATATATCAGAAATGAATACTTTATTACCTCCCAGATTAAGAAATGTATATTTCTTTCCTGCATATTAGTCATGGCTGCAGTAGAATGAAGAGATAATTCAAATACACGTTCTGGAAAAGGTTTACAAGATTTATAGTTGGTGGTCACAACTACGGTTCCATCTCATACAACTCACATGAAGTCTGACTGCACACGATGGGACCCGCTGGCCATAGATTTGAACTCAACACCCTCCAGATCCATGTCATGAGGCCGGCACCATTCAACAATATTTCCTGGAGAATGAAAAAAGGAATACCAATGACTTAAAAAGGCATTCAAAAGAAAATACAGATATAAAATGATCAGGGTTTATACATACTGAAACCTTTTTGAAGAAAAGTTACAAAGGAAACAACAACGTAAGATTGTGATACATTACACTCAAAAGCCAACAGGAAAAGAACATCTAGTAGTATCATCCAACAATACCAGTACAATTGTCTTTGTTCATTACATTCTCCTTGAAAGACTTTAATCATTAGATCTTTTGACACAACTTAAATTTTATATAGAAAAGACTGGTCGAAAAAACAAGCCTCTGATGTAAAAAAAAGAGACAATTTTTTTTAAAACTTTAGGCATTTTCATAATAATAAAAAGTTGCATTGGTACAGAGTTAGTGAAATCAAAACTGTAGCGTAGCAAAAAGAAACAAATAACGTACTTCAGCCTCTTGGAAGATAATAGCATCATACATAAAACTTCAGTAAACCAGTGGAAAATTTACAAAATATTGAAAAACAGGAATCACAGATTGAGAAATTTAATTTTTTTTAAAAAAAATAATGAAGTGGGAGGTCTGGGAATAGTCATCTTAAGTGATGGGCCCCATGCAGTTTAAGTCTACTTGGAGGCCAGGTCCTAAGGGGGTGACCGGAGAAAGACACCAGGGGTTTGGGAGATCGTATCATGTAGGTGAGCGGTCATTTGTCCCATGTTGTACATATTCCAAATCTTAGCAATCACTTGAGATCAGAGGGGTAGAGCAGCCTTCCATCACTACAGAAGGCACATACAAGTCGCCATATAGATGTGGTGTGTCAGTCTGAAGGCTGAGCAGCTCAGGCCATCTTCTAGAGGACCTGTTGAAAAGGGCCAAAACTGGTTCTCTACGTATTAATGTGCCCCAAATAGAGGACAGAAGGTCAAAAACTTACCGCCAAAGTTCTGCGACGTTACTGTATTTTCACCAAATATGGTAGGTGTCAGGTAGGACGCATTGTCTGGTGCATAATCCAGAGATTGAGGGTATATTTGGCAAATACGGACCAAATCCAGGTACCAGCTAGTGAGGGTTTTATAACAATTCAATTAAAACGCTTGTCATAATGCGTAAAGGTGTCGAAAATCTTATCCCTCTCCTAATGGGGGATGGGGTTCGTAGGTCTCTCCCACAAGATCTGAAAGGGGCAAGGAACCCGCAAGGTAAGAGACCGTAAAAAGGGAGTATAAAAAGTAGACCGTGCAATAGTGCTGGAGCATTTCATAAGACGTTCAAAAGAGAGTGGGCAAGGTCTGGACTTTAAAGAAGAAAAAAAAAAAAGAATAACCGTAGGTACTCCAGTATTTTGACCTGACGTTTGAAATATTAACCCTTTCACTGCTGAGGCATGTCACCGCTGTGTGCTCAGCTCATTTTTACCGCTTTCACTCATGTTTAAACGCGATTTGAAGCCACATTTTATTATACGACTCAGACATATTATATATCGTTCTTTCCGGCAGATTCCTAATATATCATTTTTATATGTATATGTCATGTCCTGCCTGTATATTCTAACAAAAAAAATGCAATAAAATTAGAATTTTTAATCATCTGCAGCGTGTAAAGTGTTTTTTTTCACCTTTTATCACATGAACATTTGCGGTTATATTTTCTATGGGGTGCGCTTGTACAAAAATTAGAAATGGGGACTCGTTACATTTTTTGGGAAGAATTACGTGATTTTTAGCAAACGCACCTCATAGAAAAAAATTATTAATGCAGCATCATCGTTCACATTATTATTGAAGTTGCTGCATTAATAAAAAAAAACATGTATTTTTTTGTGTGTTATTTTTTTTATTTTTTTTACTTTATACCTGGTCATGTTGGGCATCATTCGAAAGGCCATGCTCAGGCCTTTCACTTAAAACGTAGCATTTATTGTATACTTAAAAAAAAAAAATCAAACTAACAAAGACAAACATACATAAACAACTGTGTCCCACACAAGCCATGTAGAAAAGAAAAAAATAAATGCCACATCGGGTGTAGATTCTTTGTATGAGTAGGTGAGACACTGGAAAAATGACAGACTAGGCTGTTTTTCTTAGGACCCTGTTCAATGTATTAAATCCACATTGCTTACCATATGAATAGGTAATAGCATATTGGCAAACAACAAAACATAGGGTCAACCAAAAAAGGAGGTTAGTCTCAATATACACTTGTTTAAAGAGCGTCCAATGCAGCCAGAATAGAGATCCTTAGGATGGTCTCCTAGAACAGTGAAAGAAGGAGACTGACTATAAAGTAAACATTGCTGTCATTGATCCAAAAAGAACAAAATGTATGTAGCGCTGGGTTTAATTCCCTGTCGTGGCAGTACCTATTTTTGGCCACCGGAGGGAGACAAGCGCGATGAGAGACATTGAACATTGGGACTACATTTCCCGGCATGCTTTGGGAGCGGACACAGGAAGTGGTTGGGACACAGACGCTGACATCCTGAGCCTCGTGGAGAGAGCTGGCAGAGCGCGCCAGGGAGTGAGAGGAGCAAGACGCAGAGCAGCAGAACGAGACAGTGACTAGGCCGGAGCGCAGGCGGCCTGACAGAGCTAAAGACCGGGTTATTCAGCCTTACCAGAGGAAGACCCAGTGATTCACAGGACTACCCACGCTGATATTGAGGAAGCCGGAGGACCCCGGAGTTAGGAGTACCGCAGATCGATTGGACAGGGAGAGCAGGCGGTGAACTGGATATCTTGCGGCAGCTACAGAAAACGAGACAGGGGATCCAGTAACCAGGAGAACCCCAGTCAACATCGAGCGGAGAGACGTCCTGGGTCGAGCGGAGCATCAAGTATCTGGCGGATGGGTGAGAGGCCTTCCAGGCCGTTGTGAAAATAAAGCACGCTGCTGTTTGTTTCCAAAACCCACAGGGTCCCAACTTGACTAGTCGAAGATACCTCATAAGCAATTCACTGGCCAGTTGAATATTGTACCCGGGTACCATAACACACACACACACACACACACACACAGGGACATAACCTGTTCGGGACTCACTCCCCAACCTCAAGAAAGGGGGTTAAAGATATATTTTCTTCTTTTCTTTTCCGCTGCTCGTTCCTCGAATTACGAAGCATCGCATTTCTTTTCCGCTGCGCGTTTCCCGCATTACGAAGTACTGTAAATATATATATATACGAACACCGTGTTATTCATTATATGCCATTTGTTCTAGTAAACTATATAATTTATAAAATCCACAACGGTGCTGGAGTATATTTATTCCCTAGTGCGGGGAGACTGACCCGAGGTTCAATTTCAGCGGCTCCTCTGGGAGTGAGCGCTACATGTACAAAAAACAATTTATCCCATATCAGGTGCTCGACATGTTTCGCCGCCAGGGCGTCCTCAGGGGCAAAATGTCTGGTACTGGTTGGGAGTATGTTAGGTCCTAAATTAGGGTTACCCCCTGTTCTATTTCTGAGGAATATGAATATGAATGTCTGTCAATGCTGGTATAACCAAACTGTTATAGACCTACTCTAACACCATTTAGTTAATTTGTCAGGCCTTTCACCCTCTAGCTGCCACAGTTCTGGAGATAGCGGGGTTCAAAGGAACCCCGCTATCGCAACCAGGGGATTTCCTTGGGTAATCCCCGGGCAGCTAGGGGTTCCCTGGCTATCTGACGTCATCACGCTATGCGCGAAGACGTCAGGCAGCGAGGGGGGACCTGGGGGTGGAGCCACCATCCAAGATGGTGGCCCCCACCGGAGTTAGGCCGCACTTCGGTGCCGCAAGGCGCTGAAGTGCGACCCGGTGCCTAAGGGGTTAAAGCCAGGCACCGCTTAAAAGGGGAGACTCCCCTTTTAAGCGGTGCCTGGCTTTTCTTTGCAGGACCTCCCTTCCAGGCGATCTCCCGGCATTGCCGGGGGGGGGGTCGCCTAGAAATGACATTGTGCACAGCGCGATGACGTCATTGACGTCGGGAGGGTCTTACCTTCAGCGTCTGAGGACGCTGAAGTCAGACCGCCACGGGACCCCGGACAGAGAGGGGAGTATTAGCGAACAGGATGTGATCTGAGTGTCCCGCTATCACCCCAGTTAACCTAGTGCTAACGCTCACTTACATATGGAGAGTACTGAGACCAAGACTGCAAGTCCTTGAAGAACAAGTAGGGGGGGGGGGGTCTGGACCAGGTACAAGAGACGGTGTAGTATGTTCATTTTAACCACCACTACTCTACCCAGCCATGAAATGTGTTTATGTTTCCAGGCCATCAGATCTCCATGGAAGTAGACCAGCAACAGTGCAAAGTTTTCTTTAAACAAATCCCCCTCAGCGGGCATTCAGGCAGATTCCCAGATATTTCAGGGAGTCAGACCATAGGAAAGGGAAACAGATGTGCCACCGTGGCCTTAACGACAAATGTTCAGCACTTGGGATTTGGACATGTGATCTGAGGTTCGACAACGTGCTGTACGCCTCAAAAGCGGACATGATGTTCGGCAGGCTAACCATGAGGGATAAGAAAAAAGAGAGAGAAAAGTCCTCACGCATGCAGATCCCAGCATGTTGGGGAGTGCTTCTCAAATATTTCTCATAGTCCGGTCCTGAAATACAAGAAATAAATCGCACATAGCAGAATATATCCTGTATAATGGACCCTCCAGTATCCCCAGCCAAGAAAATTGCTCACTTTTTCAAGAGCCAATTAGCAGCCGGCTCTGAACTATAACAGCATGAACACATATGTGTAAACAGTTTCTGGTCTCACCACTCGCACGTTTGATCTCCCCTTATTCCATCTGCAGTGAACACCTTATTCAAACCTTGTCCACTGCGCATGGAATTTTGGGATTTGTTAAAATTGTTTTTTAAAGAAACATGAGTTTTTTTTGTTCAAACCCTGCTTTTTTCACCCCCCCCCCACTTGTGTTTTACCATTTTTGAAAAATCCCGTGTTTTTTTTATTTTTCAAGAAGATTGTAAGTGCCAAATTTCACACCTGTAACATCTTTGGTTTTCGAAATATAGTTATACTGATAAGTGTTCACACCCCTTTCCCCCGACAGCTAGGGTCAAACGAACGCATTATTCGCAGCGACCGTCAAAAAGTGCATCCGAACGCATTGACAAATTTTTTTTCACTGAATTCGCGAAGACGGTCAGACGACGCGCATTTTCGTACGTGATTTTTTACAGATCGTCAATAAAACACTTTTTGCGTCTGGACGTTATGTAGGCTGGACATTAGCAGCGTCTGACATCTCCTAATCACGCACACATGCCAATATGCCGCCGCAGCGCACTCTGAGCACGCAGAACCACTAGTACTGACGTACAAAAAAAATGCGTTCATTTTCCACTTGCGTTGCGCGGCCGGACCGTACTTCGTATATTGCCCGTCATTTTCTGCTACCGCGGCCGTGATTAAGTGCGCCTAAATGCACGTTAAAAATGCGTTAGTCTGATCCCAGCCTTAACTGGATTTTCGTAAAAATGGTAAAACACGCGTTTGGTTTTTTGCACGAAGATTGTAAATACCAAATTTCACACCTGCAACATATTTGGTTTTTGAAATATAGGCAGGGCTGAAAATGTCCACTCGCATTTGGGGAGTGGAAATTAAGTGAGGGCGAGTGGAAATGCATACGCAGGCAGCACAATAAATCAATTTGTGCTGCGTATTCCAGCGATGCCACCGTGCAGCTCCCCCTTCCCCAGGCTGCACGATGGCAAAGATCAGCTGCCTAACCTGACCCAGCTCATCTCTGTCAATGGCAAGGGGTGGAGAGGAGCTTCCCTGCCTCCTTGCTCTGCTCACACTGCACTCTGAAAACTGGGTATACATGTATCTGGGTATTGTTATTTTTGTAACTTTATTCTAAATAAAACCTCTAACAGTGTAATTTAAGGAGATAATTTAAGGGTGTGTGTTTATGCGCAGAGTTAAGCGCTGGGTAGGGGTTAGGTGGAGCAACTGGTGGCGAGTAACTCTTATGGCCTGGTTAGTAGCTTGGGACTTGAAATTTTGAGCCCTGATACAAGTATACTGATCAACCACCCACCCCCCCCCCTTACACTGGATTTTGGAAAATGGTAAAATACGTTTTCTTTGCTTTCTCCAGACGAATCTAAATACAAATTTTCACGTCTGTAACATCTGTTTTTGAGATATAGGTATCCTGTTGAAAAGTATTCACCACACCCCCCACTTGGGATTTTTGGAAAATGGTAAAATACAGGTTTTTTTATTTTTCAAGAAGATTGTATACCAAATTTTATACCTGTAACATCTTTGGTTTTTGAAATATAGGTATAGTGATAAAAGTATTCACACCCCTTTCCTCCGACCAGCCCTTAATTGAATTTTTGGAAAATGGTAAAATACATGTTTGGCTTTTTTCACGAGCCGGGGGCTCGCCTGAGCCTGGATGCCTCCAGGCCCCATTTTGAAAGGGAACTTGGCTGATTTTTTTCGGCTGAAATTTCCATTTCGGTCGAAACCGAAAACACCATTTTCGGCCAATAACTATCGTGGCCGAAATGTCGGTGCATCCCTATAAAATACGTGTTTTTTGATTTTTCAAGACGAATCTAAATACCGATTTTCACGTCTGTAACAGCTTCTGTTTTGGTGTTACAGGTATCCTGTTTAAAATATTCAACCCCCTAGGGACGGAGTTTCCAAAAATGCTTCCTTAGTGGGTGCCTACGACATAAATACAGTGTACCATCAAAATTTCACATTCCTAGGCTAAACAGTTTCAGCTAGGCGTTGAGTCAGTCAGGACTTTCGCGTTGATGGAGAGATGGAGAGAGAGATATATATATATATATATATATATATGTGATCATATACTAGGACTTGCAGCAGCTGTCTACGATCCCTTTAATTTTGTGAATTCAACCTGCGCTACTGCTACTGTTATCCACTCCATTAACGATGGGGGATGACAAAGAAAAAAAAAAAAACACAACACAGAATGTTATCAGCGTAGGCCGCCACCTTATGTTCAGTCTACCCTTTGGTCACCCCAGAAATGTTGACAGTAGAACAAACCATCTCCAAAAATGATTCAAGGGCGAGGGCAAATAACATGGGCGAGAGCGGGCATCCCTGCCGTTCCTAATTGCAAAGCAAGTCCTGAAAGCTGCGTTAACACACACTCTGGCCATTGGGCGATGGTAAAGCGCTTTTATCCATTAACAGGTATGGGCCTAAGACGTAATGATGCAACGCCGGAAAGAAAAATCCCAGTTCACCCTGTCAAAGCCATTCTCAGCGTCAGCATGAGAAGACCTCCAGGCGAGGGTCTATCCAGATGTAGAATTTGCAAGGCCCGTAATGTGTTGTCACGAGATTGGGCGTTAGTTGGTACAGTGTTCCATATCCATCCCCTCCTTTGGGATGATCGAGATGACTGGAACAGTCTTCCAGTAGAAGTGGTAGAGGCCAAAACAGTAATTGAATTTAAGCAAGCATGGGATAGGCATAAGGCTATCCTAAACAAAAAGATAAATCCAGGTCAAGTATCCATGTAATTGGGCAGACTAGATGGGCCGAAAGGTTCTTATCTGCCGACATTTTTCTATGTTTCTATGTTAGCAGACAGTGACTGCTCGCATATATGGTCACCGTCCCGCAGACAGTTAAGAGTGTTGAGTGGGTGAGGGTACAAAATCCGCACATATTTCTTGTAATAAACCAGGGGGAGACCATCCGTCCCAGACATTTGTCCATCGAGATGGCTTTAACCGCGTCCGCCAACTTTCCCATAGTCAGGGGTTCATCCAGCTTCAACCTCAACAACTTACATTTAATAGTCGCAGACAAGTAGTCAGTGAGGTCGTTAGCTCGGCGAGCCCTGGTCCGGGTGTGGTTACAGTGGGGAGCACAAGTTTTCATAGAACGACCGTATGGAATGTAAAATTTGGGCAGGTAATTTATGGAGGATGTTGTTTCGGTCGTATATTTTAGATATACAAGTAGCGGAGCACCTGTTAGCTAGCATGCGCGCCAAAAGTCAACCACTTTTATCCCTGTGGAGGTGAAAGAAAGACTTGAAGCCCAACTAAGCCCTTTGGTACGACAGGTTCATGTGATCGGACAGTGATCTACGCAGGGCGGAAAGTGTAAGCAGGTGGGAGGGATCACCATCATTTTTATGGCAAAACGTGTGGAGTACAATATGGGACGGGAGATCCTGCAGTCGTTCAGCCCTCCGTCTTTTGCTTCCACCCCTATACATAGAAAGTAGCCCTTGACAACACATTTATGAGCCTCTCACTGTGGGATCTGAGAAAAGAGATTCATTAAGGCACCAGTTAGGGGCCGTGGGGGGGGCGAAAAAGTGGAGATGATGATGATATGGGAAATTTGGGCATGGACAGACCAAGTCGGGACACTTATGTCAGTTTTCCGCAGGATGTCCATATTAGTAATACGGGAGGAAAAAATAATCTATCCTCGAGTAGGATTGCATAGGGTGGAAAGAATAGTCACGGTCAGTGGGGCGAGTGGCCCTCCAGCAGTCCACTAAGCAATGGGTATGTAATTCCCTGCTGATAGAGCGGAGTATATGCGGGGGGGGCAGAGGATTTCCTGGTGGGAGGTGTCCAGGGACAGCTCCAAGGGCACATTAAAATCCCCACCCAGGAGGAGCATATCCAAGGATTTTACGCAGGGTCTTCGAGAGGAACTTGTGTTTCACCTCATACAGTGCGTAAAACGGTACAAATGTGTAAACCCGGTCCGAGATGGTGCCCTTAACTGCGAGATACCTGCCCTCCTGTTCAGTAAGCAAGATTGTTTCCTGAAAATTGTGTTTGCTTGTGGAAGAGGATGGCCACGCCTTTAGTCTTTGAAAGTGGATTAATACAGAGGAACACCTGTGGGAAGTGCGGGTTTTACAAGACAGGTGCAGCCCCATCCCTGAAATGCATTTCTTGGACAAAAACCACCAATGCCCTCTGCAACCTAAGTCCCTCAGGGCTTGTGCTCTCTTCTCAGGAATGTTAAGGCCATAGGTATTGATGGATATTATACAGAATGTAGACAGGATCAGTGACATTGTGACACCTTAGCGAAGGCCAACCTGCAGCGGGGGGGAGAAGGAAGGAGGACAGTGCGCTGGCAGAGAAGTCCCAAACCCCCCAGGATAGGAGGGGGGGGGGGACAGTAACTAGGAAGATAGAACTATTTGCCCTGAAAGAGGCAACGTCAATAGGGGGGGGGTGCTCGGGGCTAACCAGTGGTCCGAATCCACTGCCCATCTGAACGGTCAACCAACCTCGGTGGGGAGAACGCGGCCTGGCAGCCGGAATACAACCCGTACAAAGGGCCAGATGGGGAATATGCAGCAATAACCTTTAGCAACAACGTTCTAGAGAGTCAGAGTTCCAAAGTCTCCACAGACCCTCTGTCGATAACCACAATAAAACAATGAGCACTAGATACGATGCTTCTTTTTCGCCCGTCCACTGCAGCGTTTTCATTAATTTCCATTATGAAAGTTAAGTTTTAAGCGATTCTCCTACCTCTACCAGGGCATTTCAGCACAATAGATATCTAACACACACACACACACACACACACACACGTCCGATTGAATTTAACCAGATTTCATTTGGAACAATATCTCAAAAGAACCCTTTTTAGACTTAAACCTGACGTACCCACGGAAACCATATTACTAGTAATCTGCAATGTTAGTGTAGGATTCTGTGTTTATTGTCCCATTTTCTGAGGTGTATTTGCATATTTTGTTTTTGCACAACTTATGTTACCTTGGCAATATGGAAGCTTTTGTCTTTAATGGCCAAGACATTAATTTTGGCTTTGGCTCTAGTGGATTCACATCTCTCCCATTTTACTTGGGTTTTCCACATTACCATAGGGTTTCATCATTTCAGATATTTTATCTGAATACAATAGAGCCCTGGATTGTGATGGTATACTGTTACAGAGCGTAACACCTCGTTTTTCGTGTCGCAGCTGGAATATTTGATTTGTGGGAGTAAGCTTTTGAGGGTTCAGGGTGGCATAACTTGGGGCCCTGCTAGAGGGCAAAGTTAATAAGGCCAGACGCTTGGTGCCGTTTACCCGTTAAAACACACACCCTCCCAATGTGGCAACGGGACCGATAGATGTTGTCACAAGTCCAGTGCCATGAACGCAGGTCTTTGTGAGTGTCACCTAGTTCGTTGGGGTAGGGCGTGCGTGTGTCAAATTGGCTTAATAAAGCAGATACCGAGCAAAAAAAAAAAATAAAAAAATGCTTTGATCGGCTCAAAATACCATACGTCGAGAAGCTCAGGAATGCCATAATACACATAAATACAAACCCCTACACAACCAGCAAATGCATTCTAAAAGAATTTTACAATGCGAATACAGCCGTCACGATTCCTGCACTGAAACCTATATAGGAGCCGATCCAGGCCAGCTCTTCCTCTCACCCAGTATCTCTATCCAGTCAAGGACCCTCCACCTATCTCAAAGAGCACAGACCAACTACTCCTTTAAAGAGAGTGTGACTACCTATAGTCAGGGCTTTGTTCTTGAGTCACATGTGTGGTTTGATTTTCTGCTCCAAAGCAGTGTTTTCCATACTGATACTGTTCACGCTCCAGTGAGGCCTCTGGTTTACCCACAGACCCTGCAATTACATCTGGGGAGTACCAGCCCTGAAGGTCCGCAGATCACCATAGCTGTTCTGTATCATCCTGTGTGTCATACATCTCACTGCAAGCTGTACTGCTGTGTTCCTAGCCTGCTATGTTTTAAGTCTGCTTTGTTCCAAGACCGCCCCCCTCCCCGTGCTCCACGTTCAGTCGTTATTGTGGAACGCTTCCCAGCAGTGTGCAGAGTCCACGATCACTGGATTCCTGCTGAGTAATTTAAACATTTGCTGGTTTCTGTGTATCCACACCTGAAGGTTTTCTTGTGTCTTGTCTGGGGTACCACCATGGCTAGTTAACTAGTCTCCTCAGCAAAACACAGGGGGGGGGGGTAACCAAGTCAATACACAGCAAGAAACTATTCTGAGGGAGCCAAAATTAATTTAAAAAACTGCTATTCTTTAAAAAGGCATTTAACCCTTTCACTGCTGAGGACGTGTGGGAAACATCCTCATTGACTCCTAAGGAAAGATAGGGGTGGAGATAAGGGAACCCAGATATCTCCCGACTGTTTTCAGCTAGCAGGGTCATGTTTGGTATCATTAGAAAGGCCAGAGCATGGCCTTTCCAATGTTGCCAAACATGTCCATGTTTAAAGTAAAGAAAAAAAATAATACAGAAGAAAAATTTGATTTTTTAAGAAGTGAAATGGCTCAGCAGTGAAGGGGTTAAACAATAAAAGATGCATGAAAAGAATAAAACTTCCTGCTATATATATCCGTTACAGAAGAAAAAAAAAAAAAGGCACAAACTAAAAAATAAAGAATAAGGAGTTTTGCTAGAACTGAAAATAAAAACGATAATTTTTTTTACATTGAAGCTTGTGGGATTCACCTGTTTAAACCTGTCAAACTGAAGCACAAAAAAAGGAATTTCACCAACATATCAGTGCAGTTCAGCGTCTTTGAACAAATTAACCATTACTTCTATTGGGGACAATTTCACTGCCGCCAAAGGCTTGCTGAATTGCTGTGATCTGGGGCAAACTGCACCGTATTTCGCCAGGATTGAGAATTTATAGATTTTTGATTAGCCAAACGGCAATGAAATTGTACCGTACAATAGAATTCACCATTCTGTGCTCTTTAGGGGTTATTCAAAGAGCACAGAATTGGCCACGAAATTACACCGAACGGTGAATTTCCCTGTGCGGTGCAATTTCGTGGCCATTTGGCTAATCAAAAACATAGCAATTCGCCAAACATTGGCGAATTGCCAGCAAAATATGGTGCTGTTCAGCAGCAGTGAAATCCCCATATAGAATGAATGGTTAATCTATTCAGAGAACACCGAACAGCAGTGAAATGCCCTGATTTTCTGTGGTTTCATTCAGCAGGTCTCAATGTTAATATTCCTGTTTATACTTTAATAGATATTAAACAGTTTCTTTTCATTAGCAGCAAAAAGTCTATTTTTTAGCCGAAATATTTTTCTCTATTTTTTAATGCCTTTTTGTAACAGACCTTTTTATTATTATTCAAAGGAACTTGTATATAATTTGCATGCATTTTCATGCAGTCATTTTTTTTTTTTTTTATTTAAAAGCCTTTTAAAAGTTGGTGTATTTTTACCTAGTCAGTGGCTGGTCGGCTTTTTCTAGCGGCATTAGGCAGTCCGTTCGAGCAGGTCATCAGCTGCATTCGGCGGATCGTCCGACGGGTTGTGGCTACGTTCGGCGGTTTGTGTGGCGGCTTGTGGCTGCGTTCATGAATAACTGGGGGACAAAATTTATTTTTTTATTCAGGGTGTGGGGCAAAAAAAATATTTTTGGGGGGGGGAATTATTTTTTTAAATTATGATTAATTTCATGGGGGGGTGTAAATGGGGGGCACTATTTTCGGGGGGGGAGGCAGCAGAACGCAGGAGTCATACTTACCTGAAAGGTGGACCCCTGGTCAGCGCCATCGTCACCCTCTCCCTGTGGACGGTCGCTGGGAGGCCAATACCTGGGGACTCCTTGTTGTCCCAAGTTATTTGAACTGTACCTTATCAGCCGGTCATCTGTAATCTATTAGCTACTAGAAATTCCTGGATGGCCAGTCGTAGAATGATAGGATTATCAACCAGTGTGAACACATCAAAAAGCTTCATGTAGAGAAGATTACACCTACTGAATCCTCCTGAAGCTATGCCAGCATAGACCAAAACCAGGAATGTATCAGATCAGTCTTTGTTTGAAAGCTTTCAAGGTAGAGGCAAGCTGGTGGCCGTCCACCCGATGCACCTAAATCACATAATCAGAGGAAGACGGCCCTCCGGCCGGCCCCACTGGGTAGGTCACAGGTCGCACTGCATTACTTTTGCTGCCAAATGACACCAAATGCACCCGTGACATAATCAGCAGGAGCCACTGGAGGGCTGTCTCCCTCTTAATAGGTGATTGGGTGTGACAGCCGGCCGGCCGCCAGCCTGGAGTCCCTGCCAGGCCAAGGCTGCAGCCTAGAGAACATGTCTTGTGTTCCCCAGGCAGCCTGGCCGGCAACTATTAAGGCCTGCTCACCAGCGGACGATCGGCCCAGAGGGCAAGCAGCCTACCGGACAAACACCTGGTATGCCCAATGGCCAGTCTGGCCCTGCCCCTATCATTCCAGACCCGTGGTATTTTGAAGAGACGCAAGGTGTCTTTTTTTAGAACAGAGCCCCTACCTAGAATATATACCACCGAGAGGCAGAAGCAACCCCCAAAGGAAAATTACCCAGAATGGAGGGAGGGGGAAATACAGGTAAATTTCAACATTATTTAGCATCTATTACCCCTTACCAAATACCAAACTTCAGTTCTTAAAATAAGTTTATCATTTGTCCCTACCCACAACCTTAAGAAATTAAACTAGGCAAAAGATAGACTTAGTCACCAGAAAGCTCACTTTACGTAAATTCCATTTGAATCTCAAACGTAAAAAGGCTACTGAGATTAAGCCAACGGAACAGGAATTCTCTACCTTGGAGGATATGGTAGCTTTATTAGAAGAAAACAAATCCAATACGGGGGTTAAAAATTAAACGCACATTTACTCCATCAAAGACTATCCAAGTATTGAAGCTTCTGTCAACGTTGTTGCTGACGCTATTAACGATATTAAGCCCAGCGCGATGACGTCAGTGCGCCAGAAGGGCATAAAAATGCTGATCCGACTCCATGGAAGTCAGATCAGTGTGGGAACCGCTGGAGGATGGGAGTATTGGTGGGAGGGGGGCTGCAGACTCCCAGGAGGTACCATGCCGTCCTGCGGCGTTAAACCCACCTAATGCAGGACAGCATGGTACGTCCGGCGTCTTTAAGGGGTTAGGCTATTAGTTTAACATATCTCCTGACATATCTCAATCTCACCACACGCACTTCTGTGTAGCCTGGATGTGGAGAGTTTATATAGCTCCCAGAGGAGGCTCCTACAAAAGGAGCATATGAACCCCAATTAACAAGAAAGAAAATAAAATTAAAAATGCAGACCAAGAAGATTTAATTTTATTTTTTGGGGCGGGTAGCGTGATGCCCCAGGCTCAGCAACACCCAACAGAAAAAAAAAAAAAAACTTTTTCCTATCGCATGTGCAATGGTTACAGGGTAGGCAGCAAGATCTTTGCAAATGCGAAGATGCGCCTCCCATTATCAAGCCTATGACTGACTGAATCAGACAGATTCAGTCGGACCCAGTCCTGTTGTCGCATCAGTCTCAGACGAGGTTCTTCCTCCCGCACAGTGTGATGTTGTCACATTTGGTGTGCATGCGGGAGGAGGAGCATCTTCGGCGTGAGTGTGAGCAGTTAGCAGCGTCGCGTGGAGAAAGAGAGGGAGAGACAGCATAGCGGGCAAAGTGGAAAGGTAAAGAAGATAGAAAAAAAGGGCAGAAAACTGATGAAATAAAATTGAAAAAGGGCAGAGAGCTGATAAAGAATTGAAGGGCAGAGCTGAGAGGGAGACCTACGGTGTAACATACAGGACTGTTCTTTGTGTGTAAGAACAAGTGTAAAGAAACCGTTAAGATGGCACTTAGTAAAATCAGTGTTTCTGAGCAATTACATTTTTCAACGTTACCCGTGGAAAGAAAAATTTTAATTTAAAATGCTCAGGCCAACACCTATGCTGAACAAAATGTAAAACTAGAGATTTAAAAAAGAGTATTCAAGGCCAGCATATGAGATATATCCATGGATTTGTGGATGATCTAACAAACTCTTTTGTTTTTACTGCCGGTTTGCAAAACAAAGTAGGGATTCGAGTTGGGGAAGTTATTGTGTCTCTGATTTATAACATCTAACTCAAAAAATAAACATACATGCTCCCAATCAAATTTAAATGCCACATACAAAATAAACAGGTGGTGACAACTAAAAAAAAAAAAAAAGGGGGGGGTCTCGATCATCATTTTCCTACAGAACAACACAATTATGGAATAACCTCACAGACACCATCAAATCTTCCCCAGTCTAAAGTCACTTAAGAGATCTCTATTAACATACCTTGAAACAGAATGCACCTGTAAACATGTAACATAGTGAATATAGTTTTTACATATTTTTTTCTGTTAATCTTTATATGTGTTTTTTTTAATATCTTCTAGTTGTTACAGAAATACAAAGTAATAAAATGCAACAAGTCAATGTTCTTGAACCCAGGACATACTTGAAAACGAGAGAAATCTCATTGTATCCTTCCTGGTAAAATATATTTAGGGCTGAAACAACTAAATCGATGACTAAATTTGTTGTCAACTATTTCCATTATCGATTAATCGGTGTCGATTAATCGTCCTGTGTACAGCACACACCGTTTAGGCTAGGGTCAGACAAACTCATTCTGTGCGGACTGTGCGTCTGTGCACAACGGACGTACTTTCTGACAGACGACAAGGTAGTGGCCACACGGTCCGTTTTTTTTTGTCTGTTGTAGATGGGAAATAAAATATGAAAAACCATTTTGTCCGTCAAAAATGCTGGACGTCAAAAATGCAGTCCATCTGACTACGCTCCATCACTCACACACAAAGCTACGCGGACGTTGCTCACTGTGTCCATTCTAGCGGTTTTACATTCTTGCCTAACTTGTGTCCGTTTGCCGCGTCCGTTGTGCATCCGCACTTCTGTGCGCATGTACTTCGTGTGTGGGTCTCTATTAGGGATGCACCAATACCGATACCGGTGCCGATACCGGGTACTGCAGGAGTACTTGGTACTCCTGCAGCACCCCCGATATTTTCTTCCGATACCGGAAGCCGGCATTGAGCCGGCATCCGAGGGGCTGGGGCGGCTGTCCAAATGCTCTATCGGCATTCGGACAGGCCCTGCAGCTGCTCACTGTGTTCATACTTACCTTCCTGGGCGACGCCGGGAAAGTCTTTGCGCGTTGCGCTCATTGGAAGGACCCCAGCCGCGATCACATGAGACCACGTGATCGCGGCTGGGGTCCTTCCAACGAGCACACGCGCAGAAACTTTCCCGGCGTCGCCCAGGAATGTAAGTATGAAACAATGCGTTGAGCAGCTGCAGGGCCTGTCCGAATGCCGATAGAGCATTCGGACAGGCACCTGGAGCTCTCTGCGATGATACTTACCTTCCTGGGCAACGCCGGGAAAGTTTCCGCGCGTGCGCTCGTTGGAAGGACCCCAGCCGCGATCACGTGGTCCCATGTGATTGCGGCTGGGGTCCTTCCAATGAGCGCAACGCGCGAAGACCTTCCCGGCGTCGCCCAGGAAGGTAAGTATCATTGCGGAGAGCTCCAGGTGAGCGAGCTGGGGCATTATAACCCATGAGCTGGGGGGGGGGGGCAGTACCCATGAGCTGGGGGGGGCCAGTACCCATGAGCTGGGGGGGCCAGTACCCATGAGCTGGGGGGGCCAGTACCCATGAGCTGGGGGGGGGCCAGTACCCATGAGCTGGGGGGGCCAGTACCCATGAGCTGGGGGGGGCCAGTACCCATGAGCTGGGGGGGCCAGTACCCATGAGCTGGGGGGGGGCCAGTACCCATGAGCTGGGGGGCCAGTACCCATGAGCTGGGGGGGGGCCAGTACCCATGAGCTGGGGGGGGGCCAGTACCCATGAGCTGGGGGGGCCAGTACCCATGAGCTGGGGGGGCCAGTACCCATGAGCTGGGGGGGGCAGTACCCATGAGCTGGGGGGGGCAGTACCATGAGCTGGGGGGGCCAGTACCCATGAGCTGGGGGGGGCCAGTACCCATGAGCTGGGGGGGGCCAGTACCCATGAGCTGGGGGGGGCCAGTACCCATGAGCTGGGGGGGGCCAGTACCCATGAGCTGGGGGGGGGCCAGTACCCATGAGCTGGGGCCATTTTTATATGAGGTCTGTTCTTATTGGAAAGCGTTCACATGACTTAAAAAAAAGTTTCGGTACTCGTACTCGGTCTTAAAAAAGTGGTATCGGTGCATCCCTAGTCTCTATTGATCATAATTGTATGCTACCACAGACGTTAAAATGTGTGGCAACGCGGACGTGAACACTGCGCTCGTCTGACCCAAGCCTTAGGGTCAGACTGGGTTAAACAAAATAACCTCAGCTTCGGAGCTGATTGGGGAAGATGCGCCACTGCTTTACTAGGTATGATTTAGTTCTAGAGTTATGTCAGACACAACCAGTAGGTGTTATAGTTCTGCTACTGTTGTAAATGGAATAAAAACAAACAATAGGATACTGCCACCGGGTGCAGTAGCTGTATGCCTGTGTTTTATCCTTACTTGAAGCTGGAGTCCTGTGCCACCACCCCACCCTCCCTGCCACATCCTCTTTGGTTGGGAACTGCCATTCCCTCCCTTTGGTCTGGTCCCTTTCCCCAAACTCACTTCCACACTCAGTCTTTTGCCCATAATCACTCACACTCCGGTCAAGTCACTTGAGCAAAGTCACTCCCTTCCACCTCCAGTCCCTCCTCCCACTCAGTTGGGACACTCTACGCACCCTGACCACTTTAGCTTATTAACCTCGATTTCATGCTGACATCATCATCTATGAGCAAGTGCTCATTTGAGAAAGCAAACATGGGCTTAAACTGCGCATGCAGCATCATCCCGTCCCTCTGACCAAGCACTTGCATACCTTGTGTGAAAAGTACGCAAGATACGCAATTTGTGTATGTACGTACGAAAGTTAAGTACACTACGCAAATGGCTTATGAAAAAAAGGGGGAGGGTTTGTGGTTATTTTTTTTACATAAAAGTCCTTTTAAGTAAAACACATTTTTTCTATTTTTTTTATCTGATGAATCGATTAATCAAAATAATAAAATCGGCCAACTAATCGATGAGAATAATCGTTAGTTGCAGCCCTATTTATAATTAAAGTTTTTTAGCTGGTAAAATTATTTATAAATATTTTTTCCATGGCTGATCTGGAACAGATCACAAACCACATGTATCGCAGATAGTTATTGGTGACATTTTCATCATATGGACAGAAGGAGAGGAACGCCTTACAGACTTCCACAACGCATTCAATACGATCCACATATCGATCAAACTCTAGATGGATTTCTCCAAGCACAGTGTGAGCTTCCTGGACTGTACTATATCAGCTGCCAATGGCACTCTGCACTTATGTGTGTACAAAAAAAAACCACAGACAGGCCCAGCTACCCGCACAAGGTGAGCTTTCATCCCAGCCACACTAAAACAAGGCAACACCTACAGCCAGGCCATCAGGTACCACCGCGGACATGGATGAACACCTGAGTGAACGGTCTGCATTATTCAAGTGGAAGGGCTATAAAAAGGCAAGGACAATCTCTAAAAACATCAAAAATTGGCCCTGAACACACCGCGTGAACAGCTAATTCTTTACAAAGAAAAAAAAACACCACACAGATCCCTCTAGTTGTATCCTATAACCCGACTCGAGGGAATTTGCAAAATCAAAGAGATCTTCAGCCACTGGTCACAGAGGACCCTGCGCTCAAAGAAATATTCCCACAGCTCCCCTTTCAAGCAACCCCCTAACCTGAGGCAAAGACTGGTCCACAGCAAACTCACCCAGGAACAGGAGGACATACAGAATGGGACCAAACGAGGCAACAAGTCCCGCTGCAAACTACGCCAACATATGACAGCAACATTGCCCGGCACAATAACACCACATACAACATCAAGGGCGCGTACCTCTGCCAATGTGGCGTACATGATAAAGTGCAAGGCCTGTAAATGGGCCGCTATATAGGGAAAACTAGCCTTGAACGGAATCTCAGGATGAACTTGCACAGACACTCCAAGAACCACAAGGAAAATAAATATTGTATTGTACACGGTGGGACATCAAGCTAACAGGCCACTCCATCCAAATCTCAAAAGGAAATTGTAAAGACCCTCATGAACACAAAGACATTTGAAATTAAAATGATCACATATTTCATCCCAGGAGAGGGGGGGGGGGGGGGGAGAGAATATCTGTTTAATAAAGTTTTCCCCTGTTCTTCCACCAATCGGTCTCGTGTCTTGTTGATTAAATACATTAGGCAATACAATTGCATAGTGAGGGACCACACAAGGACACTCCCCCTTCATTGAAAATGACTTCTGAAGGCAGGGCCAGATTAATAAATCGGATATTGGAGCAGCAGCTCCAGGCCCATGCCCCATTATAGGCCCGGTCTTCAATGGCTGCAGGTGGACGGCCGGAACTCAGGCCATTCTCCTGCAGCCAATGATGCTTGCTGCATGTAGGCTGCAATCTGCACCTCACGACAGCACCTGTTGGCGTTAAGCCACCCGACACCTGCCGTCAGCGACAGTTAAAAAAAAAGCTAATCTACAGTAGTGCACTTTATTAGAGAACTAACCATATTCAGGGAATATCGCTCCCAGATGAATGCTTACTCTGTACATCCTGACCACTGTGGCAGGTGGTGTTGCGAACCCCCTCCTCTGGCGGGAAACAGTGTAAAGAAGAGGAGTTTCCTCCGCCAAAACAAGCGCATCACCAGGCGGGACTTGGCGTTTCCCCAGCTGCCAGTCACCGGATCTTTCACTGGTGACATCACCAGCTTTCAGACCGCCCGCGACAACGAGCGAGAGAGGCAGCTGATGGATCAGTTCTGCGCATGCAACGCCGCTTTGATCCATCTTTCTGTGCAGGGTCTTATGGAACCGGTTCGCATGGTCAAACGATGCATAAATTATGTACCATACACGAAATTGCTGGGACTTCTGGTCGGTTTTCAGAAGCCCTGAGATGCAGGGGATAAGCAGTGTATGCCAAGAAACTAAAAAGGGGTGTATTCATAGCAAAAGGAAAAAAAATATATATATTGGGTAGATGTTGTCAACAGCATCAGCCCAATTAGAAGGGCCAGAAAAGAGGAGTTTTAATTTTTTGGATTGTTCCTCTAAAAAACAGTCCTCCATAAAGCCAAGCAGGAATAGGAAATAACCACCTGCATACACATTATACGGAAACGGTGGCAGGTGTAACTATACAACGAACAGCATAAAGAAACGATAGGTACATTGAAACGAAATTAGTCCTACAAGTAGAAAGATGGTTCATGCATTTTTTTGATTTCGAGCAGGTGCTCACTCACCACTGCGACTATCGAAAGTGACCACGAATACGGCCGCGATGTGGTCATCCTCCAGCTGCGTGACCGGCCTGCAGCTCGAGCCCGCCCCGTATCCCGGTCTCACCTCACGCTCTGGACTTAACGCCGGATCCTCAGCCCAGTCCAGCAGAGGAGAGCGGTCTGTCCGTCTGGCCATCTTGTACACAGCTGTGTCGTCCCCCCGCCCAGCAGCTCTTCAAAACCAAACAGCCGATGGATAGAGTATTTTTACATTAAGCGTCACTTCCGGTCCGACAAGCAGGAGAGAGAAGCTGTTTGCTGAGCTGTACAGAGAAATAATAGGCGTTTTCTGTGAGGTTTCATGGTCATTACACGTATCCCTTTCGTATAAAAAACACCCTTTAATAGTTTGAGTAGCAGCTGAGTCCATCTTCAAAATAGCAGTTGCTATGCCAATCCTGTAGTAATGGGACATCCGAGGAGCACCATATTCATAGCACCCACTTTGTTCTCTGGGTAATTATACAGCTAGCTCCTCCATGCTGCTATGGATGTAAGCCATTATAGCCATCTCTCAGATCTAGGGTTGCCACCTGTCAACAAAATAGTAGCCATGTGTGTATACTTAATTTACAGGGGTAAAACACCTCACATTCTCACAGGCACAGTAACACAGGGACCTACTAAACAATACAGTGTATTGGGTTGATTGGATGAGTGACTGTAATACTCAGCACTACCAATAGGTGTCAGCATACATTTTACACACATACTGTAGCTGCTAACCAACCAATATACTGTATGTTGTTCTTTTCTGCAGGACTTGATACCAAGTTGCAAAGGTTTATTGAAAATGTTTAACTATTCACTTGCTGATATACAAACAGCTGTACAAAAGAATCATAGTAATTTAGTCAGAAATAAAAGAGAAAATGAGTCTACCTAGGGACTATGTGTGGAATATCACAGTAACACATGCAAGGGAACATACAGGGTTATTCAAAGAGATCCGAATTGGGGCCGAAAGGTAACCGAATAGTGAAATTCAGCGCACGGTTACCTTTCCTGGCCATTCGGCTATTCAGAGAGCAGGCAGTTCACCAAATGTTGGCGAATTGCCTGCAAATACGGTTATTCTGCTTCCCTAAGCAAAGCTGTGAGGCGTGGATGCTTTAGACTAGCTAAGTCTGTATTTGACCAGTACTCACACAATGAAGTTCGGCAGATAGCTTCAACTCAGCAAAACTGACACGTAGAAAGATGAATCCAGTTGAAGAGTTTAATGATCAGACTGACAATCTTGTAATAGTGTACAGCAATGCAGGTAAAAAAAGACAGCAGTGAGCACAGAATGGCTGCTATATAACCAGGAAGTCCCTTAGAACAAGACACTGAGCAAAGGGGTGGAAACTAGCTGGATACAGAAAGGCTAAGGAAACCCAGCAGGATCAAAATAGCTATGAAACGCATGTAGGCAGCAAAAGCAGATACAACACATAAAAGTAAAAATATACAATAAATCCTAAATCATGGGGCATAACACTCCCTGTCTGAAATCTTTAGATTTCAAAATAAACTAACACTATCAGGGTAATTCAAAAAGAATCGAAAAGTCACCACACGTTCGGTGACTTTTCGTTCTCCTCAATTCGGTTCGATTTGGCTATCCTATTTTGGCGACCCTGCGGTGTATTCAGCAAGCACCACAGGGTTCCCGAATTGCAGGGAAAAGTCACCGCAAACCCACCGAAAACTCACCGCAAAACCCCGCGAATACACACCGAAAACCTGCAAAAACATCTGGATTAATCCCGCCAAAAACACCCAAGCAGGAGCCGATCACACGCAGTGCAGCCGCCGGAAAAAGCCGACACCGCAGACGAATGGAGTGAAAAAAACAAACAGTTCGCTTGAATGTTTGAAAAGTGAAACGCTGTTTGCAAATAAACTACTGAGCGAAAATGTCTGAAAATAACATATGAGGTCCAATGATTGAAAATAAAAAGGGCTGTTACAGAAAAAAGAGCAAACGTTTAAAAAAAAATAATAATAAAATAAATCGGAAGAAAGTTTTTGCCAAAAAAAATCCCGAAAAATGCTTAAAATATCCCAAAAAAATCTATAAATAATGAGACTTTTTACTGCAGAATATTATAATCAACGGTTTATTAGATATTGCATTAAAACGGGAATATTTTTAACATTGAAGCCTATGGGATTCGCCTGAATAAACCTGCCGAATTAAACCACCGAATGGTAGGGCAATTCGGCAACTTTTCACTGCTGGGTTTTGCTCTCTGAATAGCCAAAGCACTGCTTCTCTATGGGGATTCACTGCCCTCGAACAGGCAACGAACAGCCACCGTATGTGCAGGCAATTCGCCAGGATTTGGCGAAATGCCTGCTCTCTGGATAGCTGAGTGGCCAAGAAAGGTAACCGAACGCTGATTTTCAGCATTCGGTTCCCTTTCGGCACCCATTCGGATCTCTTTGGGATGGAGCATCATGTGGACCATTAATTTGTTGCCGTACCTTATGTACTCTGAGGATATCTCTCCCCAGGAGAATTAAGATATCTGCATTATTGTCAAGGGCTGGTATTTCGTTAGCTATAGCCTTCAGATGAGGATGGTGTAGGGCAGCTTCTGGTGTAGGGATCTCTTGCTTGTTAGATGGGATCTGGTTGCACTGGACCAGTGTGGGTAATGGTAATTCCAGATTGCCCCCAAGAGAAGCTACTACAAATCCGCTGGCTCTTCTTCCAGAGACCTCTGTAATGCCACTACATGTACCTAAAGTATAAGGGTAGGAATCTCCTTTTATGTTGAAAAGATCAAAGAGTTCCGTTCTTGCGAGGGACCGATTGCTCTGATTGTCCAGGATGGTCTATACTTTAGCAGACTTTCCTGGGTGATCCTTGTGATATATGTTAACTAAGCATATTTTAGCACAATACTTGTCGCAAAGATCTTCACCACATACTGCTGTACAAGTTGAGGACACTATGGTAATTTCCTAATCTGTAGTCTCCCTGCCGTGCATTGACAAAGGAGGGAGTCTGTTGACGTTGCAGGCATGTACTGAGATGGATGTAACGCCTGCACGTGATCCACACTATTGCATTCTATGCACTTGATAGGCAATTTGCAGTCTTTGGCAAAGTGCTCAGTAGAAGCACAACATCTGAAACATACACCATATGTCTTTAGGAGCTCCTTGCGCTCTTGGAGTGGTTCCTTTCTAAAGCCGATGGACTTTTTGAGGGGATGTGGCTTCTTATGAATAGGACAAAGGCAGTTAGGATTCTCAATCTTTTCACCTTGTTTGCACTCGTTAGGAATTGAGGTAGGAGGGGGAAGGACATTAGTCTTCTTTGCTGATACTGGACCCCTGCTGCCTCTGTAATTAAAGTGCGAGCTGTCAGATATCTGAAGAAGGAAGCCTGAAGCGTGGAACTCGTAGGAAAAACTGGGGTCATTCTTTGTTTCTGCAATGTCCCTTATGAACTCACAAAAGTAGGAGAAAGGTGGAAAGGAGATATGGTCCACTCTTTTATACTTTGCCCCAAGTGCAGTCCATTTTTCCTGGATATTGTATGGCAGCTTGAAATCTATTGGGTTTACCCCATGAGCAGTGTCCAGATAGCTGAGGCCAGGTAGGACAGTGTCTGTCTTGGCCAGCTGCAGCTCCCATCGAAGGTCACTGAGTTCCAAGTATTTCTGATTGTCCTTGATGGAAATCTTTGGGAAACAGTGCAGGCGTGGCCAAGCAGCGTCATTTCATTATTGATGTGGACAGCTCTGAGTCTCTTGACACGTTCTGTAGACTGTGGACCAAGCCATCTGATCAGCAGGTCCAGTTCCTCAGCAGGAGTAATGCCACGATCACTAATTGCAGTTCTGAAGGCACCCTTCCAGCTTCTGTAGTTTTAAGGCTGGCCATCGAAGTTCGAAAGGCTTGTCTTGGTGAGTTCACGGCAAGCCACGTATCTAGCAAACTCAGACATGTCTTTTTTCTCTGACTTTGGGCAGGGAAATGAAGTTTAAAAGGCGTTTGCAGTACTCTGGTTAAGTGACATAGGGTAGTATGCGGTTGCATCTGTATTTAGCCCTGGAGTCGGTTTATCGTCCATAGACTCAGGCAGGCATGGTTTTATAGCTGTATGGTTGCTAGGATTTTGATGAATCGCTGGAGGGTAGAATTGCATCTGAGAGTTAATGCGTTGGGATTGCTGTTGCACTAGGGCGTGTGAAGAAAGCTCAAGGTCATTAGCTAGTAGAGTATTGTACTGACCTTGGATGCAGGGTACTGATAAAGAGTCTTTTCCCTGTCTTGGAAGGTTGTCACAACTGTCAGGAACATTTGATGTTATGAGAGATTCACTGTTTTGCTTTATTACATAGTCTCTGGTGCGCATAACAGAATCTTCCGTATCCACGTTGCATAAGCTGATGCTGTCTCTTTCACTCCCCCGGTAGCTTGTTCTAGGATCCTGCTATATCCTCAGCCTCTGCCGTGTTGCCCGGAGGGTCTGGGCATAGTTCGGTGCCACTGGCTGGTCGTTTGCCAGCATCTTGTAATGACCAAGCAGCCTCTGAGGGGGCGGGGCCTGGCATGGTCACGAGGAGCTGCATGATTTAAAGCAGGACGCGAGGAGTTGCCTCGTTGCCCTGACTTTTTGTTCTGTTCCTGCATCGCCAAACTGATTTTCTTATTGCTGATTTAGTTGCCGACCCATTTCTGTCTACGATTCCCACTCCCGATTTTGACCCGGCTTGTTTCTGTCCATTCTGTTGCTTCCACCATTAGCAATCACTAATATTGGGCATTGGTGGATTAACCCTATGTTTGCTGCTGGGGCTTTCACTCGCTATCTGGGATTATTCCCATCTCACTCTGGGGTATCATTTGTGGCCTCGTCTGGTTACGATTTAAGACCCAAGGTGTATGTTTCATTGCTAAGAGCATATGTGCAAATCGCGGTAAATAAATACTGTTTAAATACCGCATATGATCATTGCATCCTAACCGCTAAATATACCCAGGTCTGTACCAACTGTATACCCACATGTGTGTCAGCCACCTCTGATAATTGTAAGGTACTTCTCACCCGCTCAAGATTATCAGATAATGCTAAATCTGTACATTTGTTGACTGCCCTGCATCCTGCACATTTCATTGACTGTCAAGAAAATCATTGTGTTTCTGAAGGTGCTCTAAGTTGTCCGTTGGTCTTGAAACCTTTGGAATTTAGTGGCAAATCAGTTGCTCTTTGGTGCTCCTTGGCTTTGGAGTACAAATCTGTTAATACCGAGTATTTGGTAAAAATCAAGCAGGTACTTCTGTCCAAAAAGATCTCAACCTCGCTACTCCTGTGTGAGTGCTACGGTGCTCGTTACAGATCCTCAGTGTTTGTTTTTCTTTATTCAAAACTTTTATTTTGAAAAGGGCATCGGTAAGAAGACATACAATGGAAAAGGATGGCCGCGCAGGGCCAAAAAATAACTCAGCAGTAAAGGAACACATAAGGAGTCAGCAGAAAAGACATCAATGTATATCACAAATATATCCAGCCGGGGGGGGGGGGGAACAAACAGACAATCCAGATGGTCAAAGTAGGAGAATCGGCCGAGTCAGCAGAAAAAACAGCGTTAGTGGCCCAGGTATATGTGCGGACGAAAAATAAAATAAATAGATAAACAAACACACAAAAATAGTGGGAAGGGAAAGGGGGTGGAGAACTGCCAAAAAATTGCGGCATTCCCGGCACACTCTGGAGACTAACAAGAAGCCACAGGCCATGGAAGAGGCCACGTGGCCGGGAGACCTAGGGCCAAAAGAGACGAACAGAGCCATGGTACTCGTTCTAGCGGCTCGCCTAGGTCATCCCAGTGTCCTGCCGTCCCCAAAAAAAAAAAAGGAACCTGGAACCCTCTAAACATTAAAGGGGCCAACCTCCACAAACTGGTAGTAAAGTCTGAAAATAGGGTGTGTCCACAAAAAGAACATCTGGAGGGTCCAAAGGGAGGGGGGATGAGAAAACAGGGGGGTGTCAGCAGGGAATGTCAACGGGGGTAAACACGTTTTTCTTGGGGGGAATGGGAAAATGGCCTCGCGAGGAAGGTGTCATCAGCCTGGGATCCGACCACAGGGTCATCTAGTTCAGCCAGTGTCCAGGGACACCATATGACACACGGCCCCTCCATTCCCAGCAACTAGAAGCAGGATCATAGGGATCTGAGGCAATAAATCACAGTAAAGAGCAGGACTCTTATCCTCATCAAGGGTATCCGGTGGGATAAATACTCGCCATCTGTATAGCCTTCGGGGAGCCCCGGCCACGCCAGAACCAGGACCACGGGAGAGCTTCAGGCCCCTCCGCCTCCCAGTTAGAAGCCGGGCCGCCGCCGGTATCAGAGTGAGTCATCCAACGCTTCGATCTGGGCGGCATCTGAGAGAGACCCGCGTTCCACTCGGTTGCCTCCAGGTGGGGGTCGGCAGACAGGGAGGTAGGACACAGTCATCCCATAGGTTTCCCGCAAGGGTAAAGAGGCCGCCCGGAGCACCTCCGCCAGGTCACCGCAACCGGTCCTACGCAGCGCAGCCTCAGGGATGTCACTGTCCAATTTCCATACTCGTTCCTCCTGCTCGGCCAAGCATGCGGGTGGATCACGCTCCTGTTGGAGGTCCGCATTCACAGGCCCCGCCGGTGCAGCTGCTTCTCGGCAGAGTCTAATCTCAGCTATAAGGCGGTGGATATCCGCACGTGTGAGTGGTCGCTCTCCTTCCTCCATCAGCCAAGCTAGACCGTTGACCAGGCGTTCCATCGCTTCCCTACCGCCGCAAGAAAAAGGGGGGGATGTAAATCTCACGGGCACCTCAGAGAGGCTGCAGAAATGGCCGCCCAGAGTAGGCCGCAAAAATAGGCCGAGAACAATAAAGCTCTCGAAACTGCTCCGAGAGGGCACGAATAGGACCCGGCACAGGCCAGCAGGTCTCCCAGCACCTTCTTCTCCCCACCGAGCATAGCAGCCAAGGGTAGGTCGCAAGAGTCAGCGAAAAATAAGGTAAAACCTGGAGGAGCTCAGCAAGATGCGACCTTCCCTGTTGGCAGTCAGCTCCGCCCCCCCCCCAGATCCTCAGTGTTGCCACGGCTGTGGCATGCTCACACTGTTTCTCTAAGGCTTCTATTTTCTCTCTTTTGCGAGCTTCTTCCGTTTCTGCTTTCTTGCGAGCGGCGTCCATTTCCATTTCTGCTTTTCTTTTCGCAAAGGCCACCTGTATCTTGGCAGTGGGCAAGATATTGAGCATGAGCTGTAGGAAGCTGTCCTAAAATTCTTTCTAGTTTGGATGCATCATGACCAGGGTGTGCGATGGTGGAGACATAACTCATCACCTGTTCCCAAAGCCATGACATTTGCTGTGATGTTAGAGGGATTCTTCTGTCTGCCATGTTTACACAGATGAGAAGAATAAGAAAGGGGGAGTAGAATAGCAGACACTGTGTGGCAAAGTTTTACACAGCCCACACACTGCAGCTGTAGGCAGACTCTGTCTGTGGAATGCAGTAAAATCTGCTCTTTGTTCACTGAAGGCTGTATACTAGTGCTGCAAGCTGCTGTAATTGCCTTTACTACTGGTTCACTGAAGGCAGCGTACTTCTGCTGCAAGCTGCTGTTGTAGCCTTTTACTGCTGGTGCACTGAAGGCTGCATACTTCTGCTGCAAGCTGCTGTAATAGCCTTTTACTGCTGGTTCACTGAAAGCTGCGTACTTCTGCTGCAAGCTGCTGTTAATGTCTTTTTACTATTCTGCTTCCCTAAGCAAAGCTGTGAGGCGTGAATTCTTTAGACTAGCTAAGTCTGTATTTGACCATTACTCACACGATGAAGTTTGGCAGCTTCAACTCAGCAAAACTGACACGTAGAAAGATGAATTCAGTTGAAGAGTTTAATGATCAGACTGACAATCTTGTAATAGTGTACAGCAATGCAGGTAAAAAAAGACAGCAGTGAGCACAGAATGGCTGCTATATAACCAGGAAGTCCCTTAGAACAAGACACTGAGCAAAGGGGTGGAAACTAGCTGGATACAGAAAGGCTATGGAAACCCAGCAGGATCAAAATAGCTATGAAAACAATAGCATGTAGGCAACAAAAGCAGATTCAACACATAACAGTAAAAATATACAATAAATCCTAAATCATGGGGCATACCAGTATAACAGTTGGATCTGGGCAAGCACCAGCTAAACTTGTATTGCAAAGCCTTATTACATTATATAAATTATTTTTATTTGCCTTTTATTTCTGTAAAGCTGCTTTGAATAAATACTCTAATTTTTTTGGTACCCCCTGCGTCCTGTATTTCATTGGCAGTCCACATCTGGACAAGAATCCCAGCACCCACTGCACAAAGTTTATTGTAAAAAAAAAGTTACTGTAATTTTTTTTTGTTTGAATTTATCGCCTGGTCCTGCCCCCCTGCGTTGCATGACTCGCAGGGAGCGGAACCAGGAAGCAAAGTCACCGGCTGCCGCGATCACACTGCTGAGACGATGAGGGAGCGAAGGATGCGGAGAGTATACAGCCAAGTGTGGCTCGGGGTTACCGATCATGGTAGCGAAATTTAACCCCGAGTCACACTCGGGAATACCGCCAGGGAGGTTAATGAGTGTTCGGCGGGTTTTGCGTGAGAGTTCGGCGGGTTGGCGATGAGTGTTCGTCGGGTTTTCCTTGCACTTCGGGGACCCTTGCTGAATAGAAGGGCTTGCTGCTTGCTGAATACACCACAGGGGCGCCAAATCGCACTGAATTGAAGAGAACGAAAAGTCACCGAACGTGTAGTGACTTTTTGATTCTCTTTGAATAACCCTTATAATGTGTGCATACATAAATCACAACATATACTAATTAGGACTTAATTGACAAAACACCACGGAGCAGGGCGGCCCACGCCGAACCAGCACCATAACCATAGATACAACAAATACAATCATGTTAATATACAACTCCCACAGAAAAGTGCAGAAAAAATAAATAAATCATAACATGCAGACGAAGTCTTAAATAACCCTTCTGGTGAGGAATGGAAGGTTTGCACTGTTAAATAAAAAAATTAGCTAATCAAATCAATGTCCTATTTAGAATTACCATATATGGAATTCCAATAAATATCTGCAAGTTTCTTCCAAATTAAGAAAATATAAAGAGGGGGGGTGGCCAGCCGTCAGCAAGAGAGGACGTTCTTTGCTGGAGCTCCGCTTCATTTTCTTACTTTGGGGGCCTCCTAACGATTTTATTCTTGGCTGATGACTACCCTGGAGATGCCTGAAGGGCTGCCCACCGGAATCGTGTTGCCTGGGGTCCGTGCAGCTCCCCTCCCGGCACAGACACTTCCCCTGGCATTGCTGCCTGACTCTGGTACACGGCTAGCGCCCATCTTGCGGCCTACCGCTCGTATTCAGACATCCGCCTGCTTCGCTGGTATGAGAGCCTTGTCCCTGCTTGACACTGCGTCTGGGGCTGTGGAGATGGTGGGCCCACGTCTCCTGGCCGTCGCAGTTGCTGGCTTGGTGGGAAGGACGGATGGATTGACGAATGGACGGCAGGGGTGTTCCCCTTCCCCCTCTGGCAGTATGGAGGCCATGGCTTCGGGCCTGGACACCTGTCTGGAGCTGCTGCAGGGGGAGGATGACGACGCACCGCTCACTAAAGGTGTTTGGCGCCGGCTGATGGCAGTGTTATGGGGCTGCAGGGATGAGATGACTCTGAGGGAGGCTGTGTCTGAAGCTGCTTCGCCCTTGGGTCCTGATGAGACATGCGTGATGACGGCGGATGCTGTGGAGTGCAATGTTGATAAATGTGATCCGGATGGGGCACTTCCCCTGGAGATCTGGCAACAAGGAGTGTACCTGGACCGGTGTGAAGGTACACAGATCATGCTTAGCGAGACCCGCAATCTGGCTGGTGTGAGAGAGCTGAATCCGACGACTTCTCTTCGGTGGCATGTGGCTCGGAAGGCACGCGGGCTGATCGATCTGATGGAAGCGGGACCTTGCCGACCTCTGTCTCATGGACAGGCCAGAATGGTGGATCGTGAGACCCGGCCGCCGGCTGCTCGGCGCACCCACAGCGGACGCTATGAGGCTGATGGACTTGCTGGTCCTATCCCTTGGAGAGATACGGGCTGAGGTGGACTTTACTTAATTTTCCCCGATGTCTTTTACCCCTTTTTGACCCGGATACCGATACATGGACTTTACCCTCTCGGATGACACAATTTCATGTTGGCAGAGACTGTCCTTCTATTATTATTATTAATTTTTTTTCTCCTCTTCCCTAGGGTTACTTCGGGACGCCTTCGGGGACATAGCCGACGCCTGGTGCCTTTCTTGTCCCCCTGGGCACCCGGGCATAGTGCCACTTAACCGCCCCATGGCTTTCTCTTGCGGTCTTCCGGCCGCTTGGGGACCCGCCAGGGTAGGCACAATACTGGCCTTTGCCCGTCTTTCCCATCCCTTATTTTATCTCACCCCCTTCCCTTTTATTGAGTTCACTTAGCCGTATTCTTACTCTATGCTTATTTGCTGATGTCTGAGGCTATATTTATTTTAAATGTCTTCAGCGGACCGTTCTGTGGCTTGTAATTTTTGTTTTTCTGCTGCACTTTTGCTGTTGTTTCGGGCGGCCCTGCGAGGCCCCCTTTTCTTGGCACTATGGCTAACTGTGTGAGGCCCAGCGTGACCTTCAATTTCGGTTTGATGATATGCTGACTTATATCAACATAAAAAAATTGTTAATTAAAAAAAAATTATAAAGAAAAGAAGTGTGCTGACGCTAGCAGAGACAGTAAAATCAACTACACATAAGGTATAGCTTCATCATGTCTGAATATTCTATGTTAGATAGATGAATGAAATTGTTCGTTATAGACAAAGTTTCATATCCACCCCGCACAGGAATGTGATACAACAGCCAATCAGTACACAGATACATTTCTACATCAGAATTTGGCCAAAACAGTCAGGCATAGGCACTTATTACCGTATATGGTTCAGAGATGGGGTTTTTTGTATCTGAACCGTTACACATATTTATTGGGCATTTCTACTTTGCCTGGAAACACAGGATGTCTATTTTTCAATCAACATCCCTTGGTAGCTTCGAGAGGAAATGGAGCTGAATAGAAAATATGCACACATTGTATTCAAACAGACAGAAGGGGGGGAAAAATCCACTAACTAAAATATACAGTATTTACTGCAATACGTATTTGAATATACCGGCTGGGTGGAGTAGAGGTAATGTCACTACTCTGCATGGAGAGAGCCTGTGGAGTCATGGGTTCGATCCCAGCGAGCAACCTCTCCAGTAAGTGTCCTTGGGCAAGACACCTAACGGTACATACTCGCCACCCAGGACATACTTGAAAACGAGAGAAATCTCAATGTATCCTTCCTGGTAAAATCCTTTCACAAAAAAAAATCACAATACGTATATATTCATACAGGAAATTAAAAATAGCAATTCTTTCAACCGCCTCTTTGATCACATATCACCTGTGATCACTCAAAAAGATAAACCAAAACTAGACAATTAAACTAATTATAACTAATTAAAATAATTATAACTAATTATAAATGAATAAAACTCAACATTTATTAAATAAAGTAATAAAAACAGTGAAAACAATCAGTGCACTGATCACACACACAACACAAACAGTAACATTAATTGCGTTGATTGTAGAGTGGACATTAACAAGGGTGTCAGAAGTAGACCACTCCCCGTATGGAAGATGGAGAAAAAAATTATATCAAAATTGACCATGAAATCATCACACTGCCGGGAAGAACTTCACCAAAGATAGAAAAAATAATAATAAACTCACTATGGTACTGAGTGAGTTATTTAAACAAGAGTATCATAAGTAGACCACTCCCCGTGTGGAAGATTGAGAAAAAATTATATCAAAATTTACCATACAATCATCGCACTGCCGGGAAGAACTTCACTTGAGATAGAGAAAATGAACTCACTATAATGCGGAGTGAGTTATATTTATAACTATATAATTCAGTGGCGTCGTAACGTGGGGGTGGGGGGTGCGGCCCGCACCAGGTGACACCCGCCTTTAGGGTGACACCGTCACCCTAAGGGCGGGTGTCTCACTCTCCGCCGCATATTCGCTCCCTGCGAGCGTCCGAAGCATGCAGCTTCGGCGCTCGCCTGGAGGAAACACGTCACCAGCCAATCGCGGCTGGTCACGTGGCTCCCCCAGGCGAGCGCCCAAGCTGCGCGCCGCCGGACGCTCAGAGGGAGCGACACGCGGCGGAGGTGAGCTGGGACAGTATCCATGAGCTGCTGAGGCATATCCATCTGCTGGGGCATATCCATGAGGAGCTGGGGCATATCCATGAGGAGCTGGGGCATATCCATGAGCTGCTGGGGCATATCCATGAACTGCTGGGGCATATCCATGAGGAGCTGGGGCATATCCATGAGCTGCTGGGGCATATCCATGAGCTGCTGGGGCATATCCATGAGCTGCTGGGGCATATCCATGAGGTGCTGGGGCATGTCCATGAGGTGCTGGGGCAAATCCATGTGGTGCTGGGGCATATCCATTTGCTGGGGCATTCCATGTGCTGGGGCATATCCATGAGGTGCTGGGGCATATCCATGAGCTGCTGGGGCAAATCCATGAGCTGCTGGGGCATATCCATAAGGTGCTGGGGCATATCCATGAGGTGCTGGGGCATTATCCATGAGGTGCTGGGGCATATCCATGAGCTGCTGGGGCATATCCATGAGGTGCTGGGGCATTATCCATGAGGTGCTGGGGCATATCCATGAGCTGCTGGGGCATTATCCATGAGGTGCTGGGGCATATCCATGAGCTGCTGGGGCATATCCATGAGCTGCTGGGGCAAATCCATGAGGTGCTGGGGCATATCCATGAGCTGCTGGGGAAAATCCATGAGCTGCTGGGGCATATCCATGAGGTGCTGGGGCATATCCATGAGGTGCTGGGGCATATCCATGAGCTGCTGGGGCAAATCCATGAGGTGCTGGGGCAAATCCATGAGGTGCTGGGGCATATCCATTTGCTGCGGCAGTATCCATCTGCTGGGGCATTCCATGTGCTGGGGCATATCCATGAACTGCTGGGGCATATCCATGAGGTGCTGGGGCATATCCATGAGGTGCTGGGGCATATCCATGAGCTGCTGGGGCATATCCATGAGCTCCTGGGGCATATCCATGAGGAGCTGGGGCATATCCATGAGGTGCTGGGGCATATCCATGAGGTGCTGGGGCAAATCCATGAGCTGCTGGGGCAAATCCATGAGCTGCTGGGGCAAATCCATGGAGGTGCTGGGGCATATCCATTTGCTGGGGCAGTATCCATGTGCTGGGGCATATCCATGAGCTGCTGGGGCATATCCATGAGCTGCTGGGGCATTCCATGTGCTGGGCAGTATCCATGTGCTGGGGCAGTATCCATGAGCTGGGGCAATATCCATGAGCTGGGGCAATATCCATGAGCTGCTGGGGCAGTATATCCATGAGCTGGGGCAGTATCCATGAGCTGGGGCAGTATCCATGAGCTGGGGCATATCCATGTGCTGGGGCAGTATCCATGAGCTGGGGCAATATCCATGAGCTGGGGCAATATCCATGAGCTGCTGGGGCAGTATATCCATGAGCTGGGGCAGTATCCATGAGCTGGGGCATATCCATGTGCTGGGGCAATATCCATGAGCTGGGGCATTATCAATGAGAGCAGCTGGGGCAATATATGCATGAGAGCAGCTGGGGCAGTATATCCATGAGAGGAGCTGGGGCAGTATATCCATGAGAGGAGCTGGGGCAATATCCATGAGAGGAGCTGGGGCATATCCATGTGTGCTGGGGGCAGTATCTATGAGAGCTGGGGCAATATCCATGTGTGAGCTGGTCTGGGGCAATATATCCATGTGTGAGCTGGTCTGGGGCAATACAGTTGTGTTCAAAATTATTCAACCCCCACTGAAATTGAGTGTTTTGGCCAGTTTGACATTGATTTTGATCATTCAGTCATCATGCTTACAATTAAATCAAAGAGACATGTGTAGGTCAGACAAATATAACATAACATTTATAATGAAATAACCACAAATGTCTTTTCTGTGCTCACATCATTATCAGTTTTATTCAACCCCCAAGTGACATTCAATCTTAGTACTTAGTACAACATCCTTTTACAGTTATAACAGCTTTTAAACGTGAAGCATAGCTTGACACAAGTGTCTTGCAGCGATCTACGGGTATCTTCGCCCATTCCTCATGGGCAAAAGCCTCCAGTTCAGTCACATTCTTAGGCTTGCGCACTGCAACTGCTTTCTTTAAGTCCCACCAGAGGTTGTCAATCGGATTTAAGTCAGGTGACTGCGATGGCCACTCCAAAATGTTCCAGCCTTTAATCTGCAACCATGCTCTAGTGGACTTGGAGGTATGCTTGGGATCATTGTCCTGTTGAAAGGTCCAACGTCTCCCAAGCCTCAGGTTTGTGACGGACTGCATCACATTGTCATCCAATATCTCCTGGTACTGAAGAGAATTCATGGTACCTTGCACACGCTGAAGCTTCCCTGTACCTGCAGAAGCAAAACAGCCCCAAAGCATGATTGACCCCCCGCCATGCTTCACAGTAGGCAAGGTGTTCTTTTCTTCATAGGCCTTGTTCTTCCTCCTCCAAACATAGCGTTGATCCATGGGCCCAAACAGTTCTAATTTTGTTTCATCAGTCCACAGAACACTATCCCAAAACTTCTGTGGTTTGTCCACATGACTTTTGGCATACTGCAGTCGACTCTTCTTATTCTTTGGAGACAGCAAGGGGGTGCGCCTGGGAGTTCTGGCATGGAGGCCTTCATTACGCAGTGTGCGCCGTATTGTCTGATCTGAAACTTCAGTACCCACATCTGACAAATCTTTTCTCAGTTCCTCAGCAGTCACACGGGGACTTTTCTCCACTCTACGCTTCAGTAGCGCACAGCAGTCGAAGTCAGCATCTTCTTTCTGCCACGACCAGGTAGCGTTTCAACAGTGCCCTTGCCTTGAATTTGCGAATGATGCTTCCTATGGTCTCTCTTGGTATGTTTAATATCTTTGCAATCTTCTTATAGCCATTGCCCTTCCTGTGAAGAGTAATCACCTCTTCTCTTGTCTTCCTGGACCATTCTCTTGACTTCACCATGTTTGTAACCACACCAGTAAATGTCTAGAAGGAGCTGAGTATCACAGTCATTTTAAAGCTGCCTAATTGGTGCTTATTATGCTTTATTGCTGCTCCGTGACATCCACAGGTGTTTTCAATAGCTGATTGAAAACACTTGAATGAACCTCTGTTCTTCAGAGTGGTAGTCTTTAAGGGGTTGAATAATTGTGTCAATGAAGAATTCACAAAAGAAACATTACTACTGTATTACAAAACCAATTGATGTCATTTTAGTTGCATATGGTTCTTTAAAAAGTCCTTGTAGGATTTCATTCTGAATACAATTACAAATGTACACTAAATTCCCTAAAACCCTTTACAGCATTGGGGGTTGAATAATTTTGAACACAACTGTATATCCATGTGTGAGCTGGTCTGGGGCAATATATCCATATGTGAGCTGAGGCGCAATATATCCATATGTGAGCTGGGGCAATATATATCCATGGGTGAGCTGCTGGGGGCAATATATAACTGAACTGGGGCAATATATCCATATGTGAGCTGGGGGCAATATATATCCATGGGTGAGCTGCTGGGGGCAATATATAACTGAACTGGGGCAATATATCCATATGTGAGCTGGGGCAATATTATCCATGGGTGAGCTGCTGGGGGCAATATATCCAGAGCTGCTGGGGGCAATATATCCAGAGCTGCTGGGGGCAATATATCCAGAGCTGCTGGGGGCAATATATATATCCGTGTGTGCTTTCACTGCCTTCGAACAGGCAACGTACTTGCTGGCAGTTGGCAAAAATTTGTGTGAGCATATGAGAGAGCTCCACAGCAATAAACCTCACAGTAATGTGCGCTGTGTGTATGAGCATTCAGTGTTATATGGGAGTACTGATTTAGGAGTAAGAGTAGTTAAAAAAAAAATCTGTAAAACTCGGGGGGGGTGACACCATAAGTTACCGCACCGGGTGACACCAACCCTAGTGACGCCACTGATATAATTATATATATTTATAATCTCCCTTTAACCAAATATGTCTATCACCTCAGCTATAGTTATAGTGGTTTGATACCTGATTATTCATGGGCTAACTACCCTATATATCAAGGATCCTCATGTGTGTGTATATACCAGAGTCTATAGCAATAACTCACTCAGCATTATAGTGAGTAGGCTTGTGCACCGATTTTTTTTTCGGTTCGATTCGGTTCGATTTTTCGGATTTTTAAACTTTTCGATTCGGCTCGTTTCGACCGATTTCGGTTTCGATTCGGTTCGGCTCGATTCGTTTTTCGTGTACATTTTTTTTTCGCAATATCGACCATTTTTCGTATTTTCGTGTCACTTTGCTCGTTTTTTGTATCGACTTTTCGTAATTTCGGAAATTTTCGTTTTTTCGGAACGTCTGTTCTCCTCGTTTCAAAGCAATAAATTTCGATTTGACACATTTCAAGTCCATTCGAAAATTCCGAAAATATTTCGTTTCGGCTCGGAAAACTTTTCGGATCTGCCATTTTCGGATCTAAAATTTTCGGAAATTCGGCCGCATCCGAAAACACGAATCGTGAAATTTCGTGAAAATTACGGAATTCCGAAACCCAAAACGCACATCCCTAATAGTGAGTTCATTTTCTCTCTCAAGTGAAGTTCTTCCCGGCAGTGTGATGATTTCATGGTCAATTTTGAGATATTTTTTTTCTCCATCTTCCATACGGGGAGTGGTCTACTTATGACACCCTTGTTAATGTCCACTCTACAATCAACTCAATTAATGTTACTGTTTGTGTTGTGTGTGATCAGTGCACTGATTGTTTTCACTGTTTTTATTACTTTATTTAATAAATGTTGAGTTTTATTCATGCTCTCTTTTCTGCCTTAAAGTGTAAGGCTTTTTGTCATTACTATCTTATACGGGTTATCCCTGACATTGGGAGCGTTTATTGTGCAATTTTAAGGCAGGACACGGAGGCTCATATTTGCAGTCTCTTTCTCGCTTTAATTAAACAGCAGCAAGAAGATAGACAGAAAAGTATAAAACTTGACAAAAAATATTATCAACATGGTATATCCTGCAACACCCCTCCCCCAGTGCAGCATGGAATGTCCAGAGTCTATATATCTTTCTCCCCAACGTCCATTAAACCTCTTTCTTGCTGCTCAGCGACAGTTAAGTATATCTTTTTTCCCCAGACTCCCTGCGCTGCTAAAGGGAGTCTGGGGCGAGTTTAATCACTGTATTCTATTGTATTTAAATCTAATTCACTTGCAGGTGTGTTTGGCCGTCGGGTTTTGGAACTGGTACCGCGGTGGTACAGTTCCGTTTTGCCTCCCACGGCCTGCGCACTTAATCAGCCGATCGCCTCACGATTAGGCTCCGCCCACATTTATCACGCGGCTTGCGCGGCATTCTGGCGCGGCGGCCATTTCAAATCAGAAAAAGAAGCTGTTTAAAACATGTCCTACTCAAAACCCACTCGTTCGGAGCGCAGAGACTCCGATTCCGGCGGCAGTTCGCTCCATCAAGGTGCCCTAGTAGAGCAGCACGGGGGTCTACCTCTTCAAAGGCACCATGAGAATCCGGAGCTGCGGATGGCAGCAATGGAAGCTTCCATCTCCAGGATCCAGTCTGCGGTCACCTGCATGTCTGATTCCTTCTCCAGAGCCTGGTCAGAACGTAATGTACCTGCCCATACTCCCTCCACATCCTTTGCTCCACAATTTTTCATGCCTCCTATTTCTGTTAATCCCTGCCCAACTATAGCCTCCAGCACCCATACCCCGCTACGCTCTGTGAGCTCCCATGGCCCCTCTTTAAATAGGAGTTCTCATACTCCTCACTTTGACATGGGCTCTCATGCCCTTAATAGACCCTCAGGTTTTCATATCCTGACAGAGACCGCGCCTGACCATCTGAGCGCAAGAGGGGCTGGCATCCCCGTTCAACTGCCTTTCACAAAACCCCCCCCTCCATAAAAGAGCCTCTGACCGTGAGGCGTGTACAACGGTCTGCTTACCTAAAAAATCAAAAAGCACCTCTCTCCTTCCAGCTTACCCTGATTCTGAGGAGGAGGAAGAGGGGGATAAGGGTTATGAAGAAGAACCCTTTGAGGTTCATGCCCCTGAATATGACGCACAACTAGAAGGGGATATTGTCACAACTTTTCCCGGCACTGCTCCAAGGGAAATAATTTATGACCCTCAGGGTAACCCCCTTTTCCACCCCAAAAGCATCTCCCACCCACGTTCCACGGACTGGTACCCCCTTCCTCACGTTGCTAAATGGATTGACGCCAACTTTAGAGCCCCCTTAGATCGTCCCTCTAGAGCGACTTTAAAAGCAGAATGCCCTCGCCCAACCACGATAGGCAAGACTTGCCTCACTCCGATAGTGGACGAACACTTTGAAAAAATTTTGGGTTCCAGGGGATGGAATGTTAAAAAAGGAATTGATCACGCCCTCCGCATGATCCAAGATAAAGTTCTTGACATGTCAGGTCCCCTAGCCCGTTTATTTGAACTAATCGAAGAAGCTAAAATTGCAGGGACTCCCCTTGATTCCGAAGAGGTGGGAGGCTGGCTCCAACGCACTATGTGCCTTTTTGGGAATGCTAACGCCGCTATTGCGGCAGAACGCCGCAAGGCGATTTTAATCAAAGTAGACCCTCAATTCACTACCCTGGCCCCTAACGACCTGGGGGGTGAGGCACAAGGCCTCTTATTTGGGGACAAATTTGTCAAGGAGATGGGGACCTACGCAAACTCTTTTGCGAACATCGATAAGGCGGATATCGCCATCAAAAAAGTTTTTCACACCCCACGTGTTTTTGGACGGGCCGGCAGAATCAGAGGGCGCCCTGCCGGCCGGGCAAATACTCCCAATACTATTTCCCGCTCAGGAAATATGCCCTCCTTGTCCGTCCCAAAACCTAGAGGCTCTGGTTTCACGGGTCAATTCTTCCCCACAAGAGCTCGACCCTGGCAAGGACGCGGGTTCCGAGGAACCAGAGGCAGAGGTTATCTCCGCCGCCCAACAGGTAATTTTACAAGTGATACCTCACGCATCAGTTCCGGTCGCGGGGCGCCTGCGACACTTCCCACACAATTGGGCCTTACTAACATCGGACTCATGGGTTCTAAACACGGTTCAGGGATTCACTATAGACTTCACCGACACTCCACATCAGTCGTCACCACCACGCCCGCTGACTCTGGCATCACACTTACACACACTGGTACACACCGAAGTTTTGAGCCTCCAAGACAAAGGAGCAATAGAACCGTCACACAATCCAGTTTTTGTCAGCAACCTCTTTGTAGTTGCCAAAAAAGGAGGCGGTTATCGCCCCGTAATAAATCTGAAAGAATTAAACGATTGGGTGACGTATCGCCACTTCAAGATGGAAGGAATCCACACAATGAAAGAATTACTGATACCTGGGGATTGGCTGGTCAAACTGGATCTCAAAGACGCCTATTTGACAGTTCCCATTCGAGAAGACTTCCGAGAATTCCTCGCATTCCCCTGGAACGGAAGAATGTGGAAGTTCACATGCCTCCCGTTCGGCCTGTCATCAGCTCCATGGTGCTTCACCAAGGTGATGAAGCCGGTGATAGCTCACCTCAGATCAAGAGGCATTCGCTTAGTCATATATCTCGACGACATTCTAATAATGTCTCAGTCACGCACCACTCTGCAAATACATCTACACTGGACCATTCAACTGCTCCAAAGACTCGGATTTCTGGTCAATATGGAGAAATCGATTCTACAACCATCACATCGTCTAGAGTTCCTGGGTTTCATTCTGGACTCGACGTCTCAAACTCTGAGCCTCCCGAACTCCAAGGTCCTTTCTATCAAGAAAGAAGTCCGTACCCTGTTACGTCATCGATCCACACCATTGCGACAGATAGCACGCATCATAGGTCTCATGTCAGCAACACGACATGCAGTGTTTCCGGCTCCTCTACATTTCCGAGCCCTCCAGAGATTGAAGGCCCGTTTTCTCCGGTCAGACCCCTCCTACAATACGATTGTGGAGATCACAGAAGACGTGATCCAGGATCTACACTGGTGGATTTCAGATCTACACCTTTGGAATGGAAGCCCCCTTCACTTCCCGGCTCCTACACTCGTGATCGAATCAGATGCCAGTCGCCTGGGTTGGGGGGCTCGATGCGAGGATCTGGAAACGGGAGGTCGATGGTCCCTAGACGAAACATCATTCCACATCAATGCCCTGGAATTACTAGCGGCCTCCTTCGCTCTCAAGTGTTTCACGAAAGAGACAACCCATCAATCTATTCTCCTGAGATTGGACAATTTCCCTGCCGTTCGTTATATCAACGGCCTAGGAGGCCCACGTTCAATCCAACTGACGTTGATGGCACGTTACCTCTGGGATTTCTGCTTCCAACATCATCTTCACGTGTCAGCACAGTTCATCCCGGGACTCTCGAATGTAATAGCAGACTGGAATTCGAGACATTTTCACGACGCAGGCGACTGGTCGCTACACTCTTCAGCCTTCTCAGCGCTCTCTCTACGGTGGGGTCCATTCCACACGGACTTATTTGCATCCCGGCTGAATGCAAAGCTACCCAAATTCTTCAGCTGGCGTCCAGACCCAGACGCAGTAGCGACGGATGCGTTCCTCCAGACATGGTCACAGGGACGCCACTATGCTTTTCCACCATTCGCCCTGATTCAAAGAGTGTTAAATGTAATCAGGACTCATCGTGTCACCCTGGTACTAGTGACTCCATTCTGGCCGTCTCAAGCGTGGTTTCCATCGTTACTGGACCTAGTGATCGAGACACCTCGTCTACTCCCAAACATGCAGAATATACTCTTAGACCCAGAAGGACGACCCCATCCACTGATGTCGTCCGACCATCTGCATCTCATGGGGTGGTTGCTGTCAGGATCAGTAGAACTTCAGGTGGCATATCGAGCTCTACTGCCGCATTACTTGAACAATCCTGGGCCCCAGGAACCAGAGGGGTATACAGTTCCTACTGGTCAAAATGGTCTAGCTGGTGTATCGAACGGGCTCAAGATCCCTTTTCTGCCCCTCTAAATTTTGTACTAGATTTTTTGTCTTCAGTTTTCGACTCCGGTATAGCTTATCGTTCTCTAAATGTGTTAAGATCAGCTATGTCATCAGGACATATAGGCTTTGAGGGTGTTTCGCTTGGTCGTCATCCCCTAGTGTGTAGACTCCTACGAGGTGCCCGCTTTGCTCGTCCCCCACAACCACGATATGTTACGACATGGGACGTTAATATCGTTTTGCGGTTTTTACTCGCCTGGCCTGATAACCATGGTTTATCCCTGCGTAAGTTGTCAGCCAAGTTACTGATGCTCCTTTGTTTAGTGTCTTGTAAACGTATAGGAGATGTAAGGGCACTAGATTTTGGGGTTCGCTCCTTCCTCCCTGAGGGTGTCCGTTTTGATATTTCCAGACGCACTAAGACTTCCATTTCCCAGGCTTTTTTTCCGAGTTTCCAACTACAACCCGGGTTATGCCCCGTCCGTTGTTTACTAGAATATGAGGAACGTACTCTCCCTCTTCGACATAATTCACAGATAACACCCTTATTTATTTCATTTAAGCCACCCTTCCTTCCGGTCAGCTCACCAACCTTAGCGAGATGGATTCGATGGCTTTTAGAATTAACGGGAATTGATGTTTCCCGGTACGGTGCACATTCGGTACGGAGTGCAGTTGCTTCTAAGGCAGTATCATCAGGTTGCCGTTTAGAAGACCTATTACGTTCAGCTGATTGGTCAAGAGAATCTACTTTTAGAGAATTTTATTTTAAGCCTATATTACACTGGTCCTCAGGTGTGTTCGATGTTTGATATAGCTACGATTTCGGAGAGCTTTGAACTTGCAAATATGAGCCTCCGTGTCCTGCCTTAAAATTACTAAATTTTCCTATTTCATAACGGAAAGTTTGAATTTTATTAAGGACACGGAGGCGAATATTTCCCTCCCTTTCCCTCCCTGTCAAGTTGTATGGTTATCAAATACTCAATAAAATTCTGACTTTGTGGTTTATTTTATGAACTCGTCGATGCTATATATATATCACTGCTTGATACATTAAAATTATTCGATTTTCGTGTACTGAAATTATTTCTGCGCTAGTCCAGCGTGTTCTTCGTATTGCACGCAGTCAAAGACTCACATGCTAACGCACATTCCATGTTTGTGTTCTCTCTTTTCAGCCTCAGGTACATTTCAATAAGTACTGGCTTCACTGGATACTCTTCTACTGGATGATCCATCCTCGTACTTCATCTGTTTTAATTCCCGTTGGACTTCTTCAGTTCTAGACATCTTCGCTATTTTCAAGAAAGAGGTTTAATGGACGTTGGGGAGAAAGATATATAGACTCTGGACATTCCATGCTGCACTGGGGGAGGGGTGTTGCAGGATATACCATGTTGATAATATTTTTTGTCAAGTTTTATACTTTTCTGTCTATCTTCTTGCTGCTGTTTAATTAAAGCGAGAAAGAGACTGCAAATATTCGCCTCCGTGTCCTTAATAAAATTCAAACTTTCCGTTATGAAATAGGAAAATTTAGTAATTATTACACGCAATATTGATTCAATATCTTGATTTCCCTAGGGAACTCAAGTTTTGTGTATCCAGTTAGAATCAGTGGTCCACCTGTTTGTCAGGTAAACTTATATACCATTTACATCTTCAATCCGTGCGAGAGATTGAGAATGGGTGTATAGTTCGGCAGAATCGGAACAAGTTCTGTGAAAGAATGGCAGCAGAAAATATGTAAAAGTAAAAATAAAATCTGCAGAAAAAAGGTCACATAAAATAACATAAAAACATCCCCAATTGGGGGGTCTCATCGGAAAATATAGAGTGAAAGTGAGGGGGTCATCAACAAATGTAGGTATCGCACGGGGGAGTCCATAGGCACGCTCTTAACCAGTGTCCCGGAAAGGTAATATCGGCACTGTAGGTAGAGAGAAACCGGGCAGGCCTGGCCAGGTAGCAGACCGAGACAAAACATCACCAAATTCTCCGTCGTCTTCAACCCTTTCATAGGAGGCATCCATCATATCCCGGCACCAGAGCACAGGGTTGAGCCGACCCGTCAATTAAAACAGCTCGGGTCGCAGCTGCGTGCAGTAGACTTCCTATCGGGCTCCTCTTCATCCGCAACAGGTAGCTGTATGAGGCGGGACGGCAGAAGAGGTCCAGGCGACAACCTCCGCCCGCGCGAGTATGGCAACCCTTCCGTCACAGTCTGCATGGGGGTGTCTGGCCTCCACAGGTCGGGGACCACCATCGCATAATTTAAGGTAATCTCCAGATCAGCTAGTGACACATCTGGCATCACCTCCACTCCAGCGTGCGGCGGTGGGTACTCCCGCGGCATCTCCGGGGTCACTTCCCTTTCCACTCTGTCCTCAGGGATCAACACACCTCTATTTGCACCATCCGCAACCGTCACAGGAAACCACCATCCGTCAAGTAGGCACCGCCACCACCTCCGGACGTTCAGTTAAGTCCTCCGTCTCCTCCTGGTCTCCACACAGTACCGCCATCAGTGTACGCCAGCAGCCTTTAGTAATCGGGCTCCCCTCATCTTCTGGCAACATCTTCAGGCACTCCTCTAAGTCCGCAAACACGGCCTCCAGGTCTCCAACACGAGGAGGGAGCGTCGGCCGCCTCCAAGCCGCGCTCCCTCGTTCCTCCACCAGCCTAGGCGCAGTGATCGACGCCGCGTTCAGAAGATTGAGGCCATCCATCCTCCGAGCCGCTTACGCTGACCACCCGTCCAGGTAGACTCACCGGGGGAGGTCCGGATAGCCCAAGATGGGTCGAGGCTGACCCTGGTGATAGGCCTCAAGATGGCCAATGTTCGGACGTTTCCGCCGCTGAACAAGGCCACAATCTCTGCTATGCTCTGGAGGGGGGACCGAACCGGCTCCAGAGCACTCCTCCTGGTGGCTGACCGAGCAGGGACTCCCGTTAGGGCAAATAAATCAAAAAAGTCCGGTCCAAAACCACCACCGCCAGCGATTCCAGACGGAGCTCTGCTGAGGCCTCATCCAGGTCAATGGGGCATGGTCCGACACTAAACAGAACTTCCTGTCCAACAGAAAGTACCTCAGAGAATCCAAGCCCCACTTTATGGCCAAGCCCTCTCTTTCCACCACAGCATAGTTTTTCTCAGCTGCCGTCAGCTTCCTACTAAGAAAAAACATGGGGTGCTCTTCCCCATTGACCTCTTGAGACAGCACAGCCCTCAAATCCTCACTTGACGCATCCGTCTGTACACTGAATTCCCTCATGAAATCAGGGACTACCAGCACTGGGTGCTGACACAATGCATTTTTTTTTTAAATTCTTTATTTTAGAATTTTGTAGACAGACAGCGGAAAAAGTAAGAGGTGAATAAAGGCCGCACAGGGCCATGAAAGGTCAGCAGTAGATACACATGTAAACAAAAATAATAAAACCAAAATAGCAGAAAGCATGACAGCAACAACACATGAAGCACAAAAAGGATAGCAAAAAGTGACTCTAATCAGCAAAAAATATCATATATCTTGAATATCATCAAGTCAGCTGTATCTGCGGTAAAGGGCAGATAGTCTACAGAAAGAAAGAAAAAAACCGTGGAAAAGGAAAGTCATCCAAAAGGTGGGGTGTCTCATGGAAAATAAAAAAAAAGGTTGCCCTCAGTCGGTATCCCGAAACGGCAGGCTTCGCATGGCAGTCAGGGCAACGTAGAACAGGCCATGCCAGTCAGCGAGGAACGAGGTCGGCGGGTCAGATAAGACCCCACTTGTACTGCCATACCGATTTCCAGCATCCGCGGTAAGGCCGTAGACAGCGCCTGACCGAGGGACGGCCGGTCGAGCCTAAACGGCATCCTCTTCTCGGTCGCAATGGGGCCTTCAGTCACTTTCAGGCTCCAGTTAGTACCACCGGGTGCCACCAGCACACCCGCCAGCTCTGCCCGGAAAAATTACTCTCGGTAGCATGCCGTAGGGACATCACTTCCAGCATTAAAATGTGCTGCGGCATCTCACGATCCGGTATCCCATCCATGCCTCGCGGTACTCCGGCATCTGCCTCCACCAGAATTGCAAAGCCATGCAGTACCTCATCAGGCCTTCTGCCTCCAGAAATGCCACCGCCCAGATCATCAGCTGCCCATCTGGTGCGCAGCACGGCCATAACGCGGTGCATATCTCCCCTTGTCAGAGGACGCTCATCGTCTTCCAGCACCTACAGCAAGGCATCCAGTATGGCCAGGAGACGGAGCCCTCCGTCTCCACGACCCTCATCACGGTCCGTAGCAGGATCAGGGCACATGAGGCAGGTATTCTGGGAGTCAAAGGGGGCTGAAAAAGGCCGCAAAATGGCCGCTGGCAGCACACTCAAGCCGGAGATGGCGGCTAACAGGCGAGTCTCTGGACCGGAGGGGGGGAAATGGGCTCCGGTCCGCACACCCCCGATGGCCAGCACCTCAGGATCCTCAGACAAGGGTTCTCAGCGTAAAAAATCAGGAAAAGGCCCCAGGGAGAAAGAAAACTGAATACTGAATTCACTGCAGGTTTTATCGAACTTGAATTGCACCGAAGTGCGCCAAACGAGAGAACACCGAAATTTCAGTGCTCTTTGAATATAGGGATGGGCTGCCGGTTTGAATCAGTTCAAAGTTCGATTCGAACATCGGCTGTTCGAAAATTCACGAACTTTGAACTTTTTGGGCCATTCGAGGAAAGTTCGAAGAAAAATAAACTAAAAAAATGCTTAAAAGATCATAAAAAATCTAAAAATAAAGAGACTCTTTACTGTAGAATATTATAAGCAATGGTTTATTAGATATTGGATTAAAACGGGAATATTTTTAACACTGAAGCCTATGGGATTCAACATTTCCCACACCTTGTTGCTCAAACATTTCCCACACCATTTTTAACATTGAAGCCTATGGGATTCAACATTTCCCTCTGATTGTTGGTGAAACATCTCCCACACCTTTTTTAACCACTTCCATGCGGAGGATGCGTTCAGCGCGTCCTGCCGCATGTGCACTTCGCTGCGGAGGATGCGCTGTGCGTGTCCTCCCTTTGCAGCGGCGATCGGCCGGGATTCCTCGATATCAGCCCAGCCTCTGGGACCCAGGCGGGCACGATAGACGTCTATTACAGGCATCCCCGCCAGTGTGGGGAAAGTGCTCTGAAGGGGAGGGGGGAGGTCGTTGGGACCTCTCCCCCTTCCCATCCGTGCGGGCCACCGGGAAAAGGCAGGCACCGTTTAGAAGGGCACAGCCTGCCCTTCCAAGCGGTGGCTGCCTTTAACCCCTAGGGGGCTGGATCATGATATGGCACTAACAGGCGCCGTATCGTGGTCCCCTCCCGGAGCTGGCCGACATCTTGTTTGTCGGGCAAGCTTCCGGGATATCCCCTTGACGACTGGCGTTATCACGCATAGCGCGATGGCGTCAGTTCTGCAATTAACCCCTAGCTGCCACCTATGGTGGAGAAAGGGGGTTCCAATGAACCCCCTATCTCCCGATCCGTGACAGCTAGGGGTTAATGTTCGATATCGTTGGATCGGCCAGAGCATGGCCTTTCCAAAGATACCATACATGAGCATGTAAAATGTAAAAAAATAAAAAATAAATTAAAAAAATAAAAATTAAAAACAAATGAAAACAGTTTTTAAAAATTTTTTTTATTAATGCAGCAATATTGTTCTCATTTCAATTATAATGTGAACAATGATGCTGCACTAACGATTTTTTCTATGGGAGCATTTGCTAAAAAACACATAATTTTCCCCAAAAAATGTAACGAGTCCCCATTTCTAATTTTTTTAAAAAGCGCACCCCATAGAAAATATAACCGAAAAGGCTTGCATTACAAAATGTGAAAGAAAAACACTTTACACACTGTAGATAATGGAAAATTTAATTATTATTGCATTTTGTGTTATAATATTCAGGCAGGACATGACGTATACATATGTAGCGCTCACCCCGGAGGAGCAGCTGAATAAACCTCGGGATAGTCTCACCGCACTAGGAATTATTACACACCAGCACTGTTGTGGATTTTCTAGTTTTATATACTTTACTAAAAGATAAAGTGTCATAAAATATAAATGCGCGTTGAATGAATCTACATGATGCATCACGCGTGAAAAACACACGGCGGAAAAAGAACAGGTAACCCCCCCAGTTCTGGAGTGTAAGTCCCGCAAAAAAGCTCAAAATATATATATATACAAAGTTTAGGGTACCCGGGTACTGTGTTCGACTGGCCAGTGAACGAATAAAACAATCTTTGACTAGTCACCGTTGGGGCCCTGTGAATTTAAACAATATTGCAAGCGTGCGTTTCTGTTTTGGAACTGTGGGCCTGGAGGCCTCTCACCCATCCGTCGAACGAAACTGTCCAGCACTTGATGCCTCGACCAAAGGATCTTTCTCCGCTGTGTACTGGGACTCTGTGCCACCGAATCTGCTCCCCGCTAGGGCTGAGCCAAACACCCCTGTGTTCAGTTCGCATTCGAACTCGAACAATTTCAAAAGTTCGAGTTCGAACGCGAACAGGAATCGAACTCAATGCAAGTCAATGGGACTCAAAAGTTCGGTTTTTAGAGTGCCCTGCAAGAGGGCATATATGCAAGATATTTGCCATAAAAGGTGTATGGGGGTCTGGGCAGTGCCCTGGGGGACAGGAAACAAGGACAAAAAGTTAAAAAAAAATTTTTAAAGGGACAGTGACTTTTCCATGAAATAAAGAATTAAGATGAAAAATTCCTTCAAATATCGTGCCTAGGAGGTCCCCATAACCTGCCCATGAAGTGGCGGATTTTTAGGATGTATAGAAACATTTTAAAACAAAAAAATGACGTTTCAAATGACGGTAAACGGTTTTCCTTTAATCTATTCATAAACAACTGCTTGGGGCGGCAGTCTGTATTAAAAGAGGAGACCTTTTAGAAAACGCAGAACAAGTTTAGTGATTTTTTGGCTAAATTATGGTGAAACTTATGCAGGCTTTGGATGAAAGTAACAATAGGTGCTTTAAAATTGGGCCTTTAGCATCGGCAACAGTGCCGTCACACCGTAACCCCTCTGTGATATTGTGGAAGAGAGCAGGGTTGGACCCTGCTGTCCAATATTAAAATGATATGAATCTGGTACAGGCGTCAGTGCAGCAAATATTGTGCCTTTGGTGGCAGCAAGTGCCTTCACACCGTAACCCTTTTGTGGTATTGTGGAAGAGTGCAGGGTTGGACCCTGCAGTTCAAAAAATTTAAATGATATAAATCTGGTACAGGCGTCAGTGCAGCCAAATATTGTGCCTTTGGTGGCAGCAAGTGCCTACACACCGTAACCCTTTTGTGGTATTGTGGAAGAGTGCAGGTTTGGACCCTGCAGTTCAAAAAATTAAAATGATATAAATCTGGTACAGGCGTCAGGGCACCCAAATACTGTGCCTTTGGTGGCAGCAAGTGCCTTCACCCCGTAACCCCTTTGTGGTATTGTGTAGGAGTTCAGTGGTGGAGGTTTTGTGAATGCAGAAGACATCCCTGATCTACTCCGTTACGGCAGCATCAGGGGATTGATAGCTGCTGATCCAGGACTGATTCATTTTTAAAAATGTCAGCCGGTCTACAGAGTCAGTGGACAGACGCACTCTTTTGTCTGTGACAAAACCTCCAGCGGCACTGAACGTCCTTTCAGAAAGAACGCTGGATGAAGGGCAACCTAGTAGCTGCATAGCATATTGGCTAAGTTCTGGCCCGTGATCCAATCTCAACACCCAGTAAGTCAGTGGATCATCTGCTGGAAAGGTATCCAGGTCTGCCCTTGCCCCTAGGTAGTCCTGCACCATACGGTGAAGACGCTGGCAATGGGTGCCTACATTTGACGTCCCTGGGCATCGTGGACTAAAATTTTTTAAAAAGTCATCAGTCAAGCGGCCCCGGCCTTCACCACTATTCCTCTAATCATCCGCAGCCTCAGAAGCACCTGTGTCATCACTTGGTAACCTACCAGTGCCTGGAAAGGTGTTACACAAGTGTCGCTTTAGAGCGTCCTCAAGTTTTTTCACTCTGTGCTCCCTCTGTGCGGGCAGGATGAGCTCTGCAACTTTACCCTTGTATCGTGGATCAAGAAGGCTTGCCAACCAGTAATGATCCCTCTCCTTGATAGCACGATTCCTGGGGTCCTTTACCAGACTTTGCAGGATAAGGGAGCCCATGCAGCGTAGGTTGGAGGTGGCATTAGCTTCCGAGTCTTCCTGTTCAATGAGGATGACCCCATCGTGCACTTCCTCCTCCCAGCCACGTACTAGTCCTTGTGTTTCTGGGCACACAAAACCCTCCCTTGAGGAATCCCCACCTTCAATGCCCCCACTACTTAAATATTCCTCCTCCTCCGCCTGTCTGATCTGAGGAGGACCCGCTGGAATGCTGTCTGCGGAAAGACTGGGGCCTTGAGAGCTAGGGAAGGCCTCCTCTTCCTCCCGCTGCTCTGCCTCTAGAGCCACATCTATAATTCCCCGCAGATTGTGCTCCAGCAGGAACACTAAAGGAATTGTGTCACTGATGCATGTACTGTCCCTGCTCACCATCCTCGTTGCCTCCTCAAATGATGACAGTATAGTGCATGCATCCTTGATCATCAGCCACTGCGGGAGGGAAAAAAATACAAGTTGACCTGAACCTGTCCTTGTGCCACACTCACACAGGTACTCGTTGATGGCCCTCTGCTGCTTGTGCAGACGCTGCAGCATTGCTAATGTTGAGTTCCACCTGGTGGGCATGTCACAGATCAGACGGTTTGTGGGAAGGTGGAATTCTCTTTGAATTTCTGCCAGGCGAACACTTGCTGGGAATGACCGTCTGAAGTGGCTGCAGAATTTTCTGGCCTGGCTGAGAAGCTCTGCCAGCCCTGGGTACCTGGTTAGGAAATGCTGTATCACCAGATTTACGACGTGTGCTAGGCATGGTACATGCATGAACTTACCCAGGCATAGGGCGGAGAGAAGGTTGCTGCCATTATCACAGATGACCATTCCCAGCTCAAGCTGGTGTGGTGTTAACCATCTCTGCACCTGCCCCTGCAGAGCTGACAGAATTTCTGGCCCGGTGTGGCTCCTGTCCCCTAAACAAACCAGCTCAAGCACAGTATGGCATCTTTTTTCTTGAGCCATTGCGTAGCCCCTGTCAGGCGTCAGTTTAACTGCCACTTCGCCAGAGACAGAGAAGGAGGAGGAGGAGGAGGAAGAGGGAGAGGTGGTGGTGGATCAGACAGATCTCATACAAGCAGCTTTCTGGAGGCGTGGTGGATGAACAAGCTCCAGCACAGAGCCCTGTCTTTGATCCCTCCCAGCTGCAATCAGAGTTACCCAGTGTGCCATGAAGGAAATGTAATGGCCCTGTCCATGCTTGCTGGACCATGTGTCTAAAGTCACATGCACCTTGCTGCTGACTACCTTTCCCACTGACTCCACAACATTGTCTTCCATGTGCTGGTATAGTGCTGGAATGGCCTTCCATGAAAAGTAATGGTGTTTTGAAACCTGCCACTGTGGTACAGCACATTCAGCAAATTCACGGAAGGAAGCAGAGTCCACCAGTTGGAAAGGCAGCAGCTGTAATATGAGTAATTTTGCTAAGCTGGCATTTAGACGCTGTGCTTGGGGATGGTTGGGACTATATTTTTTCTTACGCTGCAGCAGCTGGGGCAACGTAATCTGACTGCGTAAATCTTCAGCTGATGGGATGCTGTCACATTGTGAGGAAGGACCTGGTACATCCATTACTGTAGCATCATCCCTGTCAGTGGAGGTTGGAGTCAATGACATGGCAGGACATATAGTGGGGGTAGAGACAGGTGAGGAGGACCTACGCGAAGTTTTGCGCCAACAGGATGTGTGGCAGGTGGTCATATGTCGCCTCAAGCACGTGGTACCCAAGCGTGCAATGTCTTTCCCACGCTTGAGCCTCATCTGACACAGATAGCAAATAGCAACGGTGCGGTCTGCTGCACATTTCTTAAAGAACTCCCAGACAGCAGAGCTCCTGGATGTGTGCTTTGAGACAACAGCGCTCTGCACCTGAGAAGCTCTGACATCTGATGCCTTGGACTGGCTAGTGCTACGGTTTGTCATAGAGGACGTTGTGCCTCGTGTTTGTTGTGCCTCCTCCTCCTCACTTGACTCCTCTGTTCGATCAGGCACCCAGGTGGAGTCAGTGACCTCATCATCATTGTCATCACCCCCTATCTCCTCGTCACTGGAGCCAACTTGGCAGTATGCTGCAGCTGCTGGGGCAACATGAGTGCCAGTTATTTGTGTTTCATCACTGGCACCCCCTTCCTCTAGGTTGATTATACTCCCTTCCTCAACCTCAGAGATTGAATCAGAGCACTGTAATTGCTGTGCATCCTCAAGCAGCATGTCACTGTCATTGTAGTCAAACAATTCAGCTGACTCCTCCGTGTGTGATAGTGAGGCTACGGCAGGAGTAGCTGTGGACATGGAGTCTGCATTAGATGTTTTGGCAGCTGAGGTGGCCTGTAAAGCACTACAAGCCTGGCTGGCAGAGGACTCGGAGGACTCGGATGGCCTGGATAGCCAATCCACCAAATCCTCTGTATGTTGCTGCTGCTTAAGATGGCCAGCACCAGTTAGAAAGGACAAGCGTGCCCCTGCAGAGGATGCACCACGTCCACGATGACCAGAGGCACAGCCTCCCGATACAGAGGCTGCTTGCCCTCTTATCTGTGTCTGGGAGCGTCTGCCTGTCCTTTTTGGTCTTTCTGACATGGTGAGTGATATATACGTAGATTAAAGATATACAGAACTCTGATTCAACTCTGTTATAAAGATTAAAGATTTCCAGAACTCTGGTATAACTCAGTGAGACACCCTGATAGCTGGCAGCCAGTGACAAGACACAGATTACAACTCCCAGAAACCTCCTATAAATCAGTGAGACCCCCTGAAGGGTGGCAGTGACAAGACACAAATTACAATTCCCAGAACCACCTACAAGTCAGTGATACCCCCTGATAGGACCCCCTGATAGCTGGCAACAGTGACAAGACACAGATTACAATTCGCAGAAATCTGCTAGAAGTATGTGGGACCCCCTGATAGCTGGCAGTGAGAAGACACAGATTACAATTCCCAGAAACCTCCTATAAATCAGTGAGAGCCCCTGATGGGTGGCAGTGAGAACACAAAGATTACAACAATTCCCAGATATTTTATATAAATGACTGACCCCCAAAATTGATGGTGGCAGTGAGAACACAAAGATTACAACAATTCCCAGATATTTTGTAGAAATTAGACCCCCACAATTGCTGGTGGCAGTGAGAACGCAAAGATTACAACAATTCTGAGATATTTTGTATAAATGACTGACCCCCAAAATTGCTGGTGGCAGTGAGAACACAAAGATTAGAACAATTCCCAGATATTTTGTATAAATGACTGACCCTCAAAATTGCTGGTGGCAGTGAGAACACAAGGATTACAACAATTCCCAGATATTTTATATAAATGACTGACCCCCAAAATTGATGGTGGCAGTGAGAACACAAAGATTACAACAATTCCCAGATATTTTGTAGAAATTAGACCCCCACAATTGCTGGTGGCAGTGAGAACGCAAAGATTACAACAATTCTGAGATATTTTGTATAAATGACTGACCCCCAAAATTGCTGGTGGCAGTGAGAACACAAAGATTAGAACAATTCCCAGATATTTTGTATAATGACTGACCCTCAAAATTGCTGGTGGCAGTGAGAACACAAAGATTACAACAATTCCCAGATATTTTATATAAATGACTGACCCCCAAAATTGATGGTGGCAGTGAGAACACAAAGATTACAACAATTCCCAGATATTTTGTAGAAATTAGACCCCCACAATTGCTGGTGGCAGTGAGAACACAAAGATTAGCACAATTCCCAGATATTTTGTATAAATGACTGACCCCCAAGATTGCTGGTGGCAGTGAGAACACAAAGATTAAAACAATTCCCAGATATTTTGTAGAAATGACTGACCCCCAAAATTGCTGGTGACAGTGAGAACACAAAGATTAGAACAATTCCCAGATATTTTGTAGAAATTAGACCCCCACAATTGCTGGTGGCAGTGAGAACACAAAGATTAGAACAATTCCCAGATATTTTGTAGAAATGACTGACCCCCAAAATTGCTGGTGGCAGTGAGAACACAAAGATTAGAACAATTCCCAGATATTTTGTATAAATGACTGACCCCCAAAATAGTTGGTGGCAGTGAGAACACAAAGATTAGAACAATTCCCAGATATTTTGTAGAAATGAGACCCCCACAATTGCTGGTGGCAGTGAGAACACAAAGATTAGAACAATTCCAGATATTTTGTATAAATGACTGACCCCCAAAATTGCTGGTGGTAGTGAGAACACAAATATTACAACAATTCCCAGATATTTTGTAGAAATGACTGACCCCCAAAATAGTTGGTGGCAGTGAGAACACAAAGATTAGAACAATTCCCAGATATTTTGTAGAAATGAGACCCCCACAATTGCTGGTGGCAGTGAGAACACAAAGATTAGAACAATTCCCAGATATTTTGTAGAAATGACTGACCCCCAAAATTGCTGGTGGCAGTGAGAACACAAAGATTAGAACAATTCCCAGATATTTTGTAGAAATGACTGACCCCCAAAATTGCTGGTGGCAGGAGAACTCAAAGATTACAACAATTCCCAGATATTTTGTAGAAATGAATGACCCCCAAAATTTATGGTGGCAGTGAGAACACAAAGATTAGAACAATTCCCAGATATTTTGTATAAGTGACTGACCCCCCAAAATTGCTGGTGGCAGTGAGAACACACAGATTACCACAATTCCCAGATATTTTGTAGAAATGACTGACCCCCAAAATTGCTGATGGCAGTGAGAATGCAAAGATTAGAACAATTCCCAGATATTTTGTATAAATGACTGACCCCCAAAATTGCTGGTGGTAGTGAGAACACAAATATTACAACAATTCCCAGATATTTTGTAGAAATGACTGACCCCCAAAATAGTTGGTGGCAGTGAGAACACAAAGATTAGAACAACTCCCAGATATTTTGTAGAAATGAGACCCCCACAATTGCTGGTGGCAGTGAGAACACAAAGATTAGAACAATTCCCAGATATTTTGTATAAATGACTGACCCCCAAAATTGCTGGTGGTAGTGAGAACACAAATATTAAAACAATTCCCAGATATTTTGTAGAAATGACTGACCCCCAAAATTGCTGGTGACAGTGAGAACACAAAGATTAGAACAATTCCCAGATATTTTGTAGAAATTAGACCCCCACAATTGCTGGTGGCAGTGAGAACGCAAAGATTACAACAATTCTGAGATATTTTGTATAAATGACTGACCCCCAAAATTGCTGGTGGCAGTGAGAACACAAAGATTAGAACAATTCCCAGATATTTTGTATAAATGACTGACCCTCAAAATTGCTGGTGGCAGTGAGAACACAAAGATTACAACAATTCCCAGATATTTTATATAAATGACTGACCCCCAAAATTGATGGTGGCAGTGAGAACACAAAGATTACAACAATTCCCAGATATTTTGTAGAAATGAGACCCCCACAATTGCTGGTGGCAGTGAGAACACAAAGATTAGCACAATTCCCAGATATTTTGTATAAATGACTGACCCCCAAGATTGCTGGTGGCAGTGAGAACACAAAGATTAAAACAATTCCCAGATATTTTGTAGAAATGACTGACCCCCAAAATTGCTGGTGACAGTGAGAACACAAAGATTAGAACAATTCCCAGATATTTTGTAGAAATTAGACCCCCACAATTGCTGGTGGCAGTGAGAACACAAAGATTAGAACAATTCACAGATATTTTGTATAAATGAGACCCCCACAATTGCTGGTGGCAGTGAGAACACAAAGATTCGAACAATTCCCAGATATTTTGTATAAATGACTGACCCCCAAAATTGCTGGTGGCAGTGAGAACACAAAGAATAGAACAATTTCCCAGATATTTTGTAGAAATGACTGACCCCCAAAATTGCTGGTGGCAGGAGAACTCAAAGATTACAACAATTCCCAGATATTTTGTAGAAATGAATGACCCCCAAAATTTATGGTGGCAGTGAGAACACAAAGATTAGAACAATTCCCAGATATTTTGTATAAGTGACTGACCCCCAAAATTGCTGGTGGTAGTGAGAACACAAATATTACAATAATTCCCAGATATTTTGTAGAAATGACTGACCCCCAAAATAGTTGGTGGCAGTGAGAACACAAAGATTAGAACAATTCCCAGATATTTTGTAGAAATGAGACCCCCACAATTGCTGGTGGCAGTGAGAACACAAAGATTAGAACAATTTACAGATATTTTGTATAAATGACTGACCCCCAAAATTGCTGGTGGTAGTGAGAACACAAATATTACAACAATTCCCAGATATTTTGTAGAAATGACTGACCCCCAAAATAGTTGGTGGCAGTGAGAACACAAAGATTAGAACAATTCCCAGATATTTTGTAGAAATGACTGACCCCCACAATTGCTGGTGGCAGTGAGAACACAAATATTACAACAATTCCCAGATATTTTGTAGAAATGACTGACCCCCAAAATAGTTGGTGGCAGTGAGAACACAAAGATTAGAACAATTCCCAGATATTTTGTAGAAATGAGACCCCCACAATTGCTGGTGGCAGTGAGAACACAAAGATTAGAACAATTCCCAGATATTTTGTAGAAATGACTGACCCCCAAAATTGCTGGTGGCAGTGAGAACACAAAGATTAGAACAATTCCCAGATATTTTGTAGAAATGACTGACCCCCAAAATTGCTGGTGGCAGTGAGAACACAAATATTACAACAATTCCCAGATATTTTGTAGAAATGACTGACCCCCAAAATAGTTGGTGGCAGTGAGAACACAAAGATTAGAACAATTCCCAGATATTTTGTAGAAATGACTGACCCCCAAAATTGCTGGTGGCAGTGAGAACACAAAGATTAGAACAATTCCCAGATATTTTGTAGAAATGAGACCCCCAAAATAGTTGGTGGCAGGGAGAACACAAAGATTAGAACAATTCCCAGATATTTTGTAGAAATGAGACCCCCCCCCCAATAGCTGGTGGCAGAGTGGCAGTGAGAACACACACTAACACAACAATCTCCTCTCAAAAAACACGTGCTGAAGGCTGTGTGAAGCCTTATATAATGTGCTGCGGGACTTAGCTCTGTGAGCCCATGATTGGGCAAAATTTGCCCAATCAGGACTCTGAGCCGTGATTGGCATAGTTTTGCACCTGACCTGTGGTCAGGTGCAAGGCTGTAGCTAATTACAAACTTCAGGCCAGTGGAAAAGTGCATTGTGGTCCATTGTGGGCAAACATGCGGCGAACACGTGGAAATGTTCGTAGTTCGCGAACATGCGATGTTCGAATCGAACCGAACAGCTCATCATTACTCCCCCGCTTGCCAAAACTCCGCAACTGGAACAATCGATCCGCTACCTGCACTCCCAATCAATTGGCGCGGCCTCCTAACGTGGGGTCCTGCCGGAACCAGCTTGTCCTCCAAACCTCTCAGCGCTGGGTAGGTAGGTCACAGCACGATTTTTGTCCCGATCTCCAGCACCAGTAAGACAAGGTCTGTACTCCGGCCTGGTTGCGTTCCCTGACAGCTCCTACGTGCGTCCTCCACCTTTCACTGCTCCGCTCACTCTCCGCGCCAAACACGAGGCTGCTCCAGTATATCCTCCACCTTGTACTACCCACTTCCTGTCCCACGCAAAGGGTGCTGGTAGATGGAGTCCGCTCTGTCCAGCATAGTCCACAATGTCTCCACTCTGTCTCCCTCTAGTGGCGGCAATAATTCAATGCACCAAAATACAGTCTTTAAAGCAGCGCTACACTCTCCCCCCCTAAACTCTTGGATCCATCCAAGGGAGTGTAACAGATACATAACATTGCAATATTTACATTAATCAATACATTCAGGCTCAGTAGCAGACATAAAATGGGTCAGATATACATCCTCAAGTTGATTCATGTCCCTAGCTACCTCAGCTAGTGTAAAAGACACATCGGGCAGCCTTCACACAGTGGTGATAGCTTCTTCAGTGCTATGTCCCGGTGAATCAAAGGTAAGTCTCTGAGGGGGCCGGATCGAACGTTTGGACTCAGATTCAGTCATCGCCTCTTCGTGTGGCAGTGCCACATTTACAGGCTCAATTCTCTCATCTACAGTTGGAGCAGGCGCTTCTTCTGAGTATGAGCCTTCCAGTGAAGGCATAGAACTGTAATCTATGGACACATCTTCTGGGACTACAGGAACTTCTGATGTCTCAGGTACTTCAAATCTGAATTCAGGAGCATCAGGCCCCAGGTTACTTTCACACAGTGGCGTAGCGTGGGGGGGGGCCTCGGGGGCGGTCGCCCCGGGCGCAATTTTCTTAGGGGCGCAAAATTTCTAAAGATATTTGAACCACTAATATTTTCCAGCAGGTATCAGCAAGGTGTCTGCACACAGAAACTGGTGTCCATGAGAGACCCTTGCACAGGCAGCCGCACATGTGCCCTGCAGCACATTTAAAATCCAGTCTCCACTAAGCCCCCTGGACAGCTCCCCCACAGGCCACCAGCAACTCCACACGGGTTTGCGACACTGTGTGACACCAGAGCAGCGTGACCAACACACAGTGAGGGAGTACGGGAGAGAATGACTGTGGGTGCTTGGAGAGGGAGAGTGACTGGGAGTACTGGGAAAAAGTGGGGGTACTTGGAGAGAGAAAGAGTGACTGGGGTATTTGGAGAGAAAGAGTGTCTGGGGGGTACTGGGAAAGAGTGACTGGGGGTACTGGGAGAGAGTGACTGGGTATAGTGTGAGTGGAACTATGCCAGAGTACACTGGGAGAGGTGACTGATAGCAGTGGCGTAGCATGGGGGGCATGTGTGCTTCATTTTTTTATTATATCAGTATTTTGTTAATGTACAATACATGTGCTTGTGCGGTAAGGTTTTCAATACTCTACTGGTAGAAGGGAATCTGGGTGTGTTACCGTGTCTACAGGTTGGGGGGGGCGCACAATTCTTGCCTTGCCCCGGGCGCTGACAACCCACGCTACGCCGCTGCTTTCACACTGTTCAGAAACTGGAATGACTTCTTCAGACTCAGGCGGGCACACCAAGTCTAGACAAAAACTTCCTTCCCACTGTTCTCCTCACTCTCTTCAACAACCCGTGACTGCTGAGATCGAGTAACAGGAGCCGAACGAGGAACAGGCGGATTCGGCAAAGAAAGTTCATCTCCAACTGGTATCCTTACAGCTACTCTCAAAGGTAACAGATGATTCTAGGTGCCAATTCTTTAGAGGCCCGGCCTTTTCGTCCGGCCGGATTTGGTAAACTGGCAGACTAGGCAGTTGCTTGCAGACAATGTAAAATTGAGAACTCCATCTGTCAACCAGCTTGTGCCTTTCAGAAACACCTACGTTTTTCAACAAAACCCTATCACCGGGTTGTAAGACCTGTACCCAAACTCTCAAATTGTAATTTTGCTTGTTTCTCTGTTCTCTACCTTCTGAAGTCGAACGGGTCTGTTCAAATGCAGAAGCCAAATTTTTCCGGAGTCTGTCCACAAAATTCTTTTTTTCCTTTGACAGAATTTTTTTATTATATGGAAAGTATATAACAGGAGGAAACGAATACAGCAATATATGATAGTAGTACAGCAGTAAAGAATAGTACATAAAAAGGGGCCAAACAACAGAAATGCAATATGGCATGAAGAGAATTTACTTGTGTCGGTTATCCAAACCGAGATCAGGTCACCTGGAGCAAACAATAGATCTGCAAGTTATCAATGAAATATCACTAGAGGTCCTCCAGGGCACCTGCGTCCTCACATCAGGCCATGACGTTGAGTATAGCTCAAAAAGTGTGGGGCCGCCGAGAAAGAAGCCGGAGAAAATGAATCTCAAAGAGGGAATAAAAGAGAGTAAAAGGAGACAAAGAGTAAGTGAATAGTAGTCCAGAGGGAGAGGAGAAAAAAAAAGGGGGAGGGTGGGGGGATTTAGATTATAATTTACGCTCCAGTCGTATGTGCGGGGGGCGGCAAGACAGGAACTCACACAGGCCAGTAAATTTACCAGGACACTGAAATCATTCAACTATCCTTCCCCGACCATCGGGAGATCTGAGGTAGGGGGAGTCGCATGGCTAGACTTGTAGTCGTCCCAATAGAACCATGTGGCGCAAAAGGCTTCTATCTGTCCTCGCTCCACCGCTACCAAGTGGTCGAGAGCCCGTAGTCGCTCCACCTCAGTCACCCACAACCCTCTAGAGGGGACAGTTGCAGTTTTCCAGTACAGAGGAATCAGCAGTCTAGCTGCGAACACAAGGCGTAGAGCCGCAGATTTACGCATATTTTTAATAGACGTTGGGAACTGCAGTAGGAGGTAAGTCTTAGCGGAGAACTCCACCTCCAACGCAGTGATGGTGGTGACTCCATCATGGACCATCCTCCAGAAGGGGTCAAGGAGAGGGCATTCCCACAATATATGAAGAAAATTACCCACGGCTGTTCCGCATCTCCAACAAGAGGGATCAGAGCTTGGGTGGATTCTGTGGATCCTTTCCAGAGTCCAATACCAAAAGATGAGTATCTTATATGCGTTTTACGCACATTTCAATGTCGGGGATCCCCGATGAGTTAATGCGTAAGTCATAGACCACGTTTCCGCAGATGAGGATTCACCTAAAAGGTCATGCCACGTCGATTGGAACTGTGGCGGGTCATCAGTGGAGTCCTGTAGCAGTCGGTAAAGAGTGGAAATGCACCTGGCAAGTGGGATACCTAATCTATAAAAGTTCTCGAAAGGCATTAGAGGTCTGGTAAGGCTATATCCAGCGTTCAATGACTTAAGAAAAGATTTAATCTGGGCATAGTTAAATTGTTCCAGGAAAGTCAGTGGCGGTGATCCATCAGCAGGTGCAAGCGGGGGTATGGTATCGTCTCTCAAAAAAGAGTGCACTGTGATCCTATCTGGGAGGTCAAATCTATGTTTCAAAGTGGGACAAACTCCTGGGAGAAAGCCCGGATTGTGCTGTAGCAGTAGGAGTGGAGAGACAGCCGCCGACAAAGACCTCGACATACATATTCTCCTCCATAGCCGCAAAGTTTCTCGGGGGATGCTCCATCGAGTCTGACTATCGAGGGAATCCCTAGGGTGGACCCAGGGTAAAGTCCACAGAGGAGTCCCCATGAGTTTTTCTTCTATATCCAGCCACAGTTTTTCCCCCGACGTCAGCGACCAGTCGAGTATACGGGTCAGCTGTGTGGTAAAAAAATATAGCTTGATGTCCGGGAGGGCCAAACCTCCACGAGCCTTAGAGCGACACAGGGTCTCATGTCGTACTCTGGGTCTCTCTTTAGGCCATACAAATTTCAAGATCTGGGAGCGGAGAGCGGTAAAGAATCCTCCTGGGATGGGAATCTGTACTGTTTGAAAAATGTAGAGAAGGCGGGGTAGTAGGTTCATTTTGATCACATTTATTCTTCCAAGCCAGGAAATAAATTTGGTCGTCCAGCCATCTAGGTCCGACTTAAAGGAGTCGAAGAGTGGTTTATAATTATATTCAAAAAGCCGGGAGTGAGAGGAAGTCAGCTATATACCTAGGTATCCCATCTTAGTCGCACACCAGGTGAATGGGAACCGTTGTTTTAGCCGTCTGGACACCATCGGATGCAGGTTAATATCCAAGAGTTCTGATTTATCCATGTTGATGCGAAAGCTAGAGTATTCTCCAAAATCGGCAACTGTTCGAAGAACAGCCGGTAAAGACTTCTCCACATCAGTGAGCATGAATAGCAGGTCATCTGCATATGCCGATACCACATGATGATGAGCAGAGCCACGGATTCCAGATATGTCTGCATTCGAACGTATGGACTGTAGTAGTGGTTCCAGAGAAAGAGCAAACAACAATGGAGATAGAGGACAGCCTTGTCTCGTTCCATTATGGACAGAGATCTCAGTGGAGAGAGCGCCATTGATACGGATCCTAGCCGTCGGGGTATGATATAATGCTGCAACCCAGTGAAGATAGGCGTCAGGGATACCCATGAGTCGTAAGACCTCAAAGAGATATTTCCAACGTACTCGGTCGAACGCCTTTTCCGCATCGGCCGAAAACAGCAGCATTTCCTGTCCCGAACGTTTTGCCAGGGTGATAGCATTCAACGCCCTAGATGTTGCATCCTTGGCTTCCCTTCCCGGCATGAAACCTACCTGGTCCGGTTGAATCAGACCAGAGACAAAAGGTAGTAATCGTTCCGCAAGGATCTTAGCCAGGAGTTTCGTGTCCACGTTCAGTAAGGAGATGGGTCGGTAGTTCTTGCAGTCTGTGCGGTCCTTTCCGGTCCTTTCCACCCGTTTTTCATGGCCTTAAATGCAGCGGACAATTCCTCGATCGTTATAGGAGCAGGAGCAGCCAAGGATTCCTGGGCTGCTGAGGAGACCTTAGACAAAATCCGTGATTTCAAATATCTAGTTAAATCCACCTGAGGAGGTCCCGTACCTTCCATCGAATCCAAGTGATAGAGAGACTGGTAATAAGAGGCAAATTCCTCCATGATTTCATCCGGTCGAGATGAACACCGTCCATTCCTCATCTTGATCTTAGCAATATATGCCGTTCGACGCCGTTGTCTTAATGCGATGGCCAGAAGTCTACCTGGTTTGTTCTCCAGTAAAGCGAAATGGCATTTGGCCCTGGCAGTGTCTAAGCGAATTCTGTCATCTAAGATCTCATTGAGTCTACGCCGTAACTGAGTCACTTCCTGAAAAGAAGAGTCATCCAAAGTGTCAGTTTGAGATTCCAGGCGTCGGATCTTAATCAAAAGGTCAGTGACCTCTGAGGTCTTAGCCCGTTTGATCGCCGTGGCCGCACTAATAAAGTGGCCTCTAATCACCGCCTTATGGGCTTCCCAGACCGTCGCCAGTGGGGCGGTCTGGGAAGCCCATAAGGCGGTGATTAGAGGCCACTTTATTAGTGCGGCCACGGCGATCAAACGGGCTAAGACCTCAGAGGTCACTGACCTTTTGATTAAGATCCGACGCCTGGAATCTCAAACTGACACTTTGGATTTTGCTAGCATAAAACGTTGCTGCACCATTATTGTCTTTTCTCTTTCCCCCCCGTTCTTTATCTCCCACTTTTCGAGTGGAGTTAACCAACGTTATAGGAAGAACTGCCGTATCAAGCACAAGGCAGAGCACGTTCAGTGCACATTCTGTCACCTTAGGACTTCTGGAAAACAAGGACACTAAGGACAGTAGACCTTCAATGCACATAAGAAACAAGTGTAAGGTCATTTTGTACACTTAGACTGCATCAATCACCATAACGCTGACGCAGACATCTGCGCCACCTCTTTTTCTCAAATATCCATTAACGTGCCATACCAAGTCCTCCCTACGCACTTAGGCTGTCACTGCTGCACTTTATTAATGCATAAACCGTTGCATTTCTAATATCGTATGAACTGTTGCACTTTTGACATTGTATAAAACTGTTGCACTTTAATATCACACCAACTGTGACACCAGCACTTTATTTTGAAATTGCACTAGTGAAGTTGCATGATTGTGAATCATATAGATATATATGCATCTGTTGATTCAAGGTACGACATTGAAATTTGTTGTATAAAACTGTTGCGCCACTAGGAACCCCCCCTCCTTCCGTCGCCAGTGGGACGTCTTCCGGATCTAAATTGTCTTGAACGTACCTCGTAAGGTGAGCAGAGAGATCCGCCGTAAGTACGGGATCATCCAGCAGAGTAACATTTAGGCGCCATGTTCGTTCTCGAGGTCTATAAAGTGGGGAAGTTAGATCCATCCACACAGGGGAGTGGTCCGACCATGTGCGCGTACCTATATCCGCATCCAAGACCAAATGCAGTTGATGCTGCTGTAAAAAATTTAATCTATGCGTGAGGAAGATGCATGGACGGGTGAGAAAAAAGTGTAATCACATGCTCCTGCATTAAACGCCCGCCACACATCAACCAAACGTAGGGAGTCCAGTGATCTTCGGATGTGTCTCAAAGAACAAGAGGGAGCAGAAGAGACCCCCCTTGAAGTATCTAGTCGGGGTTCCAGCGGAACATTAAAGTCTCCTCCGAGGACCAAGATGCCAGAGGTAAAAGAGGTAAGGTGCCTGATAATGCGTGCCAGGCATTTATGCTGATTCGCATTAGGCAGATATATAGAGGCAAACGTATATTGAGTATCGGATATAGAGCCTTTGAGAAAAAGATAGCGACCCTCAGGGTCAATCTGTTGATCCTCTAACTGAAACGGGACATCACGAGAAAAGAGAATTGCCGTCCCCCGCGATTTCGCTACCGCATAATTACTAAAGAATCCGTCTGGGAATAACCCTGACGTCAGCGTGGGTGGAGCATCTGCTCGAAAGTGGGTCTCCTGAAGAAAAACAACCGAAGACCGGAGAGCTCTCAGTTCACATAACAATTTGCTTTGCTTTTCAGGGATATTCAAGCCTTTGACATTATATGTGAGAAAGCGCAGGGGCCGCTCTCTGAAAGCCCGTCCCCGCCGACCCCCGCACCATCCATAGCACGTGTAGGGCAAGACAAAACAACAAACAATAAAGAGAGAAAGAGAGAAGAAAAAAAAAAGGGGGGTGGGACGCAGAGACAGGTACAGACATTAAAGAGGCAAGGAAAGAATGAGGCGACGACGTCCGTCAAGTGACCGATCTAACAGGGGCGGGGGCAATCCCCCAATGACGTCACCTGAGGTAGAAGGACGCAAATACCTCTGGGGGGACCTCCGTACACTACGGGATTCCGACAAGTACAGAACTTAAGAAGTGTTACAATAAAGAGAAAAAGGTAACTAAATAACTGTCGAGCTAACGACAACAACGCAATATATGATATGAAGAAGAAAAATTAATTGTAAGGTGTTGAGTTGAAATCACGATATAGGCAAACATGTGCCCGGTTTTCCTAGCAACCCCCAACAGTAGCAAAGGGCAGAAGGCATGTAGCCTCGAAGGAAATTTCACTATTAACAAGCCCAAAGAAACGCAAGTAAGATCAAACAACCCATCCATCCCCCTCACAGACCCAATTCCCAGATGCATATTTGAGAGGAAGTGAAAACAAAGCAATCTGGTATAACATGTCATAAAAGTCTCATCGCGCAAGGTGGACTGTATGATTTCTTTCGGAATATCCTGGAAAGGGGAGGCGCAACATAGGTATCCTAAAATGATAGTATTTACCATTGTCTGTCATAATTGAACTGGACGTAAAGATTTTATAGTGTCCCCATTTTACGGCAAACCGACGTTCCAACCCACATAAAATGCAATTGTGAAACCCTTCCTCCCCGTTCCTTTTGGTTCGAATTTTTTTTTTAAACAAAGTATAAAAAATGCTTAAAAAATACTAAAAAATCTAGAAATAAAGAGACTCTTTACTGCAGAATATTATAAGCAACAGTTTATTAGATATTGAATTAAAAAACTACCTAATGTCTAGGTGCAAAGATTCTCACCTCTAAATGACCTGTGCTCTCAAACGGCGTAAACAACAGGTGTTTAATTAGTGTTTGGAAATAACATGTGCTTCTAATTAGTCTGGTCTCATGAATTTCAGACTGGGTTTTTTGCCTTCTTTTGGATCAACAGCAGTAGGTTATGTGGGAGAGGCTGAACCCGATGGACGCATGTCTTTTTTCAGCCTATATAACCAAAAAAAAAAAAAAAAAATTATACATTGCCTGCAGACTGGGTGTGGCTCCTGCACATGTATGAACAAACACTGTGCTTGTTCTAAATTCTAAAAAGTGTTAATTTACTATATGATCCTCTGATATGTTGTTTAACCCCTTAAGGACCAGGGCTCTGTAAAGCCAATCATTAATGATGTAGATGTTACGTCATTTGTCATCAAGGGCTTAATAAAATCTTTATCACACTCCTTAGATTTAAACGTAATATTCCAGTATTTGTATGTCATGTACCTCTCCCGAAGGGCCTATGTGAGCATACAATTATGTCAGAAATGTCTATCATAAAGCGTACAAGCTGAGTCCCTAGAGTCTCTGACTATCCATTGTCATATATACCTTGCTTTATACATATAATACATTCCCTCATCTAACAGGATAGTAGCCAGTCCCTGTGCATTTTAACCCCTTAAGGGTGGCTAGATGTCTTGTGTGGGTCTCTGATGGCGATGTTTCTATACATCCTACAAATCCGCCACTTCACGGGCAGGTTATGGGGACCTCCTAGGCACGATATTTGAAGGAATTTTTCGTTTTTATTTTTAACCCTTATTTTATGGAAAACTCACTGTTCCTTTAAAAACGTCTTTTTTAAAACTTTTTGTCCTTGTTTCCTGTCCCCCAGGGCACTACCCGGACCCCCATACACCTTTTATGGCAAATATCTTGCATATATGCCCTCTTGGAGGGCACTCTAAAAATCGAACTTTTGAGTCCCATTGACTTGCATTGAGTTTGGTTCGAGTTCGAACTTTTGAAATTGTTCGAGTTCGAATGCGAACCGAACACGGGGATGTTCGGCTCATTCCTAGTCAGAAGCCGTCTCACCAGATCAGTATTCGTCCCCACTATCATAGAACTTTGGCTGGCCCCCGAAGGGCGAGGACACACAATAGCCAATGCATCACAGCCTCCAGACTGTCAGACGACTTCGGATCCAATTTCTAACTTCACCTGTAGGTATCCATCATAGGGAAGCTTCTCAGTTCCGATACACCAGATCTCAAGGTCTTTTAGTTTCTTTAAGGGTATGTGCTTCAAGTGCTTCTCGTAGAAGTCTCGATAGATCAACGTCACTTGAGCACCTGAGTCTAACAGAGCTTTAGTGTAGACTTCCTCTACTTGGATTGGAACGATGGGAGAAGGACCTATCAGCTGGTCAGGAAACTTGCTTGTAGCAGCAGGAGATATAGACCCAGTTCGCTGTACTCTAGCCTTCCTCCTGACTCGTGGAGGTTTTGGGTGTGCATTGCTTTCCCGTGACATAGGACCGGATACTAAGGGAGTAACTCTTTCAGTCCTGGTAGGCCCAGCATTTGGCACGGATCTGGACCCTCTCGGCCTTTCAGTTCTGGCTTGAAAATTGGAGCGGTTTTCGACCGTTGGGCACCTAGTTTGCTCCCTCACTTGGGCCCTCTGGCGTTTCCCGCCTGTGAGGTAGATAGCAGCCCTTCTAAGGCCTTTAAGAACTCTTCAACTCTTTTTCCTTCAGGCCTTTGGCTTTTACACTGTGTTCTGAAATGACCCATTTCTCCACAACTGAAACATCTCTTCTTTGAAGACGAAGGCACACTTGCTCGTGGTGATTCGTTTGAAGGACCCTGGCCAGAGGTCACAACAACTCCTGTTGTCCGCATATCGGTGAGGAACTTCTGCATATCGGTCTGTGTCTCTGCCACCTTCAAAATTACCCAGCACAGTTCCGTGTGGGCCTGTTCCAGTTCAGCTTGAGTTTCTTGCACCTTCTTAACAGTCTTTTGTATCTCACTATATGCCGGAATAGTTGACTCTTTTGCAGCACTCTCTGTTGATATAGGAACAACCAGCTGTTCTTGTCTGTCAACTTTGGACCCATAGGCATCCAACGAATCATCTTCAGTCGGCGAATATTCGTTATGTCTCACGGGTTGTGCGTAAGCTCTTTCTCCTCTTCTTAAGGATTTTTCTTCCAGCAGAGCCTCTTCCTCTCTAACAGCTCAAATCAGTTCCAGGTATTTCAATTCTCGGTTACCTTCTCTGGTTTTCAGCTGTAACATCACAGGCTCTAGAGGTTGAGCGCCCCTCAATATCTGCTGCATTCTGATTTTATCTATTGTGGCAGGTTCGGCCCCTTTCTTAAGACGTATCTGGTGAAAAATCTTATCCAGGCGCCTCATATATTCAGTCATTTTCTCACCCTTTCGCTGGTAGGTGTGTTCATACTGGTACATGAGCTCAGCAGCCTTTTCTTTTCGACCAAAAACTTCCTGTAATATATTTAGGTAATCTAAAGCAGTACAGTCTTGCTTACTCAACTTCAGGTTTCTGACAGCCTCTGATGCAGGTCCCTTCAGGCTCTCTGTAATTCTCTGTTTCTTCTGCACTTCAGGGACGTCCCACTCATGCAGAGCCTGCATCGCCTGTTCTAACCATTCCTCGAAGGTTTCTTCTCCCGCCGGAGTTGGTACGTTTGCTGAAAAATTCCTCAACCGTCGGTAACCAAAATTAGTGTGAGGAGGGTTTGTTCTTTGACATTTAGCCAGCAAGTCTCCGATAGCCATTATGAACTCAGGCCCAATCATGGCCAGCGGACTGGGCGCAGGAACGTTCGCGGGATCGCCACATGCTGCACTTGGCTGAATCAGTTGAACTTCCACATCAGCGGTCAGCTTTACACTCAAGCCCTGAAAACACACTAGAACACCCTTTCTCCACTCAAAAAGAACATATGTGTAAGAAGACTCTGGGTTCACTTTAATGTCCAGAATTAACCCCCAATGATCTGGTGTCAGCACGGCCACGGCCCAGCGAATCTGGTCTTTGGCCCAAGTGTCTGCGGGAATATCCATAACTACACTTAACCCTATCTGGCTACTGTGCTCCTCGCACCATTTGGCAGCAGTGTCTGGATCCATATTAACCTTTTAATTGTGGTATCTAAGAGACTGAGATCCTGGAGGAGCCCCCACGTGTAGCGCTCACCCCCGGAGGAGCCGCTGAATAAACCTCGGGATAGTGTCACCGCACTAGAAATTATTACATACCAGCACTGTTGTGGATTTTCTAGTTTTATATACTTTACTAAAAGATAAAGTGTCATAAAATATAAATGCGCGTTAAATGAATTTACAGTATGCATCACGTGGGAAAAACGCGGTGGAAAAAGAACGGTTAACCCCCCTCAGTTCTGGAGTGTAAGTCCCGCAAAATAGCTCAAAATATATATATACAAAGTTTAGGGTACCCAGGTACTGTGTTCGACTGGCCAGTGAATGAAAAAAACAATCTTCGACTAGTCACCGTTGGTGCCCTGTGAATTTAAACAATATTGCAAGCGTGCGTTTCTGTTTTGGAACTGTGAGCCTGGAGGCCTCTCACCCATCCGTTGAACGAAACTGTCCAGCACTCGATGCCTCGACCAAAGGATCTTTCTCTGCTGTGTACTGGGACTCTGTGCCACTGAATCTGCTCCCCGCTTGCCAAATCTCTGCATCTGGAACAATCGATCCGCCGACTGCACTCCCATTCGATCAGTGCGGCCTCCTAACGCGGGGTCCTGTCGGAACCAGCTTGTCCTCCAAACCTCTCAGCGCTGGGTAGGTAGGTCACAGCACGATTTCTGTCCCGATCTCCAGCACCAGTAAGACAGCGTCTGTACTCCGGCCTGGTTGCGATCCCTGACAGCTCCAACGTGCGTCCTCCACCTTTCACTGCTCCACTCACTCTCCGCGCCAAACACGAGGCTGCTCCAGTATATCCTCCACCTTGTACCACCCACTTCCTGTCCCCACGCAAAGGGTGCTGGGAGATGGAGTCCGTTCTGTCCAGCATAGTCCACAATGTCTCCACTCTGTCTCCCTCTAGTGGCGGCAATAATTCAGTGCACCAAAACACAGTCTTTAAAGCAGTGCTACACATATAATAATGATATATTATGAATCTGCCGAGTCTCCCGGAAAGAACGATATATAATATGTCTGGGTTGTATAATAAAATGTGACTTCAAATCGCATTTAAACATGATGAGTGAAACCGGTAAATTGAGCTCAGCACAGAGGTGGGACTTGGCTCAGCAGCAAAACAGTTAACATTGAAGCATGTGGGATTCAACATTTCCCACACCTTGTTGCTCAAACATTTTCCACACCATTTTTAACATTGAAGCCTATGGGATTCAACATTTCCCACTGATTGTTGGTGAAACGTTTCCCACACCTTGTTGCTCAAACATTTCCCACACCATTTTTAACATTGAAACCTATGGGATTCAACATTTCCCATTGATTGTTGGTGAAACATTTCCCACACCTTTTTTAACATTGAAGCCTATGGGATTCAACGTTTCCCACTGATTGTTGGTGAAACATTTCCCACACCTTTTTTAACATTGAAGCCTATGGGATTCAACATTTCCCACACCTTTTTTAACATTGAAGCCTATGGGATTCAACATTTCCCACTGATTGTTGGTGAAACATTTCCCACACCTTTTTTAACATTGAAGCCTATGGGATTCAACATTTCCCACACCTTTTTTAACATTGAAGGCTATAGGATTCAACATTTCCCATTGATTGTTGGTGAAACATTTCCCACACCTTTTTTAACATTGAAGCCTATGGGATTCAACATTTCCCACTGATTGTTTGTGAAACATTTCCCACACCTTTTTTAACATTGATGTCTATGGGATAACAACATTTCCCACACCTTGTTGCTCAAACATTTCCCACACCTTGTTGCTCAAACATTTCCCATGATTTGAGCTCAGCTGAAAATGAGCTCAGCGCACAGTGGTGAAATGGCACAGCACTCAGCAGTGAAAGGGTTAAAAACCTTTTTTTACATTTTTTCATTGTTTCCTGTCCCCCAGGGCAGTACCCGGACCCCCATACACCTTTTATGGCCAATATCTTGCATATATGCCCTCTTGGAGGGCACTGTAAAATTTGAACTTTTGAGCCCCATTGACTTGCATTATTTTCAAATTGTGTTTGAATCTCGAATTTTTTTGGATGTTCGAGTTTGAATTCGAACCGAACACGTGGGTGTTCGGCCCTTCACTATTTGAATAGCCCCTCATGTTTCTCTGTCTCCATGGCCACACACAGGCAGTCCGTTTCCCGCAGCTTCTCACACTGGGCTCATTCTGATTGGGATGTGGTTTCAGCTGGGCTGCAAGAACTCGAGTTTTTTTTTTTAAAAAATTCTTTATTTAAAGAGTCATGTATCCATTAGCACATAATACACAGTAGATAAAGGAACATAGCGATGATAGGACACAGTAACGCTTATTTTATCAATTAAACATCAAAAAATAAACCCACAAAATATGGGAAGACACCCTATTCAAAGGAAAAAACAAAAAACACATAAAAATTAAAAATAACAAATCATAAAAATAAACAAAACAAAATAAAAGGGGGGTAAAGGGGAATGTTCCAACCATCAGCTGATGGTGTGTCATGAGGTGGGATCATCAGGGCACTAGCCCGAAAAGGGGTTAATCAGGGCAAATCAAATGATTTACTAATTAGGGGCATGCGATGTACTTTTCCCATAGTGACCATGTTTTAGTGAAGGAGCTGATAGTGTCTCTGACCTTGGCCGTCAGTTCGTCCATAAGACAGGCATCAACGATCTTTTCTGTTACTACAGTCCAGGAAGGGAGAACACTCTGGCGCCAAGATGCCGCCAAGGCCCGTCTGACAGCAAGGGCCAGCCTATTGAATAAAAGTTGCTCAGGTCGAGACAGAGCTGACAGGGGACGAGAGAGGAGGTATGCCCAGGGATCTAGAGTTAGTTGTCGGTGGAATATTTTCTGAAATTCAGCGTGAATTAGAGACCAGAAGCGGCGTACAACCGGGCAGTCCCACCACATATGGATATAAGTGCCCTTATCCCCGCAGTCTCGCCAACAGAAATCACTGGATGTGACTCCCATACGATAAAGGGATACCGGGGTGACGTACCAGCGGAGTAGAATTTTGTATGATTGTTCCTGGTAACACAAATGGAGGACCTGCCTGTTTGTTCCCATATATCCTCCCATTCGTCACCTGGCAAAGGATCGCATAAATCAACCTCCCATTTATCACAGTACGTGAGGGGCCCCCACTGTCCTGGGCTGGAGCTAAGGAGAAGGTATAATTGGGATATAAGCCCTTTCAGGGGGCCATCTGCCATGCAAACGCGCTCTAAAGTGGTGAGGGGAACAGTTGAGACTAGGGATGCACCGATACCACTTTTTTAAGACCGAGTACGAGTACAGATACTTTTGTTCAAGTACTCACCGATACCAATTACCGATACTTTTATTTTATGTCATGTGACGCTTTCCAATAAGAACAGACCTCCTATAAAGCCCCCAGGTCTCATGGATTTGCCCCAGCTCATGGATTTGCCCCAGCTCATGGATATCCTGACCCCAGCTCATGGATAATTGCCCCCCAGCTCATGGATAATTGCCCCCCTGCTCATGGATATGCCCCCCTTGCTCATGGATATGCCCCCCTGCTCATGGATATGCCCCCCTGCTCATGGATATGCCCCCCTGCTCATGGATATGCCCCCCTTTCTCATGGATATGCCCCCCTGCTCATGGATATGCCCCCCTGCTCATGGATATGCCCCCCTCGCTAATGGATATGCCCCCCTGCTCATGGATATGCCCCCCTTGCTCATGGATATGCCCCCCTGCTCATGGATATGCCCCCCTGCTCATGGATATGCCCCCCTTGCTCATGGATATGCCCCCCTGCTCATGGATATGCCCCCCTTGCTCATGGATATGCCCCCTTGCTCATGGATATGCCCCCCTGCTCATGGATATGCCCCCCTTGCTCATGGATATGCCCCCCAGCTCATGGATATGCCCCCCCGCTCATGGATATGCCCCCCAGCTCATGCATATGCCCCCCTTGCTCATGGATATGCCCCCCTTGCTCATGGATATGCCCCCCTGCTCATGGATATGCCCCCCTTGCTCATGGATATGCCCCCCAGCTCATGGATATGCCCCCCTGCTCATGGATATGCCCCCCTTGCTCATGGATATGCCCCCCAGCTCATGGATATGCCCCCCCGCTCATGGATATGCCCCCCTTGCTCATGGATATGCCCCCCTGCTCATGGATATGCCCCCCACTCTCCGCTCATACTTACCTTCCTTCAGCGCCGCCGGTAAAGTCTTCACGCGCGCGCGCTCCTTGGAAGGACCCCAGCCGCGACCACGTGGGACCATGTGATCGCGGCTGGGGTCCTTCCAACGAGCGCGCGCACGGGAACTTTCCCGGCGTCGCTGAAGGAAGGTAAGTATGAGCGGAGACCAGCTGCAGGGCCTGTCCGAATGCTCTATCGGCATTCGGACAGGCCCTGCAGCTGCTCACTTTGTTTATACTTACCTTCCTTCAGCGACGCCGGGAAAGTTCCCGCGCGCGCGCTCGTTGGAAGGACCCCAGCCGCGATCACATGGTCCCACGTGGTCGCGGCTGGGGTCCTTCCAAGGAGCACGCGCGCGCGCGAAGACTTTCCCGGCGTCGCTGAAGGAAGGTAAGTATAAACAAAGTTAGATGAGCAGCTGCAGGGCCTGTCCGAATGCCGATAGAGCATTCGGACAGCCGCCGCAGCCCCTAGGATACCGGCAAGCCGGCTCAATGCCGGCTTCCGGTATCGGAAAAAAATATCGGGGGTACTGCACGAGTACCAAGTACTCCTGCAGTACCCGGTATCGGCACCGATATCGATACTAGTATCGGTATCGGTGCAACCCTAGTTGAGACACTTTCTAATGTCAGAGCAGTAGCAAAATGTCGGATCTGTAAGAACCGAAAAAAGGAAAAAGGAGTCAAATGGTCACGTTCCTGAAGTTCGGAAAAAGTGATGAGCCGTCCACTCTGATAGAGGTCTCGGTACCTCAGTAGCCTCGCTCCCACCAGTCCCCTAAAGTCCGAGGCTCTCAGTCCCAGAGGAAATTCTCTATTACGTAGTAAGGGGGTGAGGGGAGAGGAAGCGCCCACCAGTGCAAATTTCTTCCTAGCTAGTTCAAAAAGGCGAAGAGATGTCAAAATCAAGGGACACGCCGTGCGCAAAATAGGTCTGGAGGTTCTAGGAAGCCATATGTATAGGTCAGGGCGGTCAGGGAACATAAAGGCAGATTCTAGTGCGACCCACCGTCTAGTAGAAGTGGGAGAGTGCCAGGCCACAACCTGAGTCAACTGGGCTGCGCAATAATATAAGTATAGGTTAGGGAGCCCTAGTCCTCCGTGGGTCTTAGGGCGATAAAGAATACGGCGCACCACCCTATGTCTCTTATTTTGCCAAATAAACGAGTCGATCGCCTGTTGGAGCCCGGCTAAATCCCTTTGAGTTAGTAATAAAGGTAGTGTCTGGAACAGAAAAAGAATACGTGGGAGTATGTTCATCTTTATGCTATGAATGCATCCTATCCACGATATGGGCTTATCGCACCAATGCTCCAGATCACACTTAATCTGATGAACCATGGTTGTGAAGTTCTTGCTATAAAGAGCTTTCGGATCTGCTGTTAAAAGGATACCCAAGTACGGCAATTCAGAGGGAGCAAGACGGAACCCAAAATCTGATTCAATCAAAGTTGTGTCTGTGTGTAACATATGAAGGGGCATAGCACAGGATTTAGTGTAGTTAATGCGAAACCCCGCTATTTTACCAAAGTCGGATAATAACGGTCTAAGGTGGGAAAGAGAAGAGATGGGATCCGTCAAAGTGAGAAGGATGTCGTCAGCGTAGGCCGAGACAGTAAAATTATCTCCTCCGACTGGAACCCCCCTTATGCCGGGATGACCTCGTATGGCAGCTAATAAGTGTTCGAGAGAGAGGAGAAAGAGAAGGGGCGAGAGGGGACAGCCCTGACGAGTGCCATTAAGAATAGGGAACCGAGTGGGGCAACAGCCCGGGATTCGGACCTGCGCAGACATACCAGAGTAAAGAGCATGCACCATATTAAGATAAAGATCTGGGAGGCCAAAGCGGGAGAGGGTAGAGAAAAGGAAAGGCCATTCCACCCTGTCAAAAGCCTTCTCCGCGTCCAATGATAAAACAAGGGAAGGCGTCGCTCGAGAAGATAGCCACCAGATCAGGTCGGCATTACGTCTAGTGTTATCAAATAGTTGACGATTAGGAACAAAACCGACCTGATCCGGATGGACTAAAAATTGGAGAAGTGGACTAAGGCGGGTCGCCAGGACCTTAGCAAGAATCTTGGCATCAAAGTTGATGAGGGATATAGGGCGGTAGCTCTCAACCGCTGCCGGGTCTCTACCCTCTTTAGGAATAAGGGCAATATTGGCCACGAGCAAATCAGGGTGGAGAGACCCACCCTCAGCGCAGTCGTTAAAAACCGATGTCAAAAAAGGGACGAGTTCCGGACGCAGCGCTTTATAGTACCCCCCTGAAAACCCATCCGGACACGGGGCCTTCGTACCTCCCAGTGCAGAGATGGCGCAACTAACCTCCTCTTCCAGGATTGGAGCATATCGAGATATGTGAGAATCTTCAAGCTGCGGCAAAGAGAGGGAATCTAAGAAAGAGGAGATGGCATCTAAATGGGATTTGTCAGAGGGAGTATGGTGGGGAGAATGGTTGTATAGGTCAGAATAATATGCTGTGAAAGCCGTGCTGATCTCCTGTGGGGAGTTAACTAAGACATCATCTACTGTTTTAACTGCAGGGATAGAGGAGAATTTACTCCGGGGTTTGAGAGTGCGGGCCAGTAGAGTATCTAGTTTATTAGCCTTCTCAAAAAACAGCCGACGGGACCAGAGCAGCGGTTTGGCTACATCGTTGAGTAATAATTGTTTCAGGGAGGAGCGTGTGTGTATAAGTTCAGAGAGAAGTTCAGGGGAGGGGGAGGCTTTATGTCGCATCTCAAGGCGACGGAGGGACTGTTGTAGAGAGACGAGTAAGTGTAATTTGGTGCGTTTTCTGTGGGTGGCAATCTTAATGAGGTGACCCCTCATGACCGCTTTATGAGCTGCCCATGTCGTGGATAGGGATGTCTCACCAGGTGGATTGTCTTGAAAATATTGTGTCGATAAGATACGCAGTTGTCTAATTACATCTGGATCTCGTAGAAGGGACGAATTTAATCTCCACGACCAGGAGGTCGCGAGCTTCGGGGTATGGAGATACAGCGCAATATCGGCATGGTCAGACCACGAGATAGAATTAATCTTGGCGCGAATCACATTGGACATAGCTAAACCGTTAACCAGGAAAAGGTCTATGCGAGATTAAGACCCATGAGGAGCGGAATAGAAGGAGTAGTCTCTCACACTTGGATATAAAACACGCCATACATCAATAAGCCCTACTTGGTGTAAAAAACGGGCAAATAACTTGTCTTGTCTACCCAAGGTCGGTGTGACTGTGGGAGCCAGGCGGTCACTCCGATCCACCGCTGGACACGCTACTGCATTCATATCACCTCCTAATATCACTGCCCCTCGAGGAAGGGACGATACTAAGGTGCATATGGAGTTCCAGAAGTCAACGGAGGGGGTAGTAGGAGCATAAATATCCAAGAAGTGATAGGTCATAGAGTATAGGGTACCAGTAAGCAATACATATCAACCCTCAGTATTAATTTTTTGCGATAATAGTTGAAATGGACACGTTTTCCGAATCAAAATGGCAACTCCGTTGCGCTTGCTCAAGGCACCAGAAACATACGCCCGTGTATAGACGTGGTCAGTTAACGTAATTTTAGCAGATTTAGTGAGGTGAGTTTCCTGGAGGAACGCAATATCAATTTTATCAGATTTGAGTGTGCGGAAGAGTAATCTACGCTTTGTAGGTGAGTTAAGGCCTTTGACATTAAGAGAAGTTAGTTTCAGTGCCATGAGAAACGCAACAGAGCACCTCATCCAATTAGCAGTATGCCCCTAACCCAATCACTTTCCCCAGAAATAATAAAGGCCCCAGAGAAAAGATTGTCCAATGTCCCACTAGCCCCATCCAGTAACGAGAACTGAACGCTTTTGCGATGGAAGGAAAAAGCAAGGAGGAGGAGTGGCCCTGTATATGAAAAACAACATAAAAACGAGCCAAATAAAAGTGAGCGAGGTGAACATAGAGTCAGTTTGGGTTACGCTAACATTTGGCAATCATACAGTAGCTCGTGTAGGTGTGATCTATAGACCCCCTGGACAAGTAGAAGAGCTAGATAATCTGCTGGTTGAGGAAATAGCCAAAATGGCAATGAATGGGGAAGATATTATCATGGGGGACTTTAATCTCCCTGATGTGAACTGGAAAACCAAAATAGCTGGGTGCACCAGGAGTACAAATATTCTAAACTCCTTACTGGGATTATCTCTAACACAAGTAGTTGAGGAGCCGACCCGTAAAGAGGCCATATTGGATTTAATACTCACAAATGGAGGATTGGTATCGGACATTGTTGTAGGTGAAAATTTGGGATCTAGTGATCACCAGTCAGTGTGGTTTAATATAAGAACAGGGATGGAGCCGCACCACACAAAAACAAAAGTTTTAGACTTTAAAAAAACAGATTTTTCTAAAATGAGATTTTGTGTGAAGGAGTCATTATCAGACTGGAGGAGTTTAAAGGGAGTCCAAGAGAAATGGGATTATTTAAAGGAAGCATTATTGAAGGCCACAGGAAATTGCATTCGGCTTGTTAGCAAAAACAAAAAAGGGAAGAAACCACTGTGGTACTCTGCAGAAGTGGCCAAAATAGTGAAGAACAAAAAGATAGCATTCAATAATTATAAAAAAACTCAGAGTGAAGAAGATAGGCAAACCTATAAAATTAGGCAGAAAGAGGCAAAGCAATTTATAAGAGCTTCCAAAGCACACGCAGAAGAGAAAATAGCTCAGTCAGTAAAAAAGGGGGACAAAACATTTTTTAGATACATAAACGAGAAAAGAAAAGTAAAAAAAGGATTAGTTCGATTAAAAACAAAGGAAGGAAGGTATGTAGAAGAGGATAAAAGTCTCGCTGACTGCCTCAATGAATATTTTTGTTCAGTCTTTGCAGAAAAAAGGAAGGAAAGGGACCTCAGTTAGGAGGAAACACTAACGAGACATTTACATATGAGTTTACAGGGAGGAGGTTCTACAGCAGCTGTCTAAAGTAAAGACAAATAAGTCAATGGGGCCTGATGGGATCCACCCTAAATTATTAAAAGAGCTCAGTGATGTAATAGCAAAACCGTTAACAGATTTATTTAACCAATCCTTATTAACGGGAGTCGTCCAGAAGACTGGAAATTAGCAAATGTTGTGCCCATTTACAAGAAGGGTAGTAGGGAGGAATCGGGGAACTATAGGCCAGTTAGTCTTACGTCAGTAGTGGGGAAAATTAATGGAAACCATGTTAAAGGAAAGGATTGTTGAACATCTAAAAAACATAGATTACAGGATCAGAAACAACATGGGTTTACCTCAGGGAGATCATGCCAAACTAATCTTATTGATTTTTTTGATTGGGTAACAAAAATAATAGACACAGGTGGTGCAGTAGACATTGCTTATTTAGATTTCAGTAAGGCTTTTGATACTGTTCCGCATAGAAGGCTTATCAATAAATTGCAATCTTTAATCTTGGATTCCAATATTGTTGAATGGATTAGGCAGTGGCTGAGTGACAGACAACAGAGGGTTGTGGTAAATGGAGTTTATTCGGCGCAAGGTCTTGTTACCAGTGGGGTACCTCAGGGGTCAGTACTTGGACCCATTCTCTTTAATATTTTTATTAGTGATATTGCAGAAGGTATTAATGGTAAAGTATGTCTTTTTGCTGATGACACAAAGATTTGCAACAGGGTTGACGTTCCTGGAGGGATCAGCCAAATGACAAATGATTTAGGTAAACTAAAAAAATGGTCGGAGTTGTGGCAATTGAGTTTTAATGTGGATAAGTGCAAGATAATGCACCTGGGACGTAAAAACCCAAGGGCTGAATATAGAATATTTGATACAGTCCTAACCTCAACATCTGAGGAAAGGGATTTAGGGGTCATTATTTCAGAGGATCTAAGGGTAAGTAGTCAATGTAATAGAGCAGAAGGAAATGCTAGCAGAATGCTTGGTTGTGTAGGGAGAGGTATTAGCAGTAGGAAAAGGGAAGTGCTCATGCCACTGTACAGAGCACTGGTGAGACCTCACTTGGAGTACTGTGTGCAGTACTGGAGACCGTATCTCCAGAAGGATATAGACATCTTAGAGAGAGGTCAGAGAAGGGCTACTAAAATGGTGTACGGCTTGAAGGAGAAAAGTTACCAGGAAAGGCTTAATGATCTTAACATGTACAGCTTGGAAAAAAGACGAGACAGAGGAGATATGATAGAAACATTTAAATACGTTGTAGCGCTCACTCCCGGAGGAGCCGCTGAAAATGAACCACGGGTCAGTCTCCCCGCACTAGGGAATAAATATACTCCAACACCGCTGTGGGTTTTTATAATTTAAATAGTTTACTAAAATGTTAAGCAGACGTTGAGACACGGTATTCACAGGTATTATTACAGTACTTTCGTATCGCGGTAAAAACGCGTAGCGGGAAAGAAACGAAACACGAGGCTTCGTATTTCGGAAAAATAATATATTCACAACCGAACAGAAAAGAATGCAATTGCACGAAATTTCGGAAAAAGGGACACGTAGCGGAACCAAGAATACAATCTCTTCGTATTTCGATAAACGCGCAGCGGAAAAGAGAAAATATACTCGGAACGTATCGTTGACCCTTGTTCCGATTCGTAACAGAATGAGTCCTGCACAGGTTAAGTCCCGGAATGTAAAAGGTGTGTATGTGTGTGTGTATGGTACCCGGGTACTGTTCAACTGGCCAGTGAATTTACTTAAGGAATGTCTTCGACTAGTCAAGTTGGGGCCCTGTGGACTTTAGAGAGAAAACAGCAGCGTGTTCCTTATTTACAAACGGCCTTGGAGGCCTCTCACCCATCCACCGATTGCTTTAGGCTCCGCTGACCCAGGACGTCTCTCCGCTCGATATTGACTGGGGATACTTGCGGCCGGATCCGTTGTCTGACTTTCCGTAGCTTGTCCACGACTTGTCCAGCTCACCGCCTGCTCTCCGTATCCGATCAACTCGCGGCAACTCCTCACTCAAGGTCTTTGGTTCCTTAATCTGCAGCAAATCTCGGGAACCTGGAGGTCTCCTTCTCCTAAGGCTGGATGACCCGATGTAAGGAACTGACAGGTCTCACTCGCGCTCTGGCCTAGGCCCTCTAGCGATATCTTGCACTGCGTCTGCTCTCCCTCGTTCCCTGGCGCGCTCTGGCGCGTTCCCCACGAGGCTCAGGATGTCAAGCGTCTGTGTCCCACCCACTTCCTGTCTGTTTGCAAAGCACGCCGGGAAATGTAGTCCCAATGTCCAGTGTCTCTGATCGCGATTGTCTCCATCTTGTGGCCAAAAATAGGTACTGCCACAGCAAGGTTTTAAACACAGCGCTACACTCTCCCCCTCCTAGAACTCTTGGGTCTCTCCAAGGAGGTACAACAATTACATTACATTTCAACACGGTTTAGATACAATATACAGGCTCAGCAGCAAACATACAGTGGGCTAGATACACTTCTTCAAGTTGACTCATGTTTTGTGCTACCTCAGCTAACATAGCAGACACTTCGGGCAACCTCTGCACTGTGGTGATGGCCTCTTCAGTGCTATGTCCTGGTGAGTCGTAGGTGAGTCGCTGGGGCGGTCGAACAGAGCGTTTTGGTTCTGGCTCAATCAGTTCCTCTTCAGGTGGAAGTACTATAGGGGCTGGCTCAATCAGTTCCTCTTCAGGTGGAAGTACTATAGGTGCTGGCTCAGTCCTTCTTTCTTCCACTGGATCAGACATCTCTTCTGAGTATGATCCCTCCAGTGAAGGCATAGAACTATAATCACCTGAGTAAGCTTCAACTTCCGGAGCTACCGGGATTCCAGCAGCCTCAGGGACTCCCAACTGAAATTCAAGAGCTTCAGGGACTTCCAGCAGAAACTCAGGAGCTTCAGGCCTCAAGTTACTCTCCCACCGCTCAGGAACAACGACAACCTCCTCAGGCTCCGGTGAGCGCATCCAGTCCAGACAATAACTCTCTTCTTCACTGTCTCTTTCGCTCTCTTCGACAATCCGGGTCTGTTGAGACCGAGTAACAGGAGGCAAACGTGGAGCAGGCGGATTTGGCGGAGGCAGTTCGTCCCCAACTGGCATCCTCACAGCCTCTCTCAAAGGTAACAAATGATTCCGGTGCCAGTTCTTAAGAGGCCCAGCCTTTCCATCCGGCCGGATTTGATACACCGGCAGACCGGCAGTTGCTTGTAGACAATGTAAACTTGAGAACTCCATCTATCCGCCAACTTGTGCCTTCAGCAGCACCCAAGTTTTCAACAAAACCCTATCACCGGGTTGTAGATCTTGTATCCGAACTTTCAAGTCATAGTTCCTTTTGTTCCTTTGCTCCCTGTTTCCTGAGGTCAAACGGGCCTGTTCAAACGCAGAAGCCAGGTTCTTCCGAAGTCTATCCACGTAGTTTCTATGGGAAGCTACCGACGTCTGATCTAAAGATAACCCAACGCCAAATCAACCGGCAGTCGGCTTCTCTTCCGAACATAAGACGGTACGGTGAGTATCCAGTTGCATCACTCTCCGTACTGTTATATGCATGCACCAGAGTAGCTATGTGACGACTCCAACTCTGCTTCTCTATGTTTGATAAAGTTCCCAGCATATTCAGCAGCATGCGATTAAACCTTTCAGGCTGAGCATCACCTTGAGGGTGGTATGGTGTAGTTCGGGTCTTTTGGATTCCCAACAGTTCCAACAATTGTCCAACAAGTCGGCTTTCAAAGTCTCTCTACCTGATCAGAGTGTATTCTCCTCGGCAGGCCGTAGTGAACAAAGAACTTTTCCATCAGAACCTTGGCTACTGTCGGAGCGCGTTGATCTTTCGTGGAAAGGCTTGGGCGTAACGGGTAAAATGATCAGTCACTATCAGAATATTCCCTTGCCCGCTAGCATCCGGCTCTAAGCACAGGAAGTCAATGCACACCAAATCCATGGGTCCCTGACTCTGTAGATGGCTCATTGGAGCGGTTCGGGTTGGTAGAGTCTTCCTCTGAATACACCTCAGACAGGAATGGCAGTAACTTTCCACTTCAGCTCTCATACAAGGCCAATAGAATCTGTCTCGCACCAGCTTAAAAGTTCTTTCAGCACCCAAATGTCCATGCTCATCATGTAACGATCGCAGCACACTTTCTCTATGCTTAGTGGGAAGGAATAGCTGTTGAGTCTCTTCAGCGCTTGTCGAGGGGCCCTTCGGTAGACCACCCCATCCAACATCTTAAACCCGTTCCCACTCTTTGTAGACCAATCTGGCTCCATCCGGGGAATTGGTCAGCAGAATTTCCGCTGGTTCGCAGTTAGGGCCTTTATGGTCAATGCAATCAAAGGGTCTCTGGCCTGATCCGCCTTCAGGTCTTGTTTTGAAAAGGTAGGTAGAACTTTCATCCCTCAATTGTGTAGGGTTACAGTAAAACTCAGGAACAGCCGCAGCCATAACTCCTATGGCCTCCGCTTCAATCCTCCCTTGACCCGGCGCTCTGCTCCTTGACACAAAGCTTGCACCCCGTCTGGAGTTAACTGAGTCCATTCTGTAGTGTAGGGTCTTCTCGATAAAGCATCAGCATCTCGGTTATTCACCCCAGGGCGATACTTCAGGCTGAACCGGAACCCTGACAGAGCGGCCAACCACCGATGTCCCGTTGCGTCCAGTTTCGCAGTAGTAAGAACATAGGTAAGGGGATTGTTATCCGTTTTTATCACAAACTCGGCTCCGTACAGATAGTCTTTTAACTTGTCTACCACTGCCCACTTCAAGGCTAGGAACTCCAACTTGTGGGTAGGATAGTTCTTTTCAGACGGCGTAAGGCTCCGACTCACGTACGCTACAGGCCTCAGCAAACCGCCATACTCCTGATACAGGACTCCTCCTAGACCTTCTCTGCTGGCATCCACATGTAACTCATACGGCTTGTGAGGGTCCGCATAGGCCAAGACAGGAGCTTGAGTTAGACTCTCTTTTAGCTTCAGGAAAGCACCTTCACACTAACTAGTCCATTCGCCCTGTATGGACTCTCGAGCTTCCCTTGGCCCTGGAGCTGACGGGTTTCGGTCAGAGGCCTTGCAGCCTTCTTCGGTGTTTTCCTTCTGTAGGAGTTTGTTCAGTGGTTGAGCTATCTTCGCGAATCCTCCTACAAATCTTCGATAATAAGAGCAGAACCCCAAGAAAGATCTAAGTTCAGTGACGTTTCTGGGTCTGGGCCAAGAAGCTACGGCCTCCAACTTCCGAGGATCTGTCGAAACACCTTCTGCTGAGACCACATATCCCAGATACGTAACAGACGGCAGACAGAATTGGCATTTCTCCAGAGACAGTTTCAGCCCCTCTTCATGGAGCCTCTTCAAGACCTTCTCCAGACGTTGCTCATGTTCTTCCAGAGTCTTCCCAAACACAATTATGTCATCCAGGTACACTAATACTTCGATTAGATTCATATCCTCGACTGTCTTCTCCATCAACCGTTGGAACGTGGCTGGAGCCCCCGTAAGGCCTTGAGGCATTCTGTTGAATTCAAAGAACCCCAGTGGACAGATGAACGCAGTTTTCTCCTTGTCTTCAGGATGCATGGGTATCTGGTGATACCCGCTTCGCAGGTCTAGTACACTAAACCACTTTGCTCCAGACAAACACTGTAGGGCATCTTCTATCCGAGGAGTGGCATATTGATCGGGGATGGTTCTCCGGTTCAATGTGCGGTAGTCTATGCATAGGCGGACAGAACCATTTTTCTTCCGGACCAACACTATGGGAGATGCGTATGGACTCCTGGACTCTTGAATCACCTTGGTTCTTTGCAATTCATTCAGCTGCTCTCGCAGATCATCTAAGTCTCCTAGCGGAACTCGCCTTGATCTTTCACGAAACGGCTTGTCTTCTTGTAACCGAATGCGGTGCTCAGTACTCTTAGCTAGGCCCACATCGAACTCATCTTTCGAGAACAATTCCTTCCACTTTAGGACTTGAGACTGAGGACGTTTCTTCCACTCAGGTGAAATGGGAGCGTCCTTGGGGTAGAATCTTTCATCTGGAATCTCATTTATCCACCCTCCCCCTCTAAATCGGTAGAGAGGGGTGTAGCAGACTCTACTTGCCCGATAGGCATTCGTGCTTTAAGGACTACTGGAGAATCCGTCACATTGCACACGCTGACCGAGACTCTCCCTCGTGTTCTCTTCAGAGCTTTGGTGGAGATTATTTCAGGAATTACTTTGACTCCGGTTTCACTCCCATGATTAAAATCGGTTCCCAGCACCACATAGGGACCTGGTTGCGATCCGTTCAACTTGACTGAAGCCCGGAAGCTCGCCACTTCTCCTGCTTGCAGAACCTTCTCCGTTCCCCCCAGTCTCCACAGGCGCCCCACCTCGGCAGGTGCCTTTCGTTCTTCGACCATCCTCTGATAGACCGGACGTAACATTGGGTGTACTCCTTGAGTCGAACCTTCTTCCAATACAGGTGTCAGGAGACGCCGCACTAGGTCAGTATTCGTCCCCTATCAGGGAGCTTCTGTTCGCCACCTGAGGGTCGAGGACACACAATGGCCAATGCATCACAACCCCCAGACTGTCCGATGACTTCAGATCCGATCTCCAACTTCACTTGCAGGTACCCGTCATAAGGGAGTTTCTCAGTGCCGATACCCCATATTTCCAAATCCTTCAATTCTTGCAGAGGAATGTGCTTTAAGTGTTTCTCATAGAAGTCTTTGTAGATCAATGTCACTTGAGCCCCTGAATCTAACAGGGCTTTAGTGTAGACTCCCTCCACTTGGATTGGCACAATAGGAGAAGGACCTATCAGTTGGTCAGGAAACTTGGTGGCGGTATCCGGACGCTTAGACCAGTTTGCTGTACCCTGGCCTTTTTCTTGGCCCGTGTAGGTTTTGGGTGTGCATTGCTTCCCCATGACGTAGACCCGGATGCTAAGGGAGTGACTCTTTCAGTCCTGGCAGGCTCAGCAGTTGGCTCGGCTTTGGGCCCTCTCGCCCTTTAGTCTTGGCTTGGTTTTTGGAGCGGGGTTCAACCTTCGGGCACCTAGGTTGCTCCTTCACTTGTGCCCCTGGCGTTTCCCGCCGGTGAGGTAGATAACAGTCCTTCTAGGGCTTTCAACAGTCCCTCGACTCTATCCTTCTCAGGCTTTCGGCCTTTGCACTGTGCGCGGAAATGGCCCATTTCTCCACAACCGAAACATCTCTTCTTAGAGAGCGGAGACGTAGTTGCTTGTTGAGATTTGGTTAAAGGACTTGGACCAGACGCCACAGCAACTCCCGTCGTCTGCATACTGTGAGGAATTTCTGCATTTCTGCCTGCATTTCGGTCACCTTCATCAACACTCGGCACAGTTCCGCGTGCGCTTGTTGCAATTCAGCTTGAGCTTCCTGTACTTTCTTGACGGTTTTGGACAATTCACCACGTTCAGGGAGGTTCGATTCTTTGGCAGCCCTCTCTGTAGATTTAAAAACGACTAGGTGTTCTTGTTCATCCTCGTCAGATCCATAAGTATCTAGAGAGTCGCTTTCAGGCTGCAGACCGTCGTTATGTCTCACACAGGTTGTGCATAAGCCCTTTCCCCCCGCCTGAAGGATTTCTCTTCCAGTAAAGCCTCTTCCTCTCGTACAACTCGGATCAGTTCTCTTGGTTACCTGCTCTGCTTCTCAGCTGCATCATTACTGGATCTAGAGGTTGAGAGCCCCTCAGGATCTGTTTTATTCGGATCTTATCTACTTCGGCCGGTTCGGCCCCTTTCTTCAGGAGTATCTGGTGTAGAATCTTATCTAGGCGCCTCATGTACTCGGTCATCCTTTCACCTCTTCTCTGATAGGTGTGTTCGTACTGATATACCAGTTCGGCCGCCTTTTCGGTTCGCCCAAAAACTTCTTCAAGAACGTTTAAGTAATCTAAAGCAGTACAATCTTTTCTACTCAGTTTCAGGTTTCTCATCGCTTCTGACGCAGGTCCCTTTAAGCTCTCGGTGATCCTTTGCTTTTTCTGGGCCTCAGGGACATCCCACTCATCAAGAGCCTGCATCGCCTGTTCCACCCATTCTTCAAAGGTTTCTTCTCCCGCCGGAGTTGGTACGTTTCCTGTAAAATTTCTTAACCGTCGATAACCGAAGTTAGTGTGAGGAGGGCTTGTTTTCTGACATTTAGCCAGTAGATCTCCAATAGCCACAATAAATTCAGGCCCGATCATGGCCAACGGACTAGGCGCGGGAACACTTGCGGATTCGCCACGTGGCGCACTTGGCTGAATTAGTTGGACTTCCACCTCATCGGCCAGTTTCACGCTCGCGCCCTGAAAACATGATGGAACGCCCTTTCTCCACTCGAGAAGAACATACGTGTGAGAGGTATCTGGGTTTTTTTCAATGTCCAGTATTAACCCCGATGATCTGGTGCTAGCGTGGCCACGGCCTGGCGAATCTGATCTTCAGCCCAAGTGTCTGCGGGAATATCCATGACTATACAACATTCTAATTGACTACTGTGCTCCCCACACCATTCGGCAACAGTGTCTGGATCCATATTTAACCCTTTAGATGCGGTTTTTCCAGAGACTGGATCCCGGACGAGCCCCCACGTGTAGCGCTCACTCCCGGAGGAGCCGCTGAAAATGAACCACGGGTCAGTCTCCCCGCACTAGGGAATAAATATACTCCAACACCGCTGTGGGTTTTTATAATTTAAATAGTTTACTAAGTTAAGCAGACGTTGAGACACGGTATTCACAGGTATTATTACAGTACTTTCGTATCGCGGTAAAAACGCGTAGCGGGAAAGAAACAAAACACGAGGCTTCGTATTTCGGAAAAATAATATATTCACAACCGAACAGAAAAGAATGCAATTGCACGAAATTTCGGAAAAAGGGACACGTAGCGGAACCAAGAATACAATCTCTTCGTATTTCGATAAACGCGCAGCGGAAAAGAGAAAATATATCGGAACGTATCTTAAACCCTGTTCCGATTCGTAACAGAATGAGTCCTGCACAGGTTAAGTCCCGGAATGTAAAAGGTGTGTATGTGTGTGTGTATGGTACCCGGGTACTGTTCAACTGGCCAGTGAATTTACTTAAGGAATGTCTTCGACTAGTCAAGTTGGGGCCCTGTGGACTTTAGAGAGAAAACAGCAGCGTGTTCCTTATTTACAAACAGCCTTGGAGGCCTCTCACCCATCCACCGATTGCTTTAGGCTCCGCTGACCCAGGACGTCTCTCCGCTCGATATTGACTGGGGATACTTGCGGCCGGATCCGTTGTCTGACTTTCCGTAGCTTGTCCACGACTTGTCCAGCTCACCGCCTGCTCTCAGTATCCGATCAACTCGCGGCAACTCCTCACTCAAGGTCTTTGGTTCCTTAATCTGCAGCAAATCTCGGGAACTGGAGGTCTCCTTCTCCTAAGGCTGGATGACCCGATGTAAGGAACTGACAGGTCTCACTCGCACTCTGGCCTAGGCCCTCTAGCGATATCTTGCACTGGCGTCTGCTCTCCCTCGTTCCCTGGCGCGCTCTGGCGCGTTCCCACGAGGCTCAGGATGTCAAGCGTCTGTGTCCCACCCACTTCCTGTCTGTTTGCAAAGCACGCCGGGAAATGTAGTCCCAATGTCCAGTGTCTCTGATCGCGATTGTCTCCATCTTGTGGCCAAAAATAGGTACTGCCACAGCAAGGTTTTAAACACAGCGCTACAACGTAAAGGGAATCCACAAGATAGAGGAAGGAAGTATATTTAAAAGGAAACAAAATAGCAAAACAAGAGGACATAGTCTTAGATTAGAGGGGCAAAGGTTTAAAAGTAACATCAGGAAGCATTATTTTACTGAGAGGGTGGTGGATACATGGAACAGTCTTCCAGTAGAAGTGGTAGAGGCCAAAACAGTAATTGAATTTAAGCAAGCATGGGATAGGCATAAGGCTATCCTAAACAAAAGATAAATCCAGGTAAAGTTTCCATGTAATTGGGCAGACTAGATGGGCCGAAAGGTTCTTATCTGCTGACATTTTTCTATGTTTCTATGTTTCTAAGCAAAAAAAAAAAGGAAAAAACGACATAATCAAAAAATTTATAACAAAAGGGAAATAGAAAAGGAAAAAAACCCCAAAAAGTCCAAAAAGCCCGGACTTACCCATAGCCGGGAGCTGTGGGGGAGAAAGGGAAAAAACCCTCACGGCCATAGAGATCAAAAAAAGGCCCAGTGGAGAGCCCCCACCCACAAAAAAAAAAGCTGACCCCCGGGAAGGCCCGATCAAGAGGCTGTAGAAGTGTAACCATTCACTAAACGTTAGGAGTGGGAAACAAGGAAAATACATTCCAGTCAGAGTAGCTTTTGTAAGAAGAAGAATAGCTTCCAAAGGAAAGGAGAGCCAGGGGCAGTCCAAGAAAGTACCACAAAAAGCCATAAAAAGGAACCGGGAAGCCCACATCACAGCGGTACTAGAAGTCGCCGTGCGAAATCGGGGACAATAGGTCAAAGTTGAGGGCGGTTCACTGTAATCCATTCCCTGGAGAGACGCGGGAGCGGAGGTGTAGGACCTTCAGGCGAGACAAAGTCCTCCGGGGGTTGGATATCCAAGGCCCGGAAGAACTTAGTGGGATCCGAGTGCGGGAGCAGGACATACGTTTTCTTATTGCGGAATGCCAGGATCTTGAAAGGATGGCCCCAGGCAAATGCAATATTATGGGAGCGAAGTAAATCAGCGACAGGCTTCCATAAACGGCGTCGGCGAAGGGTGTCAGGAGAAATATCCTGAAAAAGCTGCAGGGGAGTCCCATCGTATAATATCGGCTTAGTACGGTTTTTCTTGAGGATAAGTTCTTTCGTGGAAAAGTGTAAAAAGCGGACAATGATATCACGAGGGCGTTCATCAGCAGTGCTGCGGGCACGTAGAGCTCTGTGAGCTCGATCGAGTTCCCAAGCGTGGTCTGGGAGCTCTGGAGCTAGCGGTCGAAGCATGGCCACAATAAAATCCCCCAGGGGGTCATCTTCCGCCCGTTCAGGTAGACCTCGGATCCTCAAATTATTCCTTCGGGACCTATTGGTCAGATCTTCCAATTGAGCTTCTAAATAATCAACCTTATGGGACATAGCATTAGAGTGGTCAATAAGGGAGTTATAGGCCCCTGAGAGTTTGTCAGTGCGATCCTCCAGATCTGAGGTATGCAGTCCCAAGGCCAGGATGTCAGTCTGTAGGGCCTTCGTATTACGATCCATCTCGCCTGCTAAAAAAGTTCTCATCTCGGCCATTTGGCTCAATATAGTGGCAGCATCTGCTCGGCTTACCCCTGAATCCGACTCCCCTCCATCCTCATCTCCAGAACTGACAGCGGAGGTAGGCCGCGATTTCGGGCGGCCGCCATCTTGGAGGGCTGTGGTCCGTCGCGGTGTAAACAGCGGCGCGACAGCCGTATCTTTAGATTTCGCCGATTTGGCGGGTGCAGGCATGGTCTGGGTCCCTTGCGGTGTAGAGCGGTGAGTGGCAAAGTCCCGGGGGAGAGGATATTCGCGGTTTGCAGAGCGGGTGTAGCAGAGCTCAGGCACTAAGCGGCCATCTTAGGTGACGGCCAAGCCACGCCCCCAAGAACTCGAGTTCTACACACAACAGCAGGTAGAGCTGCAGTATTCCAGTAATAAGTACCTTGAATTTTTCTGCAACAGTGTTGCATTGATCTAGCTAATAAGGATTGTATGGTATTAGAAAGTCAATACCTCTATTTGTTATAGAGGAATATTTTCTTCAGTATAACAGTAATGGCCTGGCAGCAGTGAGGGCAGCTTGTGGGGTGAAGAGCGGGAAGGGGGGTTGGTGGGTTCTTGGGCCATGGCCTCCCTGTCTGCTCTTGATGACTCCCTCCTAGTTACTGTGGCACACACCATTCTCCTTATAGCTCCTCAGGATAGAGAAGGGTAGGACGGGCAGCCTTGCCACCCCTTTCCAGGCACGGGCCCTTGGGTACTGCCCGTATGGTCAGTCCGCCCCAACAAAGGGTCAATTGACCAAGTACCATTCACAGATAATTGATCTATTGAACTTGCATTAACAATAACTTCAAAGCTTGGAATGTGCTTTCTTGTATGAGATGAGATGCAAGATCTACTATTCTTACTTAACCCTTTGCCTGTAAACAGTGAAATGCTTATGTCATCAAAATTTGCACCATGGTGTGTAAACAACACGAGTGACTCGTTGTTGCAAGTACTCACAGTTACCGTATACAGCATACGGATGTAACTTGACATGACTTGCAAACATAAGGCTGGCTGTCCACTCTGTCCGTATTTGTGCGATGGTGTGATCATCCAATATCGTCTGAAGTTGTCCCACCGATGCTACAACATGCAGGTGAATCAGCCCTCTTTCACTGCATCCGACCACCAATGGACAATTTCAGATGATTTTTACGAATACAAAAGATTAGTGAGCCTTTCAATTTTCATTGAATTTGGTCAGATGAAATCAGACGATTCGATACAAGTTTACATCAAAAAGATGAATTATTGTATAGTTAAACCACCATGCCGTGGCAGGGACATTGCCCCGTAGAGAAGTGATTCAGTGCGGGGCCTATAGGATTCAATGTAAAAAATATTTTATTTTTATTATTCAGCCGTTTATTTTTGTAATCCGCAGCAAAAAGCCTATTTATTGATTTTTTTTAAGGTATTTTTATGGATTTTTTAGGAGAAATTTTGGCTTGTTTTTTTTCTCTTGCGTCTTTTTTCTTTGCGAGCTATTTATTGATTTTTTAAGGTATTTTTATCGATTTTTTAGGAGAAATTTTGGGTTGTTTTTTCTCTCTTGCGTCTTTTTTCTTTGCGAGCTGGTTACCGTTCACCGTTGCTGTCCCTGGTGCTGAAACCTATTTCAGCATGAGGGACAGGGGTTAATGCCCCCCTGCAGTCTGGTGAGGTTGTTTTTCCCACTGCTTCAGCTGTGCTCGACGGGGGCTGTCCTTGGTGCTGAAACTGTTTCAGCACCAAAGACAGTTTTGTTTCTCCAGGCAGTGTTTTTTTTTTACCTGCAGTGGGGATTTTTTTCTCATTCAGCGGCCTATTGGTCGATCTGGGTCTTCCACATTTGATTACAGTGGACGACCCTGATCGGCAGATGCCCGTAGTCGGGTGACCAGATTGGTTGCCCGCCTATGGTGCCAGATGACGGACAGACTAATAGTTATGGATCTTGAAACTGTTAAAAAAACAAAACAATATATAATCTGTCTGGGTCCTATAACAAAACATGACCGCAAAATACCATTTAGATCCAATGTGCAAGAATAGTAGCCACGGGGGATAGGGTAAAGTTGCCCAGCAGCGATGGGGTTAACAGTAAACTGTTTGTATGCAGTTGCAATTTAATACGTTTTCCATTTTCACGTGGTTGCAGTTGGTCCTGTAATTTAAAATGCCTTTAGTTAATGTGCGATCATTATGAGAATTCCTTTGCATAAAATGCTTTAGTTCCATTAACTAGTGAAATCCTCAGAAATAATGTGACTTTAAGATTAATAATTATATAAATAGAGCTTTTATCATGTAATCAAGCGCGTAAAGACACATAGTATGATAACGGGAGAGTGAAAACCATTGAAATCCTTGTCTGTCCCTTTCTCCCCACTCTATGGTACGACGATGACAGACAGTCGAAACACAGAGAATTGTCGGAAGAAGGGCGGAAGCGTAGTTTGTTGCCGCCGGAAGTGATGTCGTGCTGTGCAACAGTGTTTCTGTACCCGCAGTGAAATTCACGTGGATTCTGCTTAGCGACCGTGCAGAGGTGAATTTGTAATCGAATATTGTATGTATTTGTTAAATTATGTTTAGAGAATAAGCCGCGTGTTTGCGTCGGTAATGAGACGCATCAAGCCTTCCCACGGTCATTGAATCTAGATATGTCATGTGCGCCTTATAGTAAGATTTCATCCAAAGTCTCCGATAAAAATTGAAAATTTACACTGTCAAACAACTAGCTTTCAGTATTGTGCATGTAAAATGATTCCCCTATTAGTTTAAAGAAATTTCAATACTTATCCATAACGCTTTAGTTACTGATATCAATTACCCCCAGGGGTCAAGAAAAAAGTTGAGGGGGGGGGGAATATAATATGTATGTATGTATGTATATATATATATATATATATATATATACACACACACACACTTATACGCTCCTTTCTCATACACAAAAAAGACAATGTGCATTTGTGCCATGCCTTGGCCACTCGACAGTTACACCCCAACCACACACAGACCATATATATATATATATATATATTACACATACACAGCCCCAGAATTATGTATACCAGCACAGACCCCCAGAATTAACGAGGCTGAAGTTAGTTTCTTATTCGGCCAGTTACTTATTCGTGGAAGTTGGTTTCTGATTCGGTTGAATTCTAAGTAGGTAAAATTTCAATAAAAACCTGATTTTAGATGGTAAATTGCCATTGTGCCAATGATTTTAACATGGATTCATATAGAGGTGGATGCCCTCTACCAAACAATGTCAAATTTAGCCTGGCCCAAGTGCAATTTGGGCAGAAACGTCAGTGCCAACTGTGCCAAGGGTGTTGATTTTTACTATTTTGAATAAGTGATGATTTCAAAGGGTTAATTGCCATTGGGCCACTGAATTCAACATAGATTTATATAGAGGTGGATGCCCTCTATCAAACACAATTGTCTTCAGCCTGGCCCAATGGCAAGTTTGCCACGAAAACAGTGCCAACTGTGCCAAGGGTGCTTATTTTTTATTGTTTTGAGTAAGTAACTGATGATTTCAAAGGGTTAATTGCCATTGGGCCACTGAATTAAACATGGTTTTATATAGAGGAGGATGCCCTCTATCAAACACAATGGTCTTCAGCCTGGCCCAATTGCAAGTTTGCCATGAAAACAGTGCCAACTGTGCTGATTTTTACGGTTTTGAATAAGTAACTGATGTTTTCAAAGGGTTAATTACCATTGGGCCACTGAATTCAACATGGATTTATATAGAGGTGGATGCCCTCTATTAAAATCAGTGGCACAATGTATGGTGTGGTTTGGCCGAGCTCTGAGATGGCTGCCTGATCTGAGCTTCTGCGCAGGTGGCGCTTCCACAACTGACACTAGCCTCCACTGATCAGCCCTGGACTTCATTGTAGCCTGTGGGGTTTAGCTTCCATGCCCAGGAGCAAGTTGAACCCCCAAATCGAGCCAAGCTGAAATTGCCCAGTATTTTCCCCTGCTGTCGGCGGTGGTGCGTTCAGAAGCTGTCAGGATGGCGTCGTCGTGAGTCCTTCTGTCGCGAAAGGTGAGCCTTGTACTCAATGTGACAAGAAAGCTCTTGCTCACTATGAAGGATGACCTTCAGACTGACCTCAGGGAGGCCCTGGAGAGGCTACAGATGGACATTGGCGCACTGGGGACCCGCATAGCCAAACTCGAGCATTAAGTGGAGACTGATCACGCCGAGGCGCATGCTATATTACGAGAGGTCTGCGACAACTACGTGTTGCTTCTGGAGGAAGTAGAATACCTGGACAGCAGGTCCCGTCGCTCCAACCATTGTATCGGAGATGTCCTGGAGACAAGTTGTTCCGCACCCTGTTGTTCATGCCACTCCGGAGGTGGAGTTGCGCCTAAATTGGATCCATAGAGCCCTGCGCCCACGCTTGGGTCCCAACAAACCCCTGTAGGACGTGGTGCTCAAGTGCTGGTATTACTCCACCAAGGATGCCCTGCTGCTTGCAGCCCGTTATGGCGCCTCCTTGATTGAGGGGGTTGCCCAGAATCTCTTCAACGATGTGGCTTCTTCTACGCTTCCGAAGAGAAGAGCCCAATGGCCTCTTACAGAGCTTCTTCCGCACAAGGAAGTCCGCTACCCTGGAGGTTTCCATTTTGCCCCATGATGGGGCCTTCATATCCCTGCGCTCACCGGCCGATTACACTTGACTGTTGGAGGCATTGGGGATCCCCATGCCAGCAGATCTATTCGTGCTCCTGGACAGAGGCCGTGGAACGGAGGTACCGGCGTTACCACAACACCAGGCCTGGGTTAACACCTGTCATCCCCACCATTGAAGCGCCTTGTAGCTCCCTCCGCTCCTCCAGTTTTGTGCTCCCTCATTGGCCGAGCCCTCGTCTTCCCGTTCTGCCGTGCTCTCCCTGGTCCCGTACCCCTCAACCTTGCATTCCTCCATAATTTTTGATTCAGACGTTTTCTTGGTCGACTGACCCTCCTATTGCTCTGGTTTGTTGCGATGGTACAGGCTGCAGGGTCCCACCACATTTAAAAACTTTTTGCCTTTGTTTTGCCCTGCACCTTTTTTGCCCCATTGGGCCCCTTACTTTACATCCTGTTTTCACATGCCCCTATGTGTGTTTCTGTTCCTCAATATTCTGCTTGCTCGGAAACTGTTTTTCCTGCCCACTGCTTCCGTGCATCAAGCCGCCACCTGCTGCGACCCGACTTTGGCCTTCGAACCATCTCCAGACTGGACAAGGGGCGACATTCCACAAACTGGGCAATGGCTGAGGCTGTGGTGGCCATTATATTCAGGGACTGGGGAATGGCTGGAGGCAGTGGTGCTCCGGGATGTCTGAGGGTGGGCAGGAGGGTGAACAATAGGGACAGCTCCATATAAGTATGACCTGTGTTTTGCACAAGAAACAGATTCTGTTTGCAATTCAACCTAAAATGTGTCTTAACTCGTTCTTGGGGCAAAAACTGCAGCTATAAGACACACTCTGCCCAGTAGTTGTATGTGCTACTATTGGGCCCTGACGCCGTGTATCCAGCCGGGGTTCTCCGTGATCGTCACATTTGTGCACTTTCTCATGGACCCTAGCCCCAGGCCTTACTGATGCCAGAGTGGCGGGGGTGAAGGGTGCCCGGTGAGGATGAGCCTTTATGGGAGTGGACGCTCTTTCTTTTTGTATTATTCACATGACTATCGTATGGATCGCACTATAAATAGCGGTTTCAGTATGGATGACATGGGATGGGGGGGTTTGTATTCCTTTTCTGTCTGTGGGGATACTGTTATGTTCTGCTATAATATTTTGGGTCTATGGATGTCTGCCTCGATTGGGACGGGGGGGTTAGTTTTTTCTTTTTAATCCACATGGACATTGAGTCACGTCCAGTGGTCCTGGGGGTGCCCATGCCTCGTCTGGCGTCCCAGGTGGTACCCGGCAGCGCTGTGTTCGCTTTTCGGTGGCTGGGTGCCTATTGATATACCAGCTCGCAGCGGTCACATGGGTGGCCAGGAGGCGCCTGTTAACCCTTTCTGGCTGTTGTACCCTGTAGATAGTAAGCTTTACCAACCATTCAAGGATCGGAGGGGTAGATAGGGTTCTGTATACAGGGACCAGCATCGTAGTTCTACTGGGGATCCGTGACACATTGTATAGTTCAGACTGTCAATAGTGGTTTACGTGTTGAGATGGACGGGATGGGAGGGGCGTTTAGTATAAGAGTACTCCCATAGGGTCACCCCACACTTGGAATTGGAGGGGGAATGTGTTCTTTATGCTAGTATGTGGGGTCACTGTTCTGTATTGCTATACTGAGGGTGTGGGGGGGAGTTTGCTTTCATTCTCTGTACGGAGGTGCCAAGGACACAGCTGGATTTAGGGTTTTTCTTTCCTCATGGGGGTCGGGAAGGGGTGGGATTTTTTTTTTTTTTTTCCGGGAGCTTCTCTCTTTGGAGAGGTGGGGGTGGAGGAGACGCATATATATGAGAACTGCTTGTGATTTGCACCAAGGGGGTTCAATGTCTTCTCAGCTCACAGTGGACGTGCAGTGTTGAGCCTCAGCCTTGTTGCCAAAAAGGATCTTGGTTTCTGTGCTAATCTGACTATTGGGCCAGGCAAAAGACAACTGTTTTTAACAAAGGGCATCCAACTCTATATAATTCTATGTTGAAATCAGTGGCCCAACCGCATTTAACCCTTTAAAAACATCAGTTACCTATTCAAATTGATGGAAATCAGTGCCCATAGCACAGATGGCACTGTTTCTGTGCCAAACCGACCATTGGGCCAGTGTAACGAAAACTGTTTTTAATAGAGGGCATCCAATTCTCTATAGATCCATGGTGAAATCAGTGGCCCAATGGCATTTAACCCTTTAAAAACTAGGGATGCACCGATACCACTTTTTTAAGACCGAGTACCGATACTTTTTTCAAGTACTCACCGATACCGAGTACCGATACTTTTATGTCCTGTGAACGCTTTCCAATAAGAACAGACCTCATATAAAAATGCCCCCAGCTCTCATTGATTATGCCCCAGCTCACATGGATATGCCCCCAGCTCTCATTGATTATGCCCCAGCTCACATGGATATGCCCCCAGCTCTCATGGATATTGCCCTCTGCTCGCATAGATATGCCCCTAGCTCTCATGGATATGCCCCAGTTCATGGATATTGCCCCCCCAGCTCATGGATATTGCCCCCCCAGCTCATGGATATGCCCCCCAGCTCATGGATATGCCCCCCCAGCTCATGGATATGCCCCCCCAGCTCATGGATATGCCCCCCCAGCTCATGGATATGCCCCCAGCTCATGGATATGCCCCCCCAGCTCATGGATATGCCCCCAGCTCTCATGGATATGCCCCAGTTCATGGATATTGCCCCCAGCTCTCATAGATATGCCCCCTCAGCTCATGGATATGCCCCCTCAGCTCATGGACATGCCCCCCAGCTCTCATGGATTATGCCCCCCAGCTCATGGATTATGCCCCCCAGCTCATGGATATGCCCCCCCAGCTCATGGATATGCACCCAGCTCTCATGGATATGCCCCAGTTCATGGATATTGCCCCCAGCTCTCATAGATATGCCCCCTCAGCTCATGGATATGCCCCCTCAGCTCATGGACATGCCCCCCAGCTCTCATAGATTATGCCCCCCAGCTCTCAGATATGCCCCCCAGCTCTCAGATATGCCCCCCAGCTCTCAGATATGCCCCCAGCTCTCAGATATGCCCCCAGCTCTCAGATATGCCCCCAGCTCTCAGATATGCCCCCAGCTCTCAGATATGCCCCCAGCTCATGGATATGCCCCCAGCTCATGGATATACCCCCCCAGCTCAGTGTTTGTATGTGTATATATTACAGCAGGGGTGTGGGAATTATATCGCCCGACGCCCGTTATATGAAGATCCGGGCGCCGGACAAGTAAATATTTTTGAGATGCAGTCCGGCGGGCAAGAAGCCCGCCGGACTGCTCCCAGCACACGAGCGCAGTCGGGAAACAAAGCGCGATCATCCATAGGAGGATCGCACTTTGTACACTGATCGCAGAGAGTGGAAGGAAGGCGTGATGAGGGGAGGGGCCGGAGCTACGGCGCTTGCACACAAGCTTTCGATCCACACTCCCCATCCTGCACTGCTTCTATACCCGCCGAGAAGCATGAATATGGAACGGGGTGTCTGGGAGGACGTTTGGGGGGGTTGCAGAGGCTGCCTGATACAAAACAGGCCCTGTGTCCAGGTGAGCAGCTCTGCCACGCAATATGCCAAGCAGCCCTTTCCCTTGCTCTGTGAGCGTTTGTCAGGAGGGTGGAGCGGGATCTCCTGGGGTATAGTAAACAGACAGCGGCGCTGGCACAGGGATAAAAGCGAGCAGCTCGGAGGCCGTGGAAATGCCTTACCCTAAGAGGATCTGCGTTAACCCTTTAACCCTTGCCACTGTGCCCTTTAAATGCCCAAATCACTAGGTCAAACGAGGTTCAGTATTTTCCTGGCACACAAGGCTGGCCACGAGGCAGCGGGCACTCAGCATGGAAATACCCCGGCTAGATTATAGGAGAGGGGGAAAAAACATGTCCACATTCACTGTATGGCATGTCCACATTCACTGTATGGCATGTCCACCTTCACTGTATGGCATGTCCACCTTCACTGTATGGCATGTCCACCTTCACTGTATGCATGTCCACCTTCACTGTATGGCATGTCCACATTCACTGTATGGCATGTCCACATTCACTGTATGGCATGTCCACCTTCACTGTATGGCATGTCCACCTTCACTGTATGGCATGTCCACCTTCACTGTATGGCATGTCCACCTTCACTGTATGGCATGTCCACCTTCACTGTATGGCATGTCCACCTTCACTGTATGGCATGTCCACATTCACTGTATGGCATGGCCACATTCACTGTATGGCATGTCCACATTCACTGTATGGCATGTCCACATTCACTGTGGGCATTATCTGGTCTGAGGTCTATATCTGTGGGCATTATAAATTATGTGCACGCTGTTAAGAATAAAGACCTCTAAACACTATTTTGTTGAAATTATTTTTCTTATCAGGACAAGTAGATCATCCTACCACTTAGTCCGTTGGACAAGTAGATATTTTTAAAATTTCCACACCCCTGTTACACATACACACACAGACGCCAGACCAGACATAGGGCGGCTGTTCGAATGCTCTATCGGCATTCGGACAGGCACCTGGAGCTCTCCGTTCATACTTACCATGCTGAGCGACGCCGGTAAAGTTTCCGCGCGTGTGCAAGTTGGAAGGCCCCCAGGAGCGGTCGCTCAGGATGGTAAGTATGAACGGAGAGCTCCAGGTGCCTGTCCGAATGCCGATAGAGCATTCAGACAGCCGCCCTATCGGCATTCGGACAGGCCCTGCAGCTGCTCTCCGCGTTCATACTTACCTTCCTGAGCAACGCGGACAAGGTCTTTGCGCGTGCGCTCGTTTGAAGGCCCCCAGCCGCGATCACGTGGGAGTCCCTGGTGATCGCGGCTGGGGGCCTTCCAACGAGCGCACGTGCGGAAGCTTTACCGGCGTCACTCAGGAAGGTAAGTATGATCGCGGAGAGCAGCTGCAGGGCCTGTCCGAATGCCGATAGAGCATTCAGACAGCCGCCCCAGCCCCTCGGATGCCGGCTCAATGCTGGCTTCCGGTATCGGGGGAAATATTGGGGGCACTGCACGAGTACCATGTACTCCGGCAGTACCCGGTATCGGCACTGATACCGATACTAGTATCGGTGCAACCCCATTAAAAACATCAGTTACTCATTCAAAACAGTAAAAATCAGCACCCATGGCATAGTTGGCACTGTTTTTGCGGCAAACTTGCCATTGGGCCAGGCTGAAGACAACGGTGTTTTATAGAGGACATTCACCTCTATATAAACCCATGTTGAATTCAGTGGCCCAATGGCAATTAACCCTTTGAAATCATCACTTATTCAAAATAGTAAAAATCAACACAGTTGGCACTGTTTTCGTGGCAAACCTGCCATTGGGCCAGGCTGAAGACAATTGTGTTTGATAGAGGACATCCACCTCTATATAAAACCATGTTGAATTCAGTGGCCCGATGGCAATTAACCCTTTGAAATCATCAGTTACTTGTTCAAAATAGTAAAAATCAACACCCTTGGCACAGTTGGCACTGTTTTCATTGCAAACTTGCCATTGGGCTAGGCTGAAGACAATTGTGTTTGATAGAGGGCATCCACCTCTATATAAAACCATGTTTAATTCAGTGGCCCAATGGCAATTAACCCTTTGAAAACATCAGTTACTTATTCAAAATAGTAAAAATCCACACCCTTGGCACAGTTGGCACTGATTTTTCTGCCCAAATTGCAGTTGGGCCAGGCTAAATTTGACATTGTTTGGTAGAGGGCATCCACCTCTATATGAATCCATGTTAAAATCATTGGCACAATGGCAATTTACCATCTAAAATCAGGTTTTTATTGAAATTTTACCTACTTAGAATTCAACCGAATCAGAAACCAACTTCCACGAATAAGTAACTGGCCGAATAAGAAACTAACTTCAGCCTCGTCCAGAATTATGTATAACCAGCACAGACCCCCCGAATTATGTATACCCAGCACAGACCCCCCGAATTATGTATACCAAGCACAAGACCCCCCCAGAATTATGTATACCAAGCACAGGACCCCCCCAGAATTATGTATACCAAGCACAGGACCCCCCCAGAATTATGTATACACAGACCCCCCCCCCAGAATTATGTATACCAAGCACAGAACCCCCCCAGAATTTTGTATACCCAGCACAGACCCCCCAGAATTTTGCATACCCAGCACAGAGCCCCCAGAGATTATATAATATATATATATATATATATATATATTATATATATATATTTTGAGAAAGTATTTTACCAGGAATGATACATTGAGATTTCTCTAGTCTTCAAGTATGTGCCGTTAGGTGTCTTGCCCAAGGACACTTACTGGAGAGGTGCTCTTGCCAGGATTCAAACCTGTGCCTTCATAGTCTCCACGGTTATGTTACCTCTACTCCACCCAGCCAGTACTATTAGTACTACTAGAATTTTGCATACACAGCACAGAGCCCCTAGAATTTTGCATACCCAGCACAGAGCCCCCAGAATTTTGCATACCCGGCACAGAGCCCCCAGAATTTTGCATACCCGGCACAGAGCCCCCAGAATTTTGCATACCCGGCACAGAGCCCCCAGAATTTTGCATACCCGGCACAGAGCCCCCAGAATTTTGCATACCCGGCACAGAGCCCCCAGAATTTTGCATACCCGGCACAGAGCCCCCAGAATTTTGCATACCCGGCACAGAGCCCCCAGAATTTTGCATACCCGGCACAGAGCCCCCAGAATTTTACTTACCTGGCCAGCACAGACCCGTGTGTTCCTCCGAGCTCCTTCACGTGAACGCCGGCTTCTGAAGGCTGTGACGCGCTCTCTTAAGTTCTCTTCTCGGCTGCGGCACATCCTTCACAGGTCGGCGGCTGCGCGAGGGAGCATGCTGACGCTTGGAGGAACCATCGGCCAGTCAGAGGGCTAGCCGAATGCTGTTAATGCATTCCGCTAGCAGCCCCAGCGATCCGCTTTTTTCGGTTCACAGCGGGAACCTGCGTTCCCGCTATCATCCTGCTGCGGGAGAAGTGCGGGAACGCGATTCCCACAGGATTTGAGCCCTGATTGCCACTAGTAACGTGACGTAGTGTTTTTTTTTTTTTATTTATATTTTTCAGTTTCATGTTTTTTTTCCTCATAAAAGTACAGAAATCCTAGATAATGCGTAACATTTGGTGAAATTAACCTTTCTGCGATGTATCAAATCTTCGTACTGATGCAAGCTATCTTTAGTTTGGATTGTCCTTATTTATCGAACACATTTATTTGTACTGATTGTTCATGAATAATGCATCCTTGCACAGATTAAATTCCCTCTACCTTTACATGAAGGTAAAAGGACAATACCACCGAAAAAATGAATTTGTATTTTGCTGATATCTTGTTTCTTTTTTTTTCTTGTATGTTTAGTTAAGAAAATATTTTACTGTCACTGGGTGCATCCTTTTTATGATGTAAACTCCCCCCCCCCCCCCGTATCGTTACATCACGTGGTCCTGTGGCTTTGGCCTTGGAATGGAGTCTATGGGTCAATCACTGACTCTGATCATTGTATTGTGTGGGATGTATTCAAAGCATATCACTGGGGCAGATTAGAAGTCTTAGGCTGGTGTCAGATGAGCGCAGTGTGAACGTCCGTTTTTTGCGCACCTAATAATGTCCGTCGCAGCATAGAATAATCGCCAATGGAGCCCCCCACACGAACTGCGGGCGCACAACGCACGCTGCAAACGGACGCAAGTTAGGCAAGAACGTAAAACCGCTAGAAAGGACGTGCGGAGTGCGCTGCGTCCGCAACGTCCGCATAGCTTTGTGTGTGAGTGATGAACGAGGTCAGAGGGACTGCATTTATGCGTCCAACGTTTTTTACGGACAAAATGGTTTTCATATTTAAAATGTATTTTCCCTGCTACATCCGTCAAAAATAATGTCAGCTTAAAAAAACGGACTGTGTGGCCACTACCGCGTCTTCTGTAAGAAAGTGCGTCCGTACTGCACGGTCGCACAGTCCGTACAAAATGCGCTCGTCTGACACCAGCCTTAGAAGCTCTCTGTCTTATCCCCTTCAGCTGCCATCTCTTGAGTAGCCTGGAGAACAAAATACACCCCCAACTGTCATATCTAAATATTCCCTCCTCCACCTAACTATTAAATATTGTATAAGATAAACCACAGCTACAGTGTAAAACTTTTGCACAGATTTTGTCAAATGTTGAATCATGAAAAAAATCCACAAAATGTAAACAGGAGAGAGCTCCAAAATTTCGGTACTCTCACGTTCAGCGGCCTTCAGCAAGCTCAATATGCCGACCTAGTATTCAATGCAGAGTCCCCAAAGTATGCCAAAAGTATCTGCCGACCCGCGGAAAAAAAGCTGATCAGCTGCCAGAAAGGGTAACCCCCTTTCCCCGCTTTTTAAAAGGCGTTTAAAACAAAAAATGCATGAGGATAATTAATAAGGTCCTATGAATAATAATAAAAAGGTCTGTTACAGAATAAAAAAAGAACGATTTAAAAAAAAATATCTGAATAAAAAATGTCGCCGGAAAAATGCCTAACAGATTAATAAAATGTAATTTTTGCTGCAAATGAAAATAAACGGTTGAATCCTTTTTTTTTCTTTACAAAAACTGGATTTTTTTTTCTTTGAAACCTATGGGATTCACCTGTCAAAAGAAAGCACCGGAAATCTGGGCATTTCACCAATGTTTTAGTGCCGTTCGGTGTTCTCTGAATACAAAAGATTAGTGATCCTTTCAATTACCGTAGATACTCGAGTATAGCGCGACCCGAATATAACGCGATGGATAGAGGTTTATTATGGAAATGAGAGAATACTCAAGACTCAACTAGAACGCGAGGAGCAAAATTTTACTGTACCGATAACACAGTCAGGCACCCCCTCAGGCCAGCGTGTTCTGCTCTAGATTGATTGCAGTTGTAACTAAGTATTAACCCTTTCGCTGCTGAGGCATTTCCTGCCCGTGTGCTGAGCTCATTTTTACCGTTTTGTGCTCATCATGTTTAGATGCGATTTGAAGTCAAGTTTTCTTATATGACCAAGACAAATTATATATCCTTTTTTTCAGCAGACTCCACAGATTCAAAATTTATCATTATTATGTGTATAAGTAAAGAGTTAAAAAAAAAAAGGGAAAAAAAGTAAAATTTTGTTAAAATTCAGAAGAACAACATTGCATATTTTTTTCTATCTACACTTTATGACCAGAACTATTGTGGTTATATATTGATACATTAGGTGCCTTTTTAAAAATGGTGTAATGGAGAATATTTCATGTTTTTTTTGTACAAAAATATGCAGTTTTCTAAAAATCAAAAAATCTGCTTTTTTCTTATGTCATGACTCATTGTATGTAATACATAAAATTAGTATATCTAAACCAATTGAAATGGAAAAGCTATATATTTTCTGAAACTAGACAAAATTCCGCAAAAAAAGAGACCTTTATGACACATTTTTAAATTTATTTTGTTATTCATAACTTTATTCAAAAAACATCATATTTAATGTAAAAAAAAAAAAAATCATAATAGGTCAAGATTTATATTGCATAATTTCATATTATTTTTGGGGTAAAATATTTTTGTTTTGCTTAACTATATAAATATATCCCTCCTATAAAATAATAGATCCAATTTGATTGCACAGATCAAGTTTAGGCAGCGTTGGAGGTGCTAATTTGCGCCATGCGCAAAATAAATTTAGAGAAGCTTTTTATGCCGGTTTTTGAAAGGAGGCATACCTGCAATTAAATGGCTCTAGCTCAACAGGGATCTAAAATATGCCAAATAAAGTATATATCCGGACAAAGTAGACTTCCAGATGAATCAAACGTGGGGTTACTTATTATTCTATCATAAATATTGAGCCCGCAACAACTTGTGGAATTTGGATTTGTGCGCAAAAAAAAATAAAAATTATTTCAATCACTTCAGACATGATAAAATCTTTGAAAACTAGGCCTTTCTCTAGCTCAACGCAAAGCCCCAACCCTTGTGATAAAAATGAGACCCAGGTTTAGTGGTCCGGGTCCCCCTAGATGGAGCACGAGGCGCTAATTTGCGCCATGCGCAAAATAAATTTAGAGAAGCTTTTTATGCCGGTTTTTGAAAGGAGGCATACCTGCAATTAAATGGCTCTAGCTCAACAGGGATCTAAAATATGCCAAATAAAGTATATATCCGGACAAAGTAGACTTCCAGATGAATCAAACGTGGGGTTACTTATTATTCTATCATAAATATTGAGCCCGCAACAACTTGTGGAATTTGGATTTGTGCGCAAAAAAAAAAAAAAATTATTTCAATCACTTCAGACATGATAAAATCTTTGAAAACTAGGCCTTTCTCTAGCTCAACGCAAAGCCCCAACCCTTGTGATAAAAATGAGACCCAGGTTTAGTGGTCCGGGTCCCCCTAGATGGAGCACGAGGCGCTAATTTGCGCCATGCGCAAAATAAATTTAGAGAAGCTTTTTATGCCGGTTTTTGAAAGGAGGCATACCTGCAATTAAATGGCTCTAGCTCAACAGGGATCTAAAATATGCCAAATAAAGTATGTATCCGGACAAAGTAGACTTCCAGATGAATCAAACGTGGGGTTACTTATTATTCTATCATAAATATTGAGCCCGCAACAACTTGTGGAATTTGGATTTGTGCGCAAAAAAAATAAATAAATGGAAATTCCACATGCTGTTGCGCCCTCTATTTTTATGATAGAATTTTATTTAACCCCTCATTTGATTCATCTGGGTGTCTAGTTTCTCCTAATATATACTTTATGTGGTCTGTTTTAATTTTCTGTTGGGCTAGAGACATTTAAATGCAGGTATGCCTTCTTAAAAAAAAAAAAAAAAAAACATTCACAAAATTTTCCCCATGAATTTTGATCAACAATTATGTAGTCTATCAACAATTGTATAGTGACTCAAAATGCTACACAAACACACAACAAGCCCGCCACACATTTTACATTCACTCAATCAGTTGGATTGGCACATGGGGCATCCATGTGAGCAGTAACGCCACGTCAAGGCCCCAACCAGGTTACTGACCATTCACACATCTTTCACATCTGTTTCACTCACCGAATCACACACCTTTCATGCAAGAAGCTAGTAAAAGTGGAGTGAGTGACGTTAAGGGGGCAAAGAAGGGAAAAGTGCAGAAACACGGAAGGGGAAAAGAGAAAGATAATGAGGATTAGAGGGGGTGGAATAGAAACACCCCCCCCATTCACATCTGTTTCACTCACTGAATCACACACCATTCATGAAAGAAGATAGGTAAGGGAAGTGGGTGAAGGGAAGGGGCAAAGAAAAGGGCAGAGACAAAGAAGTTGAAGACACACCATTAACACCGCAGTTCAATCTGTCTTCAGAGGCTTCTTTCTACATCTGACGTACGGAGGACATCAGATTGTTGGGGATGGGGCAACCTATTTTATTGTATGTGGGGTGAATTACATTATAACTGGGGGTGGGTAGTGAACTGTAGGTGGGTAGTGAAACGTGGTGGGTATTGAACCGGAGTGGGTAGTGAAACGTGGTGGGTAGTTTTTTTATTAACACTGCTATAAAATAATGGGGATGGTTTTGGTTTGTTTTTTTATTTGGGAAAATTTAGAGGAATAGCACTATCCAGGAATAAATGCCAGCATGATCCGGGCAAGCTCTGTCCAGATTACACTGCACTGTGTCCATCAGAATGTCATCAAGATCTGCAAAGATCTTAACGGTGCTATAGCCAGATTTATCAAGAAGCACAAAATCAGTGGCATACCTCAACCTGAAATCTGTTTGTTCTCAGCCGAGAAACAATTCGGTCCCGGTATGCCACTAGTAATGTGTCACTGTATGATAAATCTTGAAACAATCGGGCACACAAAGACCTGGTTTGGAGGGGCAGTCAGGGCAGTGAAGGCGGCTTTCCTTACGCCGCCCTTGGCGCGCGCAAACCCGACACCTTTTACATGGGGTCACTCTTTTTTCAGTTGGAGGAATGTAGCCAGGAAAGTGGCGGTCACGCAACCTAATTACATCCTCCACCTCTTCAACAATGGGAGCATTCTCTTCTGGACAGAGAAGGGACTCGATAACAGATTCCTGAAATTTTAGGAATGTTATCCGTCGGGCATGAGTGGCCTGATACAAGATGAATGCGTTAAGCATTGACATCTGTATCAGATGGACTGCCAGCTTTTTGTACCATACATATGCCTTGCGAGAAGCGAGATATGGTACAAGCATCTGGTCAGACTTGTCCACTCCTCCCATGTACCGATTATAATCCTGTACACATAGGGGTTTCATGATAGGGGAATCTCTCCATCTGACGTGAACTGCAGATGTGCATTCGTTATGTATCGTTGTAAGTAAATGCACATCCTTTTTGTCTGTGTATTTCACAGCCAGCAGTTCACCGCAGCGCAAGGCAGATGTTTCTCCTCTCTTTTGCTTCCCAAACTGTTTTGTTGGAAAGCCTTTCCTATTCGAACGGATGGTGCCACAGGCTCCAGTACCATTGCTGTACAAAAATTTGTACAACGGCACACCCGTGTAAAAGTTATCTGTATAAATACAGTAACCTTTACCGAATAGTGGATAAGCGAGGTCCCACACTATTTTTTCAGTGGTGGAGAGGGCGGGGGGGCAGTCAGGGGGGGCCAGCTGCGAGTCCTTTCCAGTGTACACACGAAAGCGATACATGTATCCACTGGAGCTTTCGCACAGCTTATAAAGTTTTATCCCATACCGAGCTCGCTTCGAAGGGATGTACTGCTTGAAAACAAGACGTCCCTTATAAAGCAGCAAGGACTCGTCGACTGACAAGTTTTGGCCTGGAGTGTATAACTCTTCAAATCTTGCCATCAGATGGTCAAGAAGTGGCCGCAACTTGTACAGTCGGATCGTGATCTGGGTGGTCACGGGGCAAAGCATTTGCATTATCATTATAATGCAAATACCGCAGGAGCAATAAATATCTGTCCCTGCTCATAGTAGCAGGGAAGATAGGGGTGGTTTGGGTACTCTTTTTTGACCAGTATGAGGCTATGCTGGGTTTTTGCATAATCCCCATCTGCAGAGTGAGGCCCAGAACTTCCTCATCTCTGGCAAACTGGTTGGGGTCCATTTACGCGCCCTCGCACTTGGCAACAATTCTGCCCCTAGACCTTGAAAATATTGTTCGGCATACAGATTGCTCTGCTGAACAATAAATTCCAAGAACCCATCATCTATAAATAGCTGAAAAAAGTTGATTGGTTCAAAATTAGTGGTGTCCACTAGTATACCAGGATTGCCAGAAAATTGTGGCAATACTGGCTGGACCATATTAGGGGAGGTCCAGTCAGATCCTGGTTCAGGCATCGCCACAGCCTGTGTTGCAGATACCCCTGCAATAGGCCTTTGGGCCGGTGCAGGATCAGGTAGTGCAACTACAGACCGTGCGGTCCCTGCATTACCACGGGAGCACCCTGGTAACTCCATGCGGCCACGCCGTGGCTCATCATGTAGTTCTTCGTCACTGGAACCATCACTATCTGATGATGCTCCAGGGACAAAGTCACTGCCTGAATCTTCAAAAGATTCATCAGCGCTGAGATCAGAGTCTGACATCATAAGGACGTCAGCTGCTTCCTCAGCGCTTAGAAACCTTTTAGCCATAATTTGCTTTCTGAAAATGTATTTTCAAAAGAAAATTACGCCGTTTGATAGTATCTATATATATATATATGTGTGTATATATATATATGCACGTGTGTGTGCGTATATAATATATTCTATATATATATATATATAAGCGTGCGTGCGTGTGCGTGCGCGTGTGTGCGCGTGTGTGCGCGCGCGTGTGTGCGCGCGCGTGTGTGCGTGCGCGTGTGTGCGTGTACGCGTGTGTGCGTGCGCGTGTGTGTGCGTGCGCGTGTGCGCGCGTGTACGCGTGTGTGTGCGCGCGTGCGTGCGTAAATATGTGTATATATATGTGTGTGTGTGTATATATGTATATATATATATATATATATATAATGTGTGTATTAGGAATTTATCACCTATTTTATGGAGACAGCCTCTGCGACACTAACACCTCTCAATCCACATGCAGACTGAGGATAGAAATGAAAAAATTATCAAGATTTGAAAAATTCATTCCCCGTGATTGGCTGGAGGGTCAATCGCTAGGTTACGGGGTCATTTTAGGGTTATATTTCTATCCTCAGCGGCCATGTTGGAGGTGGCAGTGATAATTGTGACAGCTAAGTGATCATTGTTACTACAGTGATCACATAGCTGTAACAATAAAAAGTGAAATAAAATAATAAAAAGGGGATTGTATTTTTATTAAATGTGGGGTTTGGGGGCATCTGGGCAGTTTTGATTTTTTTTACTGCCCTTAGAGACCCTGTGTGTAGTGTTTTTTACTTTATGTTTTTTTTTTACATTTTTTTTACGTTTTACATTATAATGAGGCACACCGTTGGAAAGCTCAGGCTCTGGGCTTTCCATCGGTGCCTCATTTATTACTGCAGCCCTTACGGATGAGGAGATAGAGAGGTCCTAAGGACCTCTCCCCTCCTCCTAAGGGCTGTCTATGCGGCTGTTGAAGGTGACGTCATCACGCCAGGCGTGATGACGTCACCGCGACTCCCATGATCCCACAGTGAGGGCCGACATCCCGGATGTCGGTCCCTCACTGTTTGCCGCCGGGGATCTCATTCACACCGCCGCTTCGCTGCCGGAGGATCGGACGCGCTGAGCGCGTCCTCCGCACAGCAGCGGGAACTTCCTGGACGCGCTCAGCGCGTCCGTAGCAGCGAAGTGGTTAAGCCACCGGCCACTCGTCTTCTTTACTAGCAATTAAATGGCCGGCGGAGGCGAGCGAGGTGAAAGCTTGTCTTAAACCGAGCATGTCCTCAAGCCGTGATGCATCCCATCTCTCCCGAATCCAGGAGTTCCTGAAGTGTTTGCAAGCATCAGGGAGCATGCGTTCACTTCAGCGAGACATTTTTATTTTTATTACACGCGATGCAGATGTCTCGAATATAACGCGACCCCTCCAATTTTAAGGTAAATTTTTGTCACCAAAATCTAGCGGTATACTCGAGTATCTACCTCATTACTTCTCTATAGGGAATTTCACTGCCACCGAATTGCACCATATTTCTCTGGCAATTTGCCAGCTTTCTGAATAGCAGAATGGCCACGAAATTGCACCGACGGTGAAATTCACCGTTTGGTGCAATTCGGTGGCAAATTCGGCACTCTGAATAACTCCTTAATTTTATTTTTCCTTTTTACATGCAATTACTTCAAAGAAAAAACAAAAAAACTGCAGCATGTGTTTTTTCAGGTGGTTTTGTTTGCAATGTACATGTAATCCAGTTATAGTTTATGTAAGTGGTAGTGTCCCTTTAAATGTATCCAGGAAAACCTGCCATATCTGGCAACCCTACTCTAGTAGGGGTCTGGTCCATTCTCTGGTGCGGTATCATCAGTGGATGGATATTGCATAGATTATAAAGATTAGTTTGATCTAGGGATGCGCCAATACTAGTATTGGTATCGGTGCAAAACTGGCATTTGTATTTTTACTCGTGCAATTGCCCCGATACTTATACTGATACTGGAATAGGATATCCACCAGTCCATTTTTTTTTCTTTTTTAACATATTGTGCTTTATTGTAAGATAAGTAAAGCATACCAATCAGGAGACCTCACATGGAACAATGATAGCGTAGTACAATAATTTATTTTCGCATGGCGTTGGGAAACTAGTGACGACTCAACAGGGCACAAACAACATATGTCAACCCGGGAGCGGGCGTAATGGACATCACTAATGTGTTTAATATACCTGAGGGGATGGCTCTAGGCAAGGACATGGCTGCCTATTGCAGCAATCACAGATCATCTAAGGCCGGGTCCTGGCTCGGCCTATGCGGCTCAGGCAGATCGTTAACCAAGATCAGTAGTGCTCTGTGGTCTTACCCTGAGTCAATGCGACTCGCTCCTCAGAGTAGCGAATATTCTCTACTTCGCACATCCAGACAGTAATTGGGGGCAGGGTTGGTTTACGCCAGAACATGGGTATGACCAACCACGCTGCATCGAGTAGGCGAATTGCAACTGATTTCAGGAACGTCTCGGGTGGATCCTCAGGGTGATTTAAGTAAACAAAATTCAGGGGTGAACGGGGGTGAGGGGTCCATCACCTCGCAGAGATGGCTATGGATATTACGCCAGAACTGGGAAATAACAGGGCAGGCCCACCATACGTGCAAGGGGGTGACGTTCCTAACGCCACCCCCATCTCCAGCACCCAGTGGCCCCAGGGTCGTGTAATGGCTCAGGACATGAGGTGTTCTATGCCATCTAGTTAGCGTACCCTGAAGACAGTGGAGACGGAGTGGGCCAGGTAGCAAACAGAGTCAGTGGTGGTCTTTGAACGTGAGACATAGCTTGCCTTCCCAGCAAGAGCGGGGAGTAGAGATCTGGGTAATCAGTGACTGCAGTATGTCGTACATCAAAGAGAGTGTGACGGGCATGTGCCCCTATCCACCAGGGCTTCGACCTGGGTAAGCAGTCTCGAGTAGTCTTGGAGGGGGGCGAGGGATCGCAGAGACTGTATAAGGTGGTGGAGATGGAACCAGGCGAGAAAGGAGTCAGCGTGCTGTATCGGCAGGCTGTCACAAGCAATAGGACTGCCCCCCTCGAGAATGTGTGTCATGTCCCACTGTGGGGGGTTGGGGTTTTCAGCCCAGTGTGTGGTTACACAAGCAGAGTGAGGCAGATAAGTAAGGTTTAAACAGAAAAGGTTTAGTAAATAAAGGAAGCCGAAATAAACCAGGAAGGGGACACTGGATAAATAATAACATGTATAGGAACTGGCTGGGTGAGACACTTACTGTATATACACAGGACAGGGTACACTGAGCAGATGAGATAGGAAGGGGTAAACAGGACAGGACACTGAATAGTGACTAACACAATTACACAAGAATGGTGGACAGGACAGATACTGGACTGGACACTGAATAACGAATAACACAAGGAGATACAGATGAACTAAAGCACACACTTACTGGATAAACAGAGGGTAGAGGACCAGAAGACCCAGAAGGCAAAAAGGAATAAACAGTATATATCAGGCGAGGTATTCGAAGGGCAATGCAGGAGAGTAGTCAGACAAAGCATAGGTCGGTGGCGGCAGCTGGCAGAAGGTGGTCAAAGTCCAGATCAGAGGTCATACACGGTTGGTCAATTGATTAGCAGATCTGATGCAGTGATGCGAGTTGCAGATAGAGTCCAGGGATGAGGGGGTCACAACAGGATACAACGATGAGTGGGTCACAACAGGATACAATGATGAGGGGTTTCCACAGGATACAGTGAGACTTCTAAGGAAGATGCAGAAGCTCTGAGCTAAAGGTTTGGTCTGGTATTTATGGCAGTCCAGACCCAGCCCACATCTGAGCCTGGAAAGGTGAGGGAAGACCAGGTATGGATTCCCATGTCTTTGGACACTAGACCAGGCAGTGGTAAAACCTGGTCTGGAGCTGGAAGATGATGAGGAATGGTACTTTACTTAGTCTTCTTCCTGCGCCTTCGGCGAGGAGCGTGACAAAGTGCTTGGGACAGTGGGGACAAGGTTGGCACTCGGGCGAGGTCAGGAGTAGGGTCCTTGATAAGACCGGTAGCCATTGTAGTGACATCAACTGGGAGGTGAAAGGACCGAGTCCTATGCTGTGCATCAAGGACCGCCACACTCTCATGGTGGCATCTATAAGGGGGTGTGGTTCTGCCAAGCATTTCTGTGTCGTGGTGGCTGTCAGGGAAGGCAAGGCAGAGGGCATTTTACAGACGCCTGTTTCAGGTCCACCCATTGCTTGGTCTCTGGGCCAGTTTACCATTCCATAATGCGCTGCAGGTGCGAAGCCGTGTAATTATGCTAGAAATGCGGTAACGCAACCCCACTCCAGCTGTTTGGGGGCTGCAAGCAGGGACAGGCTAATCCTCTGTTTTATTGAGTCCCGGATGAATTTAGAGATCAGTTTACGGGGTTGAGCAAAAAAGGATTGTGACAGCAGGATAGAGAGCGTTTGGAATAAATTCAATACACTGGGTAAGATACTTATTTTCACCACATTGATACACCCAAACCACGAGATATGCGGAAATGACCATCGTTGTAGGTCTGAGGTCAAGGCGGTGAGCAGGGGTTTGTAATTTGCATGATACAGGCCAGCACAAGTCATCGTAAGCGTGATCCCCAGGTATTTCAGACCTCCGTCACACTACCGAAAGGGGAACGACGATTGCAGGACGGCTTACATATCAGCCGGGACATGTAAGGGCAAAATTTCCGATTTATCTATATTGATTTGCAGATTGCTAAGGGCCCCATACTCCGTGAAAAGCTTTACTAAGTGCGGCAACGATACCCGAGATTGACAGACAAAAAGCAGCATATAATCGGCATACGCTGCCACCAGATGTTCCTTCCCAGCAATGGACATACCGTGCAGATAATAGGGATGAGAGCGTATTGCCTGTAGGAAGGGCTCAAGGGTAAGGGCAAATAAAAGGGGGGAAAGAGGGCAGCCTTGTCCCGTGCCATTATTTATCCGAAAGGGGGGTCGAGGGGCCCCATTCTCAGTCTTGCACTGGGATTGTAGTACAATGCGCGAATCCAGGACATCATGTTATGTCCCAATCCCAGTCGACCCAGTGTGCTAAAGAGAAATTGCCAACCGACGCGGTCAAAAGCCTTGTCCGCATCAGTGGACAGCAGTAGTACAGGATCATCCTTACGCTTAGATGCAGCATGGATTAGATTAAGGGCCCGTACAGTATTTTCCCTGCCCTCCCTTCCCGGGATGAATCCCGTTTGGTCATCATGAATTAGCTTGGGGATAAAAGGGTTCAGGCAGTTAGTCAGGATTTTAGCGAACAGCTTCACGTCTTGATTTAATAGTGAGATGGGCCTGTAATTACCACAATGTTCAGGGTCTTTACCCGGTTTAGGGATGAGAGTGATGGTCGCTGTTAGGGTTTGGCCAGTCAGGGAGTCGCCATCAGTTATGGAATTAAAAGCCACAAGCCACTGTGGGTCCAGTATCAGTGACATATAAAGAGCAAAGGTGTCACGTTCAGCCACTATGGCGGTACCCGGCATGCGCCAAGTAGGGCCCAGGTATGAGGAAAAGCCGCTATATGCAGAGATGCGTGACACAATGATCTAGGATATGTGAATAAACCACAGGAGACACTGGGGACCTCTGCACGGCTATACCGAAGGAGCCCTGTACTGATAGATCGGTCCTTAGAGTGGCCGAATCTGCACTAATAGAAAAAGGTTACCTTTGTAGCCGTGCAGAGTCCTGGGGAAAACACAGACACCTGAAGGAGTGTACTCAACAACTTGCAGGGAAGGACTTCAATATACAAAAGCCGTGGTCTACAGGGATACACAACATATAATACAATATGCACAGAACAGCTAGGGATGTCCAGAAGAGTCGTTAATAAATTTATAAATAAATAAGCCAGGGGTCAAAACCAAAACGTATACCTTGAGCCAAAGCGGGGATATAGCACCAGAGAAAATCTGTCAGCCAGGCCAGAGGGTCAATACCAGGAAGTCAATCAGAACATAAAACTCAGACAAGGGGGAAACACTGAAATAGAACTAGGACGGAATAACAGGGAGCTCTCAGGAACAAATCTGTAGCTGAAGTGAACCAGGATGCAAGAGCATGGTGATATGGGCCCATGGCTTTATATAGGGGAGTAATCAGCCCATATCACCAGCAGAAGCTCAACGAGCAATGAACTTAACCAGGGCCGCCATCAGGGCATTACGCCCAATACTGCCGTAAGGGGCCCGGGCCGCCGGGGCCTGGGGGGAGGATCCCGGGCCCCCGACGGCAGCGGCGTCGCCCTTTAACAGCTCCGGTATCGGACTCGATGAGTCCGAATCCGGAGCTGTGTCCCTGCTGCTGCTGCAGGAGCCGGAGGAGACACTGTGTCTCCTCCGGCTCCTGGCAGCTTCACTTCCTGGCTGGGCGGGGCCAAGCAGCGTGTGAGGGGCCTCCCAAGCACGTTGCTTTGGCTCCGCCCCTCCACTCAGTGAAGCTGCGCGCCGGAGCTGGAGGGACCAGGAGGAAGATCAGAAGAAAAGAAGAGAAGAAAAGGTGAAGAAAAGAAGAGCTGAAGACAGAAGAAAAGAAGATAGAAGACAGCGAGTGGTGAGCCAGGGCCCAGACCCTAAGACCCAGGGCCCAGACCCCAAGGCCCAGACCCCTAGGCCCAGACCCCTAGGCCCAGACCCCTAGGCTCAGACCCAGGGCCCAGACCCTATGGCCCAGACCCAGGGCAAAGGCCCAGGGCCCAGACCCCTAGGCCCAAACCCATGGCCCAGGGGCCAGACCCTGGGCCCAGACCCAGGGTCCAGACCCCTAGGCCCAAACCCAGGACCCAGACCCCAAGGCCCAGACCCCTAGGCTCAGACCCAGGGCCCAGACCCTATGGCCCAGACCCAGGGCAAAGGCCCAGGGCCCAGACCCCTAGGCCCAAACCCATGGCCCAGACCCCAAGGCCCAGGACCCAGACCTAGGGCCCAGACCCCTAGGCCCAAACCCAGGACCCAGACCCCTAGGCCCAGACCCCTAGGCCCAGACCCCTAGGCTCAGACCCTATGGCCCAGACCCAGGGCAAAGGCCCAGGGCCCAGACCCCTAGGCCCAAACCCATGGCCCAGACCCCAGGACCCAGACCCTAGGGCCCAGACCCAGGGCCCAGACCCCTAGGCCCAAACCCAGGACCCAAGGCCCAGACCCAGGGCCCAGACCCCTAGGCCCAAACCCCAAGGCCCAGACCCAAGGCCCAAACCCAGGGCTCAGACCCTAGGGCCCAGACCCTAAGACCCAGGGCCCAGACCCCTAGGCCCAAACCCAGGACCCAAGGCCCAGACCCTGGGCCCAGACCCCCTAGGCCCAAACCCAGGGCCCAGGACCCCAAGGCCCAGACCCCTAGGCCCAGACCCCTAGGCCCAGACCCCTAGGCCCAGACCCCTAGGCCCAGACCCCTAGGCTCAGACCCAGGGCCCAGACCCTGGGCCCAGACCCCTAGGCCAAACCCAGGGCCCAGACCCAGGGCCCAGACCCTAAGGCCCAGACCCCAAAGCCCAAATACAGACCCAGGGCCCAGACCCTAGGGTCCAGACCCCATACCCAGGGCCCAGACCCCAAGGCCTAGACCCAGACCCCCAGGCCCAGGGACCAGACCCAGAGACCAGGGCCCAGGCTAGACCCCAGGGACCAGACCTCAGGGCCCAGACCTCAGGGACCAGACCCCAAGGCCCAGTCCCAGGGACCAGACCCAGGGCCCAGGCCCAGACCCAGACCCAAAGGCCATCATACACAGCCTGTTTCTGTGAGATTTATTGCTGTGGATTCTGTGATATGTTCAGACACACCGCTCATTACTGTGAGTTTTATTGCTGTGGATACTGTGATAAGCTAATACACACTGCACATTACTGGGAGTTTTATTGCTGTGGTGCTATGTTATGTCCTTTTTTTTTTTGAAGGGGGAGAAAAGCTGTTAGAGGTTGAGGGGGGGGGGCCCTGGGGGGCCCCATCGTGAGGTTTAGTAAGGGGCCCCATCATTTCTGATGGCTGCCCTGAACTTAACCCCTGAGCTGCATGTCAGGGAAAGCAGCACAGGGAAACACATGGAAACACAGACATCTGAATACAGAGGGCAGGGAGACAGGGTTGGAACGTAGGAACCTGACAAAAGGAGGCTGTCGGGGCCAGGGGATTTTCCCACCGTAGAGCGCTGGAGACAGAGTTCGAAGGAGAGAGATAAAAGGAGTGAGCTGGAGAGACCTAGACAGAGAGCTTAAGTCAGACATAGCTGGAGGCAGAAGAAGAGAAGAGAGAGGACAAGAAAGAGGAGAGAGAGCTGGATACGGAGTGAGACAGAGGAAGAGACAGCTGGGACAGAGGGAGCTGGAGACAGCTGGGACAGAGAGAGCTAGAGACAGCTGGGACAGAGAGAGCTAGAGACACCCACTGATAAAGCTACTTCTAGCGAAACGCGTTTGCGGTGTATTTTATTTATTGTTTTAATAAAACCGATTGTGAATTTCCACCCTGTATGATCCTGGGTGGTTTATTCCTTTGGCATCCTGAATAGATATTTCTAAGGATCTGGTTTCCTGCCTTGTGGACCTGAGGTTGGGGAATCGGTGCCCCTTGATTTAAATCCACCGATCTGCCTTCTGTTTGGTGCCCATTTATTTAAATCGGCACCAGAATATGTGAGTATATCTCTTATTTTTCACTCCTATCTGGGACGATACAGTCTGCACTTAATTCCTCCCTTGCATTTTTTTTCCCTTTTTTCCCTTTTTTCCTTCCACCTCCATCAACTGTTTCATTGAGGACTCGATCCCTGGCTGAATATCTTTTACTGAAACTGAAGATTGTGAGTGCTAGCGCCGGACACCAGCTCTGTAACCTGCATCTTTATACCTAAACGGTTTTGGGGATTTGCCGTTTGTTTGGACAGCCCGGCTGCTGCATCTCGAATCTGGCCAGTATAAGCGGCTTTTTATTTTTTATGTATGGACTATTTTTATACACACTATCTTTTATTCCATTTTTTCTGTTCACTTCATTTTTTCACCTTTTAATTGTTTTATTCGCTTTTAAAGGAAAAAAAGTTTTTTTTTCCCCCCACTTATTTATTGTATTTTGCTTAGTATTTTAACTGCAGCACAAGGATCAAGCACTGTGCCTTATTTCCAGCATCTGGACAAATTACCACGCCCTTTATAGAGCACCTTGCTCACTGATTGTGTTCAGCCCATATCTATGGTGTTTTAGCCTTAGAGCTACCTACAAATCATCTATTTTTGCAGAGTTCATTACATTTAACACTGTTTGATCTTATTGTTTGTGTTTTTTTTTTTTTTTCTTCTTGCAGTACACATTTTACTATTAAGTCACGTCCTTTGTAAGTTCACGGATGTCACATTTTTTTGCGGTTCCATACGTATTTTTTTGCTTAATAATAATTTTTATCCTTCTTTATTCTATTTCTGGTCAATACAGTCCTCTCACGCAGTGAGTCTCCTACTTATTTTTAGTTTTTTTTATATACAGTCCATTTCCTTTTATTTTCCTGCCTATGCCAATAGAGCCATCTAGTGGCGCCATACAGACACTACACCCATTTCAATGCAATGTGTTTCCCTATCGCGTGCGGGGTTCGGGTGCGCATCAGAGTGCAGCTCAGCCTTCCTCTTTTCGTTCCCGTCCCTCTCCTCTTTCCCTCCACCTTTTTTTGACTCTCTTCTCCCTCCCTCTCCATATATTCCGACATCTCTCTCCCACTCTCCTCCTGCTTCCCCCTCTTTAGATCTCCAACCTTTCTAATCGCCCTCGGTATCCACTATGCTGTTTTCCAGAGGGAACCAACCCAGTCCTCCAGTTACTATAATTTGCCATTATGAGCCCAAAAACAAAATTGGTGGGAGAAACGCTTCACATCCACCACATTATCAACCGGCCACTGTTAGGTGATAGCTAAATTGCAGTACATACATAAGCCTAATTTTTTCAGGGGTCAAAGTGAAGGTGCAGATACATAAAGTCCTTTTTCCTTTTCCTGGGTTAAATAACCTCAAAAAGATAAGGGGAGACAGAAAAAAACAATTGTGCAGTACCATATATCTAAACAGCACTCACATTCTCTGAGAGCTACAAGCTCTCCTGTGTACACGTTACAGGCGTTATCGGGCCGACTTCTCATGTCCCAATCCCCCCAGGTGTCGATGAAATTTTCCTCCAGGAAAAAAACAGCCGGTGTTTCAGTACATCTGTTTTAGCTACATACTGTTGCAATAAATATCCACTCACCGAATGAATAAGAGATGCCCCTTGTAACAATCCTGCGATAGGATCCTGTGATCCAACAGCAAGGAATAAAATAAAAGTCAAAATGAAACCAAGGTTTCTAAAAATCACAAATGATGTTTATTAATTAAACATGTATAAAAAAACTAAATGAGGGGGTAACCAAAAGCGTTTTGTGCCACAAATTGTCTTTCTTTGTAAATGAAGCGATAATGAAACTGCACCTTCTCCGTAATCATCCTTCATGCGAGCCAGGTGGAAACTCCAAAGCGCTAGGATGACGTCAGTGAAGATCCGCACTGAGGACGACTCCTGCACGTCCTCCCGGCTTCTCCGTGTACATCAGTCAGCAGAAAGAGCGACAATCCGCATCGACAGCCCAAAAACATAAAAGAAGGGGCTAAATGCAGCAAAAAAGAAAACAAAAATTATATATACATATATATATATATATATATATATAAATACATTTAGAAATATTTATGTTTTAGTAGTTAGTGTATCTTTTTGAGGTTATTTAACCAAGGTAAAAGGACTTTATGTATCTGCACCTTCACTTTGCAGTACACATACATAAGCCTAATTTTTTCAGGAGACAATTTAACTATCACCTAACAGTGGCTGGTTGATAATGTGGTGGAAGTGAAGCGCTACTGCCACCAATATTGTTTTCGTGCTCATATATTTTATTCTTTTGGTGACGGGGAGCACCAAAGTGCGGGGGTTTATAGCGAATCCATCCTTGTTATTGTGCGCCAAGAAATTATTTTTTCCTTTTTTATAATTTGCCGTTATGGCTGCAGAAACCTTTGTGCCGTGGGAGGGCTTATTGTCCTACTTTACTAAGTTTGGTCTCCAATGTATGCTGCTTTTTTCTGTGATATGGCTGATGTACCTTTGTTCACTTCCACACCCCTTTATCCTCTTCTGTATCCCCCAGGTATACAGTTGCAAGAAAAAGTATGTGAACCCTTTGGGGTTATGTGGATTTTTGCATGAATTGGTCATAAAATGTGCTCTGATCTTTATCTAAGTCACAACAATTTGAAAAACACAGTCTGCTTAAAATAATACAACACAAACATTATATGTTTTCATGTGTTTATTGAACATAACATGTAAACATTCACAGTGCAGGGTGGAAAAGGTATGTGAACCCCTAGCCTAATGACTTCTCCAAGAGCTAATTGGAGCCAGGAGTGAGCCAACCTTGAGTCCAATCAGTGTGATATTATTGGATGTGTTGCTGAAAGCTGTCCTGCCCTTTAAAAACACACACCAGTTTTGGGTTTACTGGTTTCAAGAAGCACTGCCTGATGTGAACCATGCCTCGCAGAAAAGAGCTCTCAGAAGACCTACGATCAAGAATTGTTGACTTGCATGAAGCTGGAAAGGGTTACAAAAGTATCTCCAAAAGCCTTGATGTTCATGTGTCCACGGTAAGACAGACTGTCTACGAATGGAGAAAGTTCAGCACTGTTGCTACTCTCCCTAGGCGTGGTCGTCCTGTAAAGATGACTGCAAGAGCACAGCGCAGAATGCTTAATGAGGTAAAGTAGAATCCTAGAGTGTCAGCTAAAGACTTACAGAAATCTCTGGCACAGGCTAAAATTTTTGTTGACACCTCTACAATATGGAAATCATTAAACAAGAATGGAGTACATGGGAGGACACCATGGAGGAAGCCATTGCTGTCCAAAAAGAATATTGCAGCACGTTTTGAAGTTTGCAAAAGAGCACCTGGATGTTCCACAGCACTACTGGCAAAATATTCTGACAGCAAAATTTAGTTGTTTGGAAAAAACACACAACACTATGTGTGGAGAAAAAAAGCACAGCACACAAACATCAAAACCTCATCCCCACTGTAAAACATGGCAGAGGGAGCATCATGGTTTGGGGCTGCTTTGCTGCCTCAGGGCCTGGACGGATTGTTGTCATTCATGGAAAAATTAATTCCAGAGTTTATCAAGACATTTTGCAGGAAAACATAAGACCATCTGTCCGCTAACTGAAGCTCCGCAGAGGATGGGTGATGCAACAGGACAATGACCCAAAGCATACAAGTAATTCAACAAAAGAATGGCTTCAACAAAACAAAATACGCCTTCTGGAGTGGCCCAGTCAGAGTCCTGACCTCAACCCGATTTGAAATGCTGTGGCATGACCTTAAGAGAGCGATTCACACCAGACATCCCAAGAATATTGCTACACTGAAACAGTTTTGTGAAGAGGAGTGGTCCAAAATTACTCCAGATCGTTGTGCAGGTCTGATCTGCAACTACAGGAAACGTTTGGTTGAGGTTATTGCTGATAAAAGGAGGGTCAACCAGATATTAAGTCCAAAGGTTCACATACGTTTTCAGGGGTGTGGAAATTTAAAAAAAATCTACTTGTCCAACGGACTAAGTAGTAGTCCAATCTACCTGTCCCTCAGGACGATCAACTTGTCCTGATAATTTCCCAGCTCATGGATATACTGCCCCAGCTCATGGATATACTGCCCCAGCTCATGGATATACTGCCCCAGCTCATGGATATACTGCCCCAGCTCATGGATATACTGCCCCAGCTCATGGATATATGACCCAGCTCAAGGATATACTGCCAAAGCTCATGGATATACTGCCCCAGCTCATGGATATACTGCCCCAGCTCATGGATATACTGCCCCAGCTCATGGATATACTGCCCCAGCTCATGGATATACTGCCTCAGCTCATGGATATACTGCCCCAGCTCATGGATATACTGCCCCAGCTCATGGATATACTGCCCCAGCTCATGGATACCCCAGCTCATGGTTATACTGCCCCAGCTCATGGATACCCCAGCTCATGGATATTGCCCCCCAGCTCATGGATATTGCCCCCCCAGCTCATGGATATTGCCCCCCCCCAGCTCATGGATATTGCCCCCCCAGCTAATGGATATTGCCCCCCAGCTCATGGATATACTGCCCCAGCTCATGAATACTGCCCCAGCTTATGGATATTGCCCCAGCTCATGGATATTGCCCCAGCTCACACGTGGATTTGCTCCAGCACGTGGATTTGCTCCAGCACGTGGATTTGCTCCAGCACGTGGATATTGCCCCAGCACGTGGATATTGCCCCAGCACGTGGATATTGCCCCAGCACGTGGAAATTGCCCCAGCACGTGGATATTGCCCCCCAGCTCGTGGATACTGCCCCAGCACGTGGATATTGCCCCCAGCACGTGGATATTGCCCCCCCCCAGCACGTGGATATTGCCCCCAGCACGTGGATATTGCCCCCCCCCAGCACGTGGATATTGCCCCCCCCAGCTCATGGATATTGCCCCCCCAGCTCATGGATATTGCCCCCCCCAGCTCATGGATATTGCCCCCCCCAGCTCATGGATATTGCCCCCCCCAGCTCATGGATATTGTCCCCCCCCAGCTCATGGATATTGCCCCCCCCCAGCTCATGGACATTGCCCCCCCCAGCTCATGGATATTGCCCCCCCAGCTCATGGATATTGCCCCCCAGCTCATGGATATTGCCCCCCCCCAGCTCATGGACATTGCCCCCCCCAGCTCATGGACATTGCCCCCCCCAGCTCATGGATATTGCCCCCCCCAGCTCATGGACATTGCCCCCCCAGCTCATGGATATTGCCCCCCCAGCTCATGGATATTGCCCCCAGCTCATGGATATTGCCCCCCCCAGCTCATGGATATTGCCCCCCCCCAGCTCATGGATATTGCCCCCCCCAGCTCATGGATATTGCCCCCAGCACATGGATATTGCCCCCCAGCTCAGACCCCAGACCAGACATGGGGTGGCTGTTTGAATGCTCTATCAGCATTCAGACAGCTGCCCCTGGAGCTCTCAGCCGCATACTTACCTTCCCGAGCGGCGCCAACGAAGTCTTCGCGCCTGCGCTCTTTGTAGGACCCGCAGCCGCGATCACGTGGGACTCACACGTGATCACGGCTGGGTCTTTCAATGTGCGGAAGCGCGGAGACTTTGTCGGCGCCGCTGGGGAAGGTAAGTATGCGGCTGAGAGCTCCAGGGGTGGCTGTCTGAATGCCAATAGAGCATTCAAACAGCCGCCCAAGCCCCTTGGATGCCGGCTCAATGCCGGCTTCCGGTATCGGGGCATCCCTGTAATTAGTCCGAAGCCCGCCGGACTGCATCTAAAAATAAACTACTCGCCCGGCGCCCGGATCTTCATGCTTCGGGCGATACAATTCCCACACCCCTGGTTTTCCACCCTGCACTGTGAATGTTTACATGTTCTGTTCAATAAAAACATGAAAACATATAATGTTTGTGTTGTATTATTTTAAGCAGACTGTGTCTTTCAAATTGTTGTGACTTAGATGAAGATCAGACCACATTTTATGACCAATTCATGCAAAACTCCACGTAATCTCGAAGGGTTCACATACTTTTTCTTGCAACTGTAATGTGTTTGTTTAATAATTTTAATAAAATGTATAATATATAATATAACTGCCAAGGGTGAAACGGCTTGGCAGTGGAAGTTTTAGTAATCACTAACTTACTTTATCTTTCGTTTATCAATACTGAATTATACAGGTTTTCTGCGGTCCCCGCAAATGCTGTATGTGGCCCTGGACTGTGTAGAGATTGGTAGGATGTACAATCCTCAGCCCGGAGCTGGGTCATGGAAGGGATATATCAAGCCATCATGACTGAGCAGTTTCAGCAGCCAGCTCTCCAGCTGCCAGTTCTTGGGTCTTCACCTTCCCGGCCTCACTCATGCAGAACCTGTTTTATGTGTAATATTTTTTTGCTTTGCCCTAAAACAAAAAATTATTTCCTCAAATTTTTTTCCCCCTTTTTATTTGGGATGGGGCTTTAGATTTCATTGTCAACTGGCTCATGAGGTGTAAATCTGTCCCTGTAAATGCGAGGTATTTACCTGGATTAATCTAACTTTATTGTGAAGAGGGTCAAAGTTTTAGTACTACAAAGGCATTTTGCAGATAATTTCCTTTAGTGGTCACAGTCCTTAGAGTGGCCTTAAGACAGGCTGAGCATTTATATTTTTGATTGCATTTTTAATTAAAACCTTCTCTTCTTTCTTGTAGATACTCAAGTAGTTTAAACTAAACTGCATTCAAATGTTCCGCAGACCAGCAGTACAGGTGTGTTGGATATAGTTGTTTACATTGTTGTTATTTTAAACAACGGCGTCTATTTTCTATGAACTGTTTACACATACTGTCTTTTAAAACTGTAAGGTCAAAATATAAGGATTTGCAACCCATCTCCACACACTCAATCACAGGCACTACACACACATCACACGCATTCACACAATTCTGAACACACACTTTTAAGGCACACACATCCAACACATTAGAAACATTAGTGTTGTACTGGGACAGAAAATGATAATATTTTTATCCCATAGTTTTACAAGTACCACAATGCTCAACCAGTCAAGGGTGCCAGTGAGTCTTTGAACAAATTTTTTTTTAAAAGAAACCGGGATGTCAGAGTTAGCCAATACAGCTTTAGATTTTGAAAATAAATGGGATTAGGCCAGTGATGGCTGTGAAGGGATAGGACGCGTTACAGGGGAGCTCTGCTTGTATTGCTGACAAAGGTGAGTTTACCCCAAGGGTCACTTTCCTCTATCGATGACACCTGTTTTTATGTTCTTGTCTCCCCGGTAGAGGTGTCTCTGCAGAGACTTTTTGTTTTATTCTTACTTGCTGAGGATACACTTTTTCTTTTCAATTTGAGAGTGCACCCTCTTTTTGAGACGCTTTTCTGAGGATTTTCTTTCTGCCGTTCCTTACTGTGGACAGATTTGCCTGAGCTACTCGAGGACGTTTTGTTTCCTGTTCCCATTTTACTTTAACTGCTGAGGACACTTGCTTACTTCTTTTGAGACTATTTTTGTACCCTCTCCCTTATATACATATGACACTTATGAGGATATTTTTGATTTCCCGCTGACTCCCCCTTTCTTTGATAACATTTCTTTTTATTTTTTGTTTTCACTTTTCCATATGTTTTGGCAAATGTCATGCTATGGCCCTGCGTGACCATTTTCCTTTCTCATATGTTCGTTTTCTTTGTGTATACAAAGCCCACAAATAAAGAATTATAAAAAAAAAAAAAAAAAATTGGCATCACATATATTTAGAATATGTATGTCCACCAAATCGCGAAACTCACATGCTTGGTAGTTCAATTCTGAATTCTATGCATTGTCAGGTTATGCTGTGACTATATTGATAAAACACCGCTCGGTGTGGATTTTGTTGGGGGGGGGGGTATGATAAATATTGGAAGAATCACAAGTAGAAGGCATGCAGAGCAGTGATCACTTTTCTTGACAGCTGGTAGGTTTCCGAAGGACACAGTAGCAAAGTTGAGGCGGAAATAAGGGAAGATGGAGAAAGAGGCACAAGAAAATGGGCATAAGGGTATGTGGTAAAATTACAGATTTCCAGAGTGTTTAAAGAGTGATCTGGGAAGAGAATTCGGTAGTGGTAAGGGAACCCAGTATAAGCTACAAACGGAAGTGTGCCATCACCCGTCCTGACAGTTTGGCATTGGGGATGCTGATCTCATCTGACACGAAAAGAGTAGAGGTAACCCTGGTAATAATGACAATAAGGTGGAAGATGAATCGGCTATGACATGACTAGAAATATTCTTGATATAATATGTAACTCTTAAAAACCACTGTTTGTATCACTTTGGCAATAAACACTGTCGCCTTTTTGCCAACCTCGTCCGCTCCCAAACGCAGGCTCGACCTTTTATCTCTCAACTCAGGACTACCGACAGTACTTACCGACCCTACTGCTATCTTGACTATTTCCGGGCATATTTCGCAGACTTTTACAAGGCTGGCCCTGATGATTGTCCTGCTCAATTAAACCTTTTCCATAGGGCACAAATCCCGAAAATGTCCCCGACGGAACGTGACGTGCTATCTGCACCCATCACACACACCGTGGTGCGAAACGCGATAGCTTCACTCAAAAATAGCAAGACTTCGTGGCCCGATGGGTTTGGGGCGGAATACTACAAACTCCTCTCTGGTTTGGTGATCCCACACTTGGTCTCGCTTTACAATAATATTTTACAAGGGGAGTACCCTCCTCCGACTTTTAACGAGGCGCGGGTGGTGGTTATCCCCAATCATGGTAAGGACCCTGCCTATGTCACCTCTTAACGACCTATTGCATTATTGAACAAAGACTTAAAACTTCTATCCACTATCATGGCCTCCCGCTTACAGAGTCCTCTCGCGCGCCTTGTGGGCCCACAACAAACTGGCTTCATTAACAGCCGACACTCCACCATAAACATATGTAAGGCCATAGTGGCGATATGGTCCTCTACCCTCACACCACATTCCTCTAATCTCCTGTTGAGTTGCGATGCGGATAAGGCGTTCGACAGAATCTCCTGGGTTTACCTAGTCCGATTTATCAAGTTTCACCACTTTGGGAAGGTGTTTTTGACCCTCTTTCGCACGCTCTCTCAACCCCTCTACAGTGGTCACAGCGAAAGGACTCAATTCTACCCCCTTTGTCTTGGGGTGTGGAACCAGACAGGGCTGTCCCCTATCTCTGTTACTATTTAATATCACCTTGGAACCCCTCATACGCATTATAGAGACATGCCCGGCAATCAACGGTATCCGTTTATCCCCCTCGGTGATGCTAAAAGTAGTGGCTTTCGCATACGATTTGTTATTATTCCTCTCGGACCCTGTATCGGCTATTGCACCGTTGCTGACTTTATTAAATTCATTCCATATAGCCTCGGGTTTCCAAATTAATTACACCAAGTCGGTCGCCCTGCCTTTAGGATCCAAGCCTCAAGGCCCTTGGCTCAGACAGATTCCCTTCTCCTGGGCTCCCGCACCTCCCATTAAATATCTGAGGATCATTCTACTGGCTGATCTCTCTCAAATATATTGACTCAACATAGACCCCCATCTAACCCAAATTAAATTGCTTCTTGACGCCTGGAGTTCTTTTCCTCTGTCCTATTTAGGAAGGGCCTCCCTAATCAAAATGACTATTCCCCAAATTGCTCTATCCCTTGCAGGTTTTACCCCTACTGCTAAAGCCCATGGACCTCCGTGTGCTGCACAAGATGTATGCAGCATTTATATGGCAAGGTAAACGTGCACACATACCGCTTCCTAATCTCCAGCAATCCTTAACTAGAGGAGGAATTAATTTCCCAAATATACTCGATTACAATTTAGCAGCGTTGTATCGCTATGTTGCCGATTGGTTGAATGACACTTCACACTTTGCATCCATACAGGTAGAACAAGCATTACTCCCCTCATCTTCCCTGTCAGCATTCCTTCATCAACACACCCAACATTCCTCCCGTCCTACGCTCTAATCCATTATTGTCCACTACGAAATTGGCTTGGGTTAAGATTCACAAGCGCCTCCAGTTGACCTGGCCGACATCCTGTGTTCCCCCATCCTCTACAACCCTCACTTTCAAAACACTCCTCCCCAGCCCCCATTTTTCACACCCTGCCCCAACGAAGTTTTACCCATCTTCATCATTATATTGACGGAACGACAGGCTTGCCATATTCCTACACGAACCTGAAGGACCGTATTGGCCCCTTAGATATGCGCCCAGTGTATTCTTTACAATTGAAACCGTTTCTCCTCACCCAATTGCGTGCTTTATCCCCCATTGACTTAACTAATCCACCAGACACGCAATTGCTTGTGTGCCCCTCATTCCCCCTCTACCTCTGCCATTTATGCACTTTTGCAACTCTCGATACCCACCACAATTCCCTGGATTGCAATATCCAGATGGGCCACTAGTTTCCCTGATCTCTCCCCACAAGATCTTATAGGAGCCACTTTAGCGTCCACACGCTCACTCCCCTCTGCTAACTACTGGGACATGTTTTATAGAATACTCTACCGAGCATATATGGCACCCGACAGAATGGCCCGTGCTGGACTCTTACCAAACGCAAACTGCCTGAAATGTCACTACGCTCCCGCTTTTTTAGACACTGCCTATGGTCCTGTCCCTTTATACAATTATTTGGGACACCGTATGACGATTCAGCTCACAGGTCCTTAGACTAGAAATCCCTTACATCCCAGAATGGGCCATCTTTAATCGACCCCCCCCCCCCCCCACTCCCCAACCCTTTTCTTAGTGCCATCGATTTTTGACTTGCCCACCTAGCTGCGACTGGTAAAAAAGCAGTCCTGTCCCAATGGATCCCAGCTTCCCCTCCATCCTTTCGCATGGTGTAAGAGAGGATTTATGCCATATTCCTGGCCGACTGGTCTGAGGCTTCTATGCACCTGAATGAGAAGACGCAGTCCTTGTTTACTAGATGGACCCCCTTTAGTCCCGTACTCCCGTGCGAGACCAAAGACCTTCTGTGCTCCTTGGTACTCCCTGCAGATGCTGCAAGGTACTCCACTGGTCCCCCGGGACCCCCCCGACCACTCCTTGGCTCGCTTCCTTGTCTCCTCCATCCCAAATGCCTCAGACGACCACACACCACCTTCCTCCGGTCGCTAAGGAACATCGTGCCCCACTAATACGGGTGGAGATACATGTTTTCAAACCTTGTAACCATATTTTGCCTGACTTGTTTTATAATGCTTATGACGCATCTCCTCTGTTTAATTTCGGATGCCGCTACATTTCATCGTTCTATTGCTTGATATAATACGTCGTTCTTCCACCTGAATTTTTTGTACTGATCCAAGATGAATCAAAATATGTTTTAAAAAACCATTTAACTTTTAACCTCCCTGGCGGTCCGATTCTGACTTATTTATTTTGGGCCCCCTAGCGGTATGAGTGTGGCTCGGGGGTTAACTTTCAATACTGAAAGCGGTATCCCCAAGCCACACTCTGGCCAATACTTACATGTCCCTGCGCTCCCTCGCTGTCCCCGCAGTCACACTGCAGCCGATCGCGACGTCACACTTCCTGGTTTCACTCCTCGCGAGAAGAGATCCAGGCAGCGTGACTTTGAGAGCAGCTGGAGGAGACTGTGGGGATCAGCGATGGAGCGCAGGACATGTAAGTATACAGCCCGAGTGTGGCTCGGGGATACCGCTTTCTGTACAAATAGTTAACCCCGAGCCACACTCGGAAAACCGTCAGGGAGGTTAATTGGTCTAGCTAAAAAGCTAGGGCTGCACCGATACCACTTTTTTAACTACGTGTACCCATACTTTTTTCCAAGTACTCAACGATACCGAGTACCGATACTTTTATGTAATGTGAACTCTTTTCAATAAGAACAGACCTCATATAAAAATGCCCCCAGCTCTGGCCGCGCGCATGAAAAGAACGTGGCCAGCGTTCCCCTCCGGCGGCAGCGTTACTCACCTGTCTGAAGGCCCGGTCGCGCTGCTGTGATGCGATCACGTGGCCGCCAGATGCTCTCTGTGACGCTGCCGACAGCCGAGAGGCAGCATCACAGATGCGCCCGGCGGCCACGTGAACGCATCACAACAGTGCGACCAGACCTTCGGACGGGTGAGTATCTGCCGCTGGAGGGGAACGCTGGCCGCGTGCTTTTCATGCACGCGGCCAGCTTCCCCAACCCAGCGCTGGCTTCCGGTATCGGGGGGTGTATCGGGCCATTTGGACGAGTTCTTGGTACTCGCGCAAACGGCAGTATCGGCACCGATACTAGTATTGGTATCAGTGCATCCCTATTAAAAGCATATCCATAACTAGACATTCAGTTACAGGTACTTACAAAGTGCTAACAAGGTCTGTAGTGCTGTACAATGGGTGAGACACAATAAAAAATATACAAATTAAACACACAGAACAGTAGGAGAGGACCCTGCTCTAGAGCTTACAATCTAAGAGGAGAGGGGTGACGCACAAGGTGAGGGTAAATAGAGATCCTGAATTAGTGGGGTGCATGTTGGCTGGGTAGGAAGATTGTGCAAGAAACTTACATTTGGGGGCATGGAGTGAGCCGATAGGCTTCTCTAAAGCAATATGTTTTCAGAGACTTCTTGAAGGATTGGAGAGACGGAGAGAGTCTAATGTTGCGGGGGAGGGAGTGCCATAGAAAGGGGGCAGCTCGGGCGAAGTCTTAAAGGTGGGAGTTGGGGTGCGGGTACGTGGAGCTGATGGCTTCAGATCTTTGGCAGAGCGAAGTGGTCTGGATGGGATGTACCTGCTAATAAGGGAGGAAATGTAGGTAGGGGTGCGGTTATGGAGAGCTTTGTATGTGAGCACCAATATTTTGAATTTGATTCTAAAGGAAACGGGGAGCCAGTGTAGAGATTGACAAAACGACGAGGTGCGAGAGATTGGAGAGGTGAGGTGGATGAGCCTAGCACAGGCATTCATAACAGACTGCAGAGGGAGAATCTGGGACCTCTTAAGGCCAGAGAGAAGGAGGTTACAGTAGTCAAGGCGGGAGAAGAGAGTCTGGATGATTGGTTTAGCAGAGTCCTGATTAAGACAGGGACAGACACGAGCAATGTTTTTTTTAGGTGGAAGTATCAAGATTTGGTTGGTAACTGAATGTGAGGAGTGAAGGAGAGATTAGAGTCAAAGAGGACACCGAGGCAACGATTCCAGGAGGTAGAAGTAATGGTGGCAATATTCATCTGAAGGGAATAGGTACAGGAATGTTGATTTTAGAGGGATGGAAGAGGTTTGGAGAGGTCAAGCTTTAGGAAATGGGAGGTCATCCAGTCGGAGAGAGATCGGGGGAGAAAAGGTAGATTTGGTTGCCCTCAGCATAGATGTGATATTGGAGTCCATTGGGATAAATGAGGTTGTACAGAGCAGTATAGAACAAGAAGAATAGGGGACCCAAAACCAAGCCTTGAGGTACCCCAGCTGAAATAGGAACTTTGGGTGAAGAGACACTGAAGGAGCGAAGAGAGCTGGGAAGAGAACCAGGAGAGAGCAGTGCCACTGAGGCCAAGTTGATGCAGCGAGAGGAGCAGGAGAGGGTGGTCAGCAGTGTCAAATGCAGCTGAATGGTCAAGAAGAATAAGCAGGGAGAAGTGATCTTTGGTTTTAGCAGCAACTAAATCATTAGTCACCTTGGTCAGAGCAGTCTCAGTGGAGTGCTCTGATGGACTGGTGCCGATCAAGCAGCGAGTTAGCAAGAAAACAGGTGAGCTGTTTATGGACCAGGTGTACTAATCTTTTGGAGGGAAAGGGGAGCAAACAGGGAAGTGGGATCAAGAAATGGCTTCTTTAGAGTAAGTTTCCTTGGGCAAGACACCCAACGGTACATACTAGTAACCCAGGACATATTTGAAAACTAGAGAAATCTCAATGTATCCTTCCTGGTAAAATCCTTTCTCAAAAAAAAAAATGGGGTTGATCAGAGCACGTTTAAATGTAGAGGGAAAGAGTCCAGAGGGGAGGGAAATGTTGAAAATGTGTCAAAGAAGGGACAATGATTGTTAGGACAGACCGAAATAAGATGGAAGGGGTACAGTGGACAGGACAGGGGGTCGGGCAGGAGGACATGAGAACTGCTGAGACATCCTCCGACTGAGACCGGATAAAAGAAAGTCATATTAGAAGAGGGGGCAGGGAGTGGCGAAGTGAATGAAGTAGAGTGGTTAATGGAGGAGGGAAGTGAAGAGATTTCTAGTCTAAATTTAAGCCACGGTTGGGCGTTAGGCCTGCGTTTAGCACGGAGAGAGGTAGGAGTGAGTGCCTCACGTTATGTGGAAAGGGCAGAGTTGTAGAGATCCATAGATTTGTTAGTGCAGTTGGATGTTTGGATCGAAAGGAGAAGGCATTGGAGAGTAGTTTAGGATTCAGGGCACCAAGGTGCCTATGTGGTAGAAGAGTGGGGGTGGAGACAGGAGGCTGGGTAGGTGGCAGGAGAAGGTTCCAGGAAAGGAGGTGGTGATCGGAAAGGGGGATAGTTTCCAACTTTTCTAACACACTATCTAGAGGCTGGAGAAAATTTAAAGGTCCAGGATGTTGCCAGCTTGGTGGGTAGAAGAGGTTGACCACTCAAGGAGGAGGTGATAGAGAGCAATTTTGCGGTATGGGGGTTGGTTGGTCAGCGTTGGTCTAAGAGAGACCCGTAGGCAGGACATATATGGTACGTCAGTAGTCGTTAAAGGGTTAAAAAACATCCACAAGGATAAAAAAAGGCAGGGTCCCCAAAAATAATAATAATATAAAAATAATCCAACAAATTATATCCAGGGCGGCGCTGCTGTTTCTTCTCCTGGAGTAGATTGAAGCCAAGGTGCTCCTCAACTTCAGCCAGGGGGTATGGGCCATCCATTAAAAAATATCCACAAGAATAAAAAGGCAGGGTACCAAAGAAAAAAAAAACACAAAATAAAAAAAACCTGGAAGGATGGCAGGGTAGCTCCATCCTCCTCAACGCCCGAACCGTGACTGAGAACGTTCTCAAGCCAATCAGGGAACACTAGCTGCTTTCAGATTGGCTAACGGCATCATCTCAGGCCAGCCAGTTAATAATGCATCACATTGTGGTTCCCACAGATGAGTCATGGGAACCATAATGTACACTTAGTAACTAGACAGCCAGGCGTGTGAAAATTCACACAGGTGGCTGTTTCTATGCCCTTCTGTTCACACGGCTGCTCGGCCCTGATAACGGGAGAGCTTTCAGAGCCAGCAGTGTGAAAAGTCAGCCGGCCGTGTGGTTATTATTTTTTTTATTTTTTTTTTGTACACTGCTAGCTCCCGTTACCATGGCTGAGCAGCCATGCAAACAGGAGGGAATAGAAACAGCCGGCTGTGTGAATTTTCACACACCTGGCTGCCTAGTTTCTAAGTGTACATTATAGTTCCCACGGCTCATCCGTGGGAACCACAATGTGATGCATTATTAACTGACCAGCCCGAGATGATGCCATTAGCCAATCTGAAAGTAGCTAGTGCTCCCTGATTGCGTAATGCTGGCACAGCCTACCATTGGCTTGAAAACGGTCTCCGTCACGGTTCGGGCGTTTGATGTGATGAAATAAATGCCAAGGCAAACAAATGAAGCAGCATTAAACTAAATTGTTCGTCTGTGCCGTATTGAGATGCTAATCCACTTCCTTGAATTCTTCTCCAAATGCACTGTCCCAGATGGAAGAAGCAAACTTTGTTGGAGACTTCGGGAAATTCGCTTTTCGAAGCGTTAATAGCTGCAACTTCGAGATCAATCAGGATAGTCTGTGGCTTTAGTTCAATTTCATATTCTTCTCCAAAGTCGATCAAGTCTTGCAACATACGTTTATAATTGTCTTCACTCTTACTCAGGGACCTGCAAAGCTTTGAAAACTAATCGCTGGTCGTATTCGATTCGAATTCGACTTTGCAGGTTGATTCCAAATTTTTTCGAATCGCAGCATGCCTCAGATGCCACCGATACGGAAGTCAGCGTTGGGCTGGCTTGTCGGCTGGTTTCCATCTGGTAGTGCGTTCTCTCCCTTCTGCAAGGCTCTCCTTCGGGTACTGTTCAGTGTCATCCTTTGAGCGGCCTGCCAGAAAAGGGCTGTAGCCTGACCACTCGTCGGGATCCACCAGCCGCGATCTTATGAGATCGGGGAGTTCACGAGATTCCGATAACTCCGAGATCTCGCGAGATTGCGGCTTGTGCGCTGCGTGGTTCCCAACGAGCGGCCGGGCTACAGCCCTTTTCCAGCGGCCGCTCGAAGGATGACACCGAACAGTACCCGAAGGAGAACCTGGCAGAGGAGAGAGGACGCAGGGGGGCAATATTGGTGAGCTGGGGGCCAATATACAGTTGTGTTCAAAATTATTCAACCCCCAATGCTGTAAAGGGTTTTAGGGAATTTAGTGTACATTTGTAATTGTATTCAGAATGAAATCCTACAAGTACTTTTTAAAGAACCATATGCAACTAAAAATGACATCAATTTGTTTTGTAATACAGTAGTAAATGTTTCTTTTGTGAATTCTTCATTGACACCAATTATTCAACCCCTTAAAGACTACCACTCTGAAGAACAGAGGTTCATTCAAGTGTTTTCAATCAGGTATTGAAAACACCTGTGGATGTCACGGAGCAGCAATAAAGCATAATAAGCACCAATTAGGCAGCTTTAAAATGACTGTGATACTCAGCTCCTTCTAGACATTTACTGGTGTGGTTACAAACATGGTGAAGACAAGACAAGAGAAGAGTTGATTACTCTTCACAGGAAGGGCAATGGCTATAAGAAGATTGCAAAGCTGTTAAACATACGAAGAGAGACCATAGGAAGTATCATTCGCAAATTCAAGGCAAAGGGCACTGTTGAAACGCTACCTGGTCGTGGCAGAAAGAAGATGCTGACTTCGACTGCTGTGCGCTACCTGAAGCGTAGAGTGGAGAAAAGTCCCCTTGTGACTGCTGAGAAACTGAGAAAAGATTTGTCAGATGTGGGTACTGAAGTTTCAGCTCAGACAATACGGCGCACACTGTGTTAATGAAGGCCTCCATGGCAGAACCCAGGCACACCCCTTGCTGTCTCCAAAGAATAAGAAGAGTCGACTGCAGTATGCCAAAAGTCATGTGGACAAACCACAGAAGTTTTGGGATAGTGTTCTGTGGACTGATGAAACAAAATTAGAACTGTTTGGGCCCATGGATCAACGCTATGTTTGGAGGAGGAAGAACAAGGCCTATGAAGAAAAGAACGCCTTGCCTACTGTAAAGCATGGCGGGGGGGGGGGGGTCAATCATGCTTTGGGCTGTTTTGCTTCTGCAGGTACAGGGAAGCTTCAGCGTGTGCAAGGTACCATGAATTCTCTTCAGTACCAGGAGATATTGGATGACAATGTGATGCAGTCCGTCACGAACCTGAGGCTTGGGAGACGTTGGACCTTTCAACAGGACAATGATCCCAAGCATACCTCCAAGTCCACTAGAGCATGGTTGCAGATTAAAGGCTGGAACATTTTGGAGTTGCCATCGCAGTCACCTGACTTAAATCCGATTGAGAACCTCTGGTGGGACTTAAAGAAAGCCGTTGCAGTGCGCAAGCCTAAGAATGTGACTGAACTGGAGGCTTTTGCCCATGACGAATGGACGAAGATACCCGTAGATCGCTGCAAGAAACTTGTGTCAAGCTATGGTTCACGTTTAAAAGCTGTTAGTACAACATCCTTTTACAGTTATAAGTACTAAGATTGAATGTCACTTGGGGGTTGAATAAAACTGATGTGAGCACAGAAAAGACATTTGTGGTTATTTCATTATAAATGTTATGTTATATTTGTCTGACCTACACGTGCCTCTTTGATTTAATTGTAAGCAAGATGACTGAATGATCAAAATCAATGTCAAACTGGCCAAAACACTCAATTTCAGTGGGGGTTGAATAATTTTGAACACAACTGTATATGTGTGAGCTGGGGGCCAATATATGTGTGTGAGCTGGGGGCCAATATATGTGTGTGAGCTGGGGGCCAATATATGTGTGTGAGCTGGGGGCCAATATATATCTGTGAGCTGGGGGCCAACATATATCTGTGAGCTGGGGGCCAATATACAGTGGGGCAAGAAAGTATTTAGTCACCAGTATTTAGCCAGTATACCAGTATTAGTATTTAGCCACCAATTGTGCAGATTCTCCCACTTAAAAAGATGAGAGAGGCCTGTAATTGTCATCATAGGTACACTTCAACTATGAGAGACAAAATGAGTAAATAAAAATACAGAAAATCACATTGTCTGATTTTTAAAGAATTTATTTGCAAATTATGGTGGAAAATAAGTATTTGGTCACCTACAGTACAGTACAAACAAGCAAGATTTCTGGCTCTCACAGACCTGTAACGTCTTCTTTAAGAGGCTCCTCTGTCCTCCACTCGTTACCTGTATGAATGGCACCTGTTTGAACTTGTTATCAGTATAAAAGACACCTGTCCACAACCTCAAACAGACACACGCCAAACTCCACTATGGTCAAGACCAAAGAGCTGTCGAAGGACACCAGAAACAAAATTGTAGACCTGCACCAGGCTGGGAAGACTGAATCTGCTCCCACAGTTGATTTCTTCACACCAAGCTGCTTGCCTATTGCAATCATTAGAAAATTGGAAGACATACAAGACCACTGATAATCTCCATCGATCTGGGACTTCACGGAAGATCTCACCCCGTGGGGTCAAAATGATCACAAGAACGGTGAGCAAAAATCCCAGAACCACACGTGGGGACCTAGTGAATGACCTGCAGAGAGCTGGGACCAAAGTAACAAAGGCTACCATCAGTAGCAACTATGTGCGAGCTGGGGGCCAATATATATCTGTTAGCTGTGCCATTAGCCTGCAGAGCTTGTACTCTTTGTTCATCTCTCCAGACTCGGGTGGGGGGCGAGGAGGCTGTTATTTATTTATAATCTGTGTGGGAGATAATAAATAAGACAAGCACCGATTTGAACCTTAACAGTGTATTCGATTCATGATTCGATTCAAGGGAAAATTTGTGATTCGCAGTCTCCTACTCTTGTCATTAGGATGTAGACTAGGGCTAGACATAGGTAATTTTCTGTACCAACTGGTGCATGTATGGTATACAGCTGATAAAAGATTATGGGTCATATTTAGGGATGCACCGATACCACTTTTTTAAGGCCGAGTACCGATACTTTTTAAAAGTACTCACTGGTACCGATACTTTTATTTAATGTCATGTGACGCTTTCCAATAAGAACAGACCTCATATAAAAATTTTATATGAGATTTGCCCCCAGCACTAATGGATTTGCCCCCAGCACTCATGGATTTGCCCCCAGCACTCATGGATTTGCCCCAGCTCTGATTGATTTGCCCCCAGCTCTGATGGATTTGCCCCCAGCTCTGATGGCTTTGCCCCCAGGTCTCATGGCTTTGCCCCCAGGTCTCATGGATTTGCCCCCAGGTCTCATGGCTTTGTTCCCTGGTCTCATGGATTTGCCCCCAGGTCTCATGGATTTGCCCGCAGCTCGAACGCTGGGGAAGCTGGCCGCGTGCACGAAAAGCACGCGGCCAGCGTTCCCTTACGGCGCGCCACATACTCTCCCATCCTGAAGGTCCGGTCGCTTGGCAGTGATGCGTTCCCGCGGCCACTGGGCGCTCCTGTGACGCTGTCTCTCGGCTGGAGGCAGCGTCACAGATGCGCCCGGCGGCCACGTGTCACTGCGATCACGTGGCCGCCGGGCGCATCTGACGCTGCCTCCAGCCGAGAGACAGCGTCACAGGAGCGCCCAGTGGCCGCGGGAACGCATCACTGCCAAGCGACCGGACCTTCAGGATGGGTGAGTATGTGGCGCGCCGTAAGGGAACGCTGGCCGCGTGCTTTTCATGCACGCGGCCAGCTTCCCCAGCCCAGCGGATACCGGCAAGCCGGCCCAGCGCCGGCTTCCGGTATCGGCGGGATGTATCGGGCCCTTTGCACGAGTAACAAGTACTCATGCAAACGGCAATATCGGCCCGATACCGATATCGGTATCGGTGCATCCCTAGTCATATTACAAAGTTGGTGCTAACTTAACCAGAGCTGTTGTAAACTTACCAGAGCCATTATAGCCTATGGATATTTTCAGTTTAAAACCGCCCTGGTTAAGTTAGCACCAACATTGTAATACTGCCCTGTGTGTACAGTTTTGAATGTTCCATCCATTATCCAATACTTCGCCTTTGATAAATATTGAACATTTACTTTGGTTGTAAACATTAGTATTCGCTCTTCTCCAACTGTAGAGTCTCTGACCAAAAATTGTTCTCCATTTAAGGTTTTCTGTAAGGAATCTTCGATATCAATTTCATCCAGTGACTGCGGTTCAGATGGTCGGTGTGCTTGTCGTACGCGTTTTTTGATGGGATATAGGGCTGAATATGTTGCGGAGCGGTAACAGTGCTGGTCTGAACAATCTGACATGGCAGACTGTTTCTTTTGCCTGTGCCATAATTTGCCCAATTATTTTAGCAACACACGCAGCACTTGCCTCTGGAGCAAGATTATGATCCACATACCTCGGAAGTAGGGCTGTGCAATTAATCGCAATCGCAAAAAAAATCAAGTTTTAAGCACATGCGATTTCTAAACCACATAAGGCTGCGATATTATCCATTTTATCGGCTCCCTGTAAGCTTCCGGCGGCATGGAGCTTTGGGCGCTCGCAGGGGGAACCACGTGTACAGCCGCGTTCTCGCGCAGCTCGTCACGTGGTTTCCCCATGCGAGCACCCAAGCTCCATGCCGCCGGAAGCTCACAGGGAGCTGAACACGCGGCGCAAAGAGGTGAGCTGGAGCAGTATCCATGTGCTGGAGCAGTATCCATGTGCTGGGGGCAGTATCCATGTGCTGGGGGCAGTATCCATGTGCTGGGGGCAGTATCCATGTGCTGGGGGCAGTATCCATGTGCTGGGGGCAGTATCCATGTGCTGGGGGCAGTGTATCCATGTGCTGGGGGCAGTGTATCCATGTGCTGGGGCAGTGTATCCATGTGCTGGGGCAGTGTATCCATGTGCTGGGGCAGTGTATCCATGTGCTGGGGCAGTGTATCCATGAGCTGGGGGCAGTATCCATGTGTGAGCTGGGGCAGTATATCCATGTGTGAGCTGGGGCAATATCCATGTGCTAATCGCAAATAAAATCGCAATCGCAACATTCATTCAAAAAATCGCAATATGATTATTTTGTCCATATTGCACAGCCCTACTCTGAAGATGGTGCTGTCCATTGACATAATTGGTTGTTGCTCTGCCTTTACAATTGCCCGATTTTTGCTTTTCACAGCCCCAGTAATAGCTGTCACTGCAATTTTTATCTTTCACCATCAAATATCCATGAACGTTGATTTTGTTGTTCCCTCGTTGAGAAGGTATGATCTCACAGATTTCCATCATTTTGAGTGTAGAGGAGGTAAGTGATACTTACCGCTGTGATACGTACAGCTTTCTAGAATACTCACCTATTCTATATGTGCACGTTGTTTTTGCCACCAAAAGTGCTTTCGGGGTAGAAATCACAACCAATAAGGACTTTGCAGTGAATGACAGATTATGACCTTAAATGACCTGTCCACAGGAGATGGTACATACGGTGCCTGTTCGGCAGCAGTGATATCCCCCATAGTGCAATGGTTATTGTATTAAGTGAACACCGAACAGCAGTGAAATGCCCTGATGTTCGGTGGTTTCATTCGGCAAGTTTTGATCTGGCGAATCACATAGGTTTCAACGATAAGTATATCCCCGTTTTTATTAAATATCTCTTAAAGGGATACTCTAAGCAACATGACCACCTAAGCTATTTTAGGTGGTCATGATGCCCGGAGTATCCTGCCCTTTGTCCCCCCTCCCTCCGCTCAGCCGATCTGCAGAAAAGGCTGAAAACAGCTGAGAGAGGCGGAGGAGTTTACTCCGCCCTCCCAGCTGTCAGTCAGCAGAGCGGGAATCATATTTCCCGCTTCTGCCGACTTTTGCCGAGTAGGAGACGTCATCGCGCTTTCAGCGCGATGACGTCTCCTACTCCCCGCAGAAGCTGGCGGCTCCCTCTGAGGGTTAGTGTTGCGCGCATCCTCTTGCGCGCAACACTAATCCTCAGAGGGAGCCGGGAGGAAGCCTGCCGATTGGCTGGCTTATGTGAGAGGCGCGCATGCGCGCTTCTCACGTAAACCAGAAGCCAAGACGCAGCAAGAAGAAGGACGGGAGCGGAAGAGGAGGGAGGTGAGTATAAAAAAAAAAAAACGCCGCTGGAAACCAGAGGATTTTAAGGTAAGTATTGCAGTTACAAGAAAAGAAAAAAAAAAGAAGGTTTTATTAAGGGAATAGGGATAGGTTAGGAAAAAAAAACGGGGGGTGATTTTTTTGTTGGAGTGTTCCTTTAAAATGTTTATTCTTTTTATCTGCAGCAAAGAGGCTCTTATTATTTTTTTTTAGCTTTTGGGCATTTTTCGGGATTTTTAAGTGAATTGTTTTTTCTCTTATTTTTACCTAGCGGTTTTTCTTTTTTCTGTAAGAGAGCTTTTTATTATTATTCATAGGAACCTCTATGTTAATTGCAGACATTTTCGTCTGTTTTTTTTTTCTTTCTAACAGCGTTAGAAATGTGTATGTTTGCAAACTTTTTTTTTTTCTTCCACACCATTCGTCTGCTTGTTGGATTTTTCTGGTCGGCGCTGTGTTCAGCGGCTCGTCTGCTCTTTCCAGACACGTTTGCAGCGGCTTATTGGATATGCACACTTTTTTTTTTCTATCGCGGTGGGGATTTTTTTGTATTTCGGGATGTTGGCGGTCGGGGCACTGGCTTGTCGGGGACTTGCGAAGTCGGGATTTTGCGTGTTGGGCAGTTGGCTGTCGGGGATGTGCCTTTGTCGGTGACTTGGCTGTCGGGTGGTTGGCATTTGGGGTCTTGGTTGTTGGGATTCTGTCCGGCACCCCCTTGAGGTGTGTTCAAGCTGTGAATATAGATTCATTTTTAGCTTAGCCAGGCCTACTTGGAATTTTGCCCAGCTCTGTGTATTTCTCAACACATAGATAAGGGGGTAGGCAATTTAACTCTTTCAGTCCCTCCTTTGATCCACATCTTGGGTCCTCTATCTCATTGCAGCCAGACAAGGAAAAACTCTCACTGAGGAAAGAGAAAATGTCAATGAACCTTCCTGGGACCACACAACACTATATTGTCGCGTCCCTCGCTGCCGACACCATAGGAGGTCCAGATCTGGGTCTGTGGCCTCATGAGACCTGGCAGCATGTTCCAGACCGGGTTTCCCGTCCTGCCCTGTACCTCATCCAGTCCCCTATGTCCACGCTGTAGTTTCCAGAGGATCCGTGGAAGCTCTCAGGTGTAATCGACCCCCACCTGATAAGTCCTTCATATACGGAAGCTACCTTCTTATCACAGCACTTAAGCATTGAAGTCGCTTGCTGTGTGAACCTCCGCCCGTTCCTGAGTTCCTGTACTCCAGCTTTGTTAACATACTTTTGCATACTAGACCTCCTTCCCTACCTGGACTTTTGTTATCTGGATTACCCCTCATCTTGTCTAAGTACTTTTGTTTCCTTTAAAGACTTTCATCATTATTCCTAAGGACCCCTGCTGATTCCTAAACAAAGTTCCTTTTGCTTTCACACCAACCATAGACCATCTGCTATATGTGTATCTGCCCCGAACCTTGTAATCTTCCTTGGTTTTTGTTTCTTCTGTAACCCGTCTGTAACCCTTTGTGTCTAACTTCCTTCCTAATCAGCTCCTTTCCTGTCTCGACACTGTGTCTGGCTCCCTTCCTAGTTTCCGCCCTCGGATTAATTCTGTTTCTGTTTCTGTGTTTTTCTGTGCTTATTTATTAAACCTACCTCGTGCCCTGTACTCTGTTTGGCATCCTGTCTGTTAGGGATGCACCGATACCACTTTAAGTACGAGTACCGATACTTTTATTTTATGTCATGTGACCGCTTTTCAATAAGAACAGACCTCGTTTAAAAATGCCCCCAGCTCACATGTAGCTTGTCTCCAGCTCACATGGATATGTAGATTGCCCCCAGCTAACATGGAGATTGCCCCAGCTCTCATGGATATGCCCCCAGCTCTCATGGATATGCCCCCAGATCTCATGGATATTGCCCTCAGCTCTGATGGATATTGGCCTCAGCTCTGATGGATATTGCCCTCAGCTCTGATGGATATTGCCAGCTCTCATGGATATTGCCCCCAGCTCGATCGCTGGGGAAGCTGGCCGCATGCATGAAAAGCACGTGGCCAGCGTTTCCCTCCGGCGGCAGCGATACTCACCCGTCCGAAGGTCCGGTCGCGCTGCTGTGATGTGATCACGTGGCCGCCTGGTGCCTCTGTGACGCTGCCTCCAGCCGATCCCATTCAGAAGACACTACCAGCGAGTGTCCTTGGGCAAGACACTTAACGATATGGATGCGCCTACCTCGTAAAATACTTGTATATCTCATAGATTGTAAGTTTCCTTGGGAACGGGGTCCCCCTGAATCAGACCGTATCATCCATGTGTGGTATTCCAATGTACCAACACCTTGTACATTGATCTTGTAAAGCGCTGCAGAATTTGTGGCGCTATATAAAGGATAATAATAATAATTAAAGTTGCTTTGTCTACCATCACCCCAGACTTTGAGACACTTAAGTTCTAATTAATTTCATATGTTTCAATTACAATTTATTTTATTTGGTTTTTGACCCAACAACACTTTGGTCTTCACTAGTGCTGTGATTACTGCACAATCCATTTTGGAAAGAATCCCTGTTTCTTTACAATATTGTTTAAAAAGTGCATACATTGTACAATAAATTTATGTTTCAGAAATTAAATTATTTTTGGTTCGCGACTTAATGACCAAGGACAATTGTGGGTCCCGAGGGTACGCAGGTTGAGAACCACTGGCGTAAACTGTGCGAGAGAAAGCAAAAGTGGGGATAGAGGCTAAAACCAAATGCTAGCAAGTAGGGATGCTCCGATACCAGTTTTTTAAGACCGAGTACCGATACCTTTCTTCAAGTACTCACCGATACCGAGTGCCGATACTTTTTTTATGTCATGTGACGCTTTCCAATAAGAACAGACCTCATATAAAAATGCCCCCAGCTCATGGATAATGCCCCCAGCTCATGGATACTGCCCCCCAGCTCATGGATACTGCCCCAGCACATGGATATTGCCCCAGCTCATGGATTATGCCCCAGCTCATGGATAATGCCCCAGCTCATGGATTATGCCCCAGCACATGGATTATGCCCCAGCACATGGATACTGCCCCAGCTCATGGATACTGCCCCAGCTCATGGGATATGCCCCAGCTCCTGGATTTCCCCAGCTCATGGGATATGCCCCAGCTCATGGGATATGCCCCAGCTCATGGATTGCCCCAGCTCATGGGATATGCCCCAGCTCATGGGATATGCCCCAGCTCATGGGATATGCCCCAGCTCATGGGATATGCCCCAGCTCATGGGATATGCCCCAGCCTATGGGATATGCCCCAGCTCATGGGATATGCCCCAGCCTATGGGATATGCCCCAGTTTAAAGGATATGCCCCAGCTCATGGGATATACCTCAGCTCATGGGATATGCCGCCCCAGCTCATGGATTGCCCAAGTTTATAGGATATGTCCCAGCTCATGGATTGCCCCAGTTTATGGGATATGTCCCAGTTTATGGGATATGTCCCAGTTTATGGGATATGCCCCAGCTCATGGGATATGCCCCAGCTCATGGGATATGCCCCAGCTCATGGGATATGCCACCCCAGCTCATGGGATATGCCACCCCAGCTTATGGGATATGTCCCAGCTCATGGATTGCCCCAGCTCATGGATTGCCCCAGTTTATGGGATATGCCCCAGCTCATGGATATGCCCCAGTTTATGGGATATGCCCCAGTTTATGGGATTTGCCCCAGCTCATGGATTTGCCCCAGCTCATGGATTCCCCCCCCAGCTCATGGATTCCCCCCCCCAGCTCACCTGGAGCTCTCCGCGATACTTACCTTCCTGGGCGACGACGGGAAAGTCTTCGCGCGTTGCGCTCGTTGGAAGGACCCCAGCCGCGACCACGTGGGACCATGTGATCGCGGTTGGGGTCCTTCCAATGAGCGCACGCGGGGAAACTTTCCCGGCGTCGCCCAGGAAGGTAAGTATCGCGGAGAGCTCCAGGTGCCTGTCCGAATGCTCTATCGGCATTAGGACAGGCCCTGCAGCTGCTCACCGCGTTCATACTTACCTTCCTGGGCGACGCCGGGAAAGCTTCTGCCCGTGCGCTCGTTGGAAGGACCCCAGCCGCGATCACATGGTCCCATGTGGTCGCGGCTGGGCTCCTTCCAACGAACGAAGACTTTCCCGGCGTCGCCCAGGAAGGTAAGTATCGCGGAGAGCAGCTGCAGGGCCTGTCCGAATGCCGATAGAGCATTCGGACAGCCGCCCCAGCCCCTCGGATGCCGGCAAGCCGGCTCAATGCCGGCTTCCGGTATCGGGAAAAATATCGGGGGTACGGCACGAGTACCAAGTACTCCTGCAGTAACCGGTATCGGCACCGATACTAGTATCGGTATCGGTGCAACCCTACTAGCAAGCTCTTCTATCTTTCCTTTTTAACCCCTTCACTGCTGACGACGTGTGGGACACGTCCTCAGTTACTCCCGCTGTATGCTGAGGACGTGTCCCACACGTCATCAGCTTTGCAGGACCCCCGGGCGGAGATACTTACCTCTCTGTCCGGGGTCTCGCGGCGTTCTGACTTAAGCATCTTCAGACGCTGAAGTCAAGCTCCTCCCGAAGTAAATAACATCATCGTGCCATGCGCGATGACGTCATTTCCAGGGATCCGTAGCTGCCTGGAGATTTCCCAAGGAAATCCCCTGGTGGAGATAGGGGTTTCATTTGAACCCCGATATCTCCAGAACCGTGGCAGCTAGCCCGAGCTAGGCCCGAGCATGGTCTTTCGAATGATACCCAACATGACCAGGTATAAAGTAAAAAAAAAAAATAATAATAACACAAAAAAAATACATGTTTTTATTTATTTTTTATTATCTTTATTAATGCAGCAATACTGTTTACATTTCAATTATAATGTGAACAATTATGCTGCACTAATGATTTTTTTTTTCTATGGGGTGCGTTTGCTAAAAATCACAAGTCCCCATTTCTAATTTTTGTACAAGCGCACCCCATAGAAAATATAACCGCAAATGTTAATGTGATAAAACGTGAAAAAAAAACCTTTACACGCTGCAGATGATTAAAAATTCTAATTTTATTGCATTTCTTGTTATAGTATACAGGCAGGACATGACGTATACATATAAAAATGATATAGAAACATAGAAACATAGAAAAATGTCGGCAGATAAGAACCTTTCGGCCCATCTAGTCTGCCCAATTACATGGATACTTAACCTGGATTTATATTTTGTTTAGGATAGCCTTATGCCTATCCCAAGCTTGCTTAAAAAGCATATATTATGAATCTGCCGAGTCTGCCGGAAAGAACGATCTATAATATGTCTGGGTCGTATAATAAAATGTGGCTTCAAATTGCGTTTAAACATGATGAGCGGAAGCGGTAAAAATGAGCTCCGCACACAGCGGTGAAATGCCTCAGCACTGAAAGGGTTAAATGTCAGCTCCTTGGATAATAAACTGTATTACCGTCATCTTGAATAGACTAAATGGTGTGACCTTAGACTGCTGCATCTTGATTTCCATAAAAACATGCCTCAGTGATAGTGTTCCAGAAACTGTCATCCTATTAGTTGGGCACGTTTTGTTCCATAGAGTATAGTCAGACTTGTGTTGTATTATATATAGCAGTATGGCCCTAAATAAATGTTGTCTCTGGGAGGCGGAGCTAGCTGTGGAAGCGAGCAGCAGCATTTTGGAGGAGCTCTGTGTCTACCACGGATTTTATTGCTTTTTTCGCCGTTTGCACTGCCCTGTGAGCTTCCCGTTTGGCTAGAGGGATCCTGGAGAGTTGAGGTACCTGATTTAGCCCTGAGTTTCGTGCCCGGGGACAGATTGCTGCCGGCAGCGCGATTTGGGCCTAGTCACAGCGGCCATCTTGGAAGCCTACTCGAGGCGTATTGAGATTCCCTCACCGCCCTGCGACCTCGTGCCAGCCCAGCATCTCCGGAACCATGCCTACCGGTCGTTCCCAGCGACGGGCCCCCCGACAGAGGGACATTCGGGATGTTTTGCGAGGTGGGTCTGCTTTTACGGGACTGACTGCTTCTTCCTCCCTCCCCCGGGCTATGGCTCCTCGGAGGCTGACAGCGACTATGAACCTCAGGGGGGTATTACTGGGATGCCCTGGCTTGCCCCGCAGTCACCGGCGTCTGACTCCCGACCCCTCTCGGCGGCTGCTAGGAAACGGGCACAGAAGAAGAGAAAATCAGCAATGCGGACATCGTCCGGGGCAACGCCGGACACAGAGGATATTTTTGACGGGGACCCGACTGAGATTCCCCTTACCTCCGCCAGTAATAGTGTGACCTCGGATCATCGGTCTGCAGTGGGGACGGGACTTCGACAGCAACAGGTGCAGGAGGAGGACGACCATCTCCCCTCCACGAAGGGGGATCTCCGCAGGATCTTGGAGGAGCTTCGGGTGATACGTGAGGTGTGGCAGCCTGAGGTGGCGGCGGTCCGCACGGAGATAGCGGCGATGCGTGCTCAGGTGAAGGTGGTACAGGAGACGACTTCTGCTGTGACAACGGAACAAACTCACCTGTCTGGTCAGGTCGCTGGTTTGCGATACCAAGTCGAACTTCTGACACGCTCTGTGGAGATGCTTGAAACGAGACACAGGCGCCGAAACATCAGGGTCAGGGGTGTCCCGGACTCTATTACCTCCGACGCTCTGCCGTCCTACGTGACTCGTCTTGTGCTTCAGGTCACGGGGCTTCCCCCTGACACACCTGACATGCTTGGGTCGGTGTTTCGGGTCAGGAGACCTGCGACGAACCCACCTGGGGCTCCTCGAGACGTCGTAGTGGCCTTCCGTGAAGTGGCTTTCAAGGTCAAGGTTATGTCTGCTCCGGGCGCGAGGGATCCCGTACGCTTTGAGGGCTCCACTCTGGCCCTGTATCATGATCTCCCATTCCAGACCCTGATGGCTCGCAGGCGTTTTCGTGAAGTGACATCAGTTCTTCGCCGACAGGGTGTCCGATATCGCTGGGGTCTGGCAGGAGCTTTGGTGGTGACCCACGCAAATGTCCCCTATACCATCACGGATCCCGCGGTGGCTTGGATTGACCTTGCGGCTGCGGGCCTCTCACCAGATCCTCCGGACCCTCGACCGGATTGAAGGCTGGTTTCTATGCCCTCTACCTCTCCAGGTCTGAGCTTTACTGAATTACACCCCCTCCCCTGCATTTCTCTTATATGCTTACGTGTCCCTGGTCTCTAGCTTGGCCTAGTGCCTGGACTTTCAGGACGGTTCGTAATTTGTTTTGATCAGTCCCAGCCTGCATTGCATAGGGCTTTTGCTTTTTTGCCTGCACATGGTACTTTCTGCCTTTTTACTTATTTTTACCGCCCTGTCCTTCTTTGCGACGCATGTTTTTTGACCAGCTGACCGTAGTTACCTTGGCCGGCCTTAAGTGGCTGCATTTATATATGTTTGATTTCCCACCTTGATGAGACCCCCCCGTCTAGGGGATGTTTTCTGCTAACATATTGCTATCCTTAGATTTTTTCGATTCGCTGTTTTTACGATGACACTTTTTTGGCCATGTGTGGTTTCCGTTGCTTGTTATGTCTTCTTGTTTGGCCCTGCGAGGTCATCCATTATTTTACAGTATGATGTAATGCTGACTTATTTCAAAATAAAAAACTTTAAATTTAAATAAATGTTGTCTCATTTCAATGTGTGCAAATTGTATATGGCTAAAATGATAATAAATGTTGATTCTGAAATGCATGTACAGCTATTGAATTGTGTTGCAAACAGTTTGAAATAACTAAGTTTGTACACAACAATTTCCCAGTGGGTGTTACTCTATAATAAAGAGCTGTTTTGGCTTGTGCATTATTCAAGCGGAAACCCTTCAATTTTACTTGTTTAAGTTTTACTACTGCACCATCCCTGCCTGCTCGCAGACCCCCTGGTTGTTAATGACAGCTGTACAGTGTAAAATCTGGATGCAGCTTTCGAAATAACGCTGCCCTGTGTGGGGAGTATGGGCAGCGTTGCAGAGATTGTTGAGCTGCATGTAGATTTTGTACTTCACAGCTGTCATTAACAACCGGCGGCTCTGCTTGCACCCACAGTGCCTTTCCTGTGAGCAGGCTGGGAAGGCGTCACAGTTGAATCCTGAGGTTATGCTCTTGCAGGCCATGGACTCGGGGATCAGATCGGCTTGACAAAGCCAATCTCCAAAAAATGTCATGGGTTTTGATCCCAATCCTTGGGACCAGATCGGGACATCCCTAACTTTCAGGATTTTTCTTTTCCCTGTTCCCACAGCAATTCCTAAATGAAGCTTCTATCAAAGAAAGAATGCATTTATATTTATGTAATAAATATTTCCCCCCCAAAAAATATTTTTTTTCTTCTACATTTAAATCCCATCATGTGATCTTGTCATGAAAACTATTTTTATTGAAAACTGATCTATTACCATCAAAACAAGGATAATATAAGGGTTCAGAAGTGCAGTTACGACTTTTTTTTTTTTTTTGTTGAGCTCGTAAGCAAAAATGTAACTTTTTAAAATCAGGTTGGCTGTGTGGATATCGTGCATCACTGAGGGATAAAACTTTACATATGTAACTTCATATCATCTACCATCCTACAAAATTTCAGAAAATCTGAGATGTTCAGGATAAAATCCCTTTTTTATATGGAATGACCATTTTAAGACGTGGGGTGCACTTAAAAATGTATCTTGTGATTTAGTAAGTCAAGCTTACAGGAACATATTGTTTGATGTACAACTTTACAGTTGCATGTCCACTGTTCACTTCATCTTCACAAATATTGTTTGATGTATGCAGTTAGATATTGTGTTGTCATACAATTTTCATAAAGACATGCTATTTTTTTTCTTTTTTTAAATAGCTGTTCCGGCAGTTTGTAAGATGGGAATCCATAAACTCTTCAACTATGGTTTTGGAAAGATGTGAGTATACAATTATCTTATACAACTAATAAGGGGAATGGAAGATTTAAATTATGAGGAAAGGCTAACAAGCTTAAACATGTTTTAGTTTAGAGAAACAACGCCTTAGAGGGGATCTGATATCTTTGTATGGTTGCTCCCAAACCTGTAGCTCCTTTTATCTGTCTGCCTTGCTGTTACAGTCTTCCCACCGCATGTGGCCTGTGTTCTGGCATTGCGTTACGTTACTTCCAATCAGGCGCATGCTGGGAGAAATGTCACATCTGCAGGGTCCAAAAGCAGAAGCGATTGCGTTCCACAGTGTGTTTCACGTATACCAGGCCTGCGGTTTTCCTTTTTTCATGTTCTAAAAAGTATATTCACTCTGGGGCCTAGGTGAAACATCCTACCTCTTATTGGGATATATTTGTCTATGGAGTTCATTAACCACTTCGCTGCGGAGGACGCACTCAGCGCGTCCTGCCGCAGGAAGGGTTGGCTGCGGAGGACGCGCTGAGCGCGTCCTCCCGAAGCAGTCTGCGATCGGCCGGATTCCGGCCGATCGCTGTGCCCCCCGGTGCGGGCTGACATCTTGGATGTCAGCCCGTCACTCCGGGATCGCCACAGCAGGCACAATAGATGTCATTGCGGTGGCGCGATGACATCTATTTCAGGCGCCCCGCCTCGCGTGTGCGGAGGAGGCGCCTGAAAGGGAAGGGGGGGAGGTCCTTCGGACCTCTCTCCCTCCCGATCGCGGGGGTCCTGAGTTTAATGCCAGGCACCGTTTGGAAGGGCACAGCCTGCCCTTCCAAACGGTGGCTGTCATTAACCCCTGGGGAGCCGGATCATTAATCGGCGTTGAAATCGCCGGTTCGTGATCCTTTCCCGGAGCTGGCCGACATCTTGGATGTCGGCCAAGCCTCCGGGAACTCCCCCTGAGGACTGGCGTCATCGTGCATAGCAGGGAGTTAAACCCCTGGAGTTAACCCCTAGCTGCCACCAATGGTGGAGATAGGGGGTTCCCTATGAACCCCTATCTCCCGATCCGTGGCAGCTAGGGGTTAAAGTTTGGTACTGTTGGATCGGCCAGAGCATGGCCGTTCTAACGATACCAAACACGACTGTGAAAAAAGTTTTTATTTTTTTTAAAAAATTAAAAATAATAAAAAAAATTATATAAAAAAAAAAAGATTTTTTTTCTTTTTTTTGGTTAATGCAGCAATATTGTTCCCATTTCAATTATAATGTGAACAATGATGCTGCACTAACGATTTTTATATGCGGTGCGTTTGTTAAAAATCGCGTAATTTTCCCCAAAAAAATGTAACGAGACCCCATTTCTAATTTTTTTAACAAGCGCACCCCATACAATATATAACCGCAATTGCTCGCATGTTAAAATGTGAAAAAAATACACTTTACACGTTGTAAATTATTGGAAATTCATATTTTATTGCATTTTTTGTTATAATATACAGACAGGTCATGACGTATACATATAATAATGACATATTATGAATCTGCCGAGTCTGACGGAAAGAACGCTATATAATATGTCTGGGTCATATACTAAAATAAGCCTTCAAAACACGTTTAAACATGATAAGCAAAACCGGTAAAAATGACCTCCGCACAGAGGCGGGAAATGCCTCAGCAGCGAAAGGGTTAAAGATTAAATAGATCATTATAGTCTCTATCTGTGTGGACTAATGGTGTGACTAAGGCTGGGGTCAGAGGAACGCTGTTTGAATGTGCGTTTAGCCACACTTTATTACGGCCGTGGTAGCAGCAGCAAATGACGACCAACATACAAAGTACAGCCGCACAAAAGTGCGGCCGGACAACGCAAGCGGCAAACGAACGCATTTTTGCAAGAACGACGAACCGCTAGTACTGACGCACAGCGTGCGCTGCGTCGGCATAGCGGCTTGTGTGCGTGATTAGGAGACGTCAGATGCTGCACATGTCTGGCCTACATCACGTCCATTAGTTTTTTTAGAACTCCGTCAAAAATCACGGCCGTAATTGCGCACCGTGTGACTGCTATCACGTCTGCCGTCAAAAAGTGTGTCCATGCGTCCGGACACACTTTTTAACGGAAGACGCAAAAAATGCGTTAGTCTGACCCTAGCCTTAGAGCATTTAGGGGCTTAAAGGTGGGATAATTCAACTTGTATGTGGGGAAATTGGATTTTAAAATGGTGTATTATAATGGTTATATGACCCTATACTGTATTATTCGCCAGATAATATATGTATATAGATAAGAGACAGGATGTAGCTAAAGCTCCCCTCCAACCCTTGCCCTGAGTAGGAGAACCCTTTCAGCGAGTGGCAGTAGACATCATAGGCCTCCTAGCGAAACCCAGCCGATCTGGAAAACAGTATATCTTCAACGTTGTAGACTTTGCCACCTGCTACCCTGAGGCCGTCGCCTTGTCAAACATCACCCGGCTGGGTGGAGTAGAGGTAACATCACTGCTCTGCATGGAGAGAGCCTGTGGAGTAGGGCTGTGCAATTAATTGCAATCGCAATCGAATCGCGATTTCCGACCCTGCGATTTCTAAATCGCATAAGGCTGCGATTTTCGGCTGTTAACTTCCGGCGGCGGCATGGTGCTTTGAGCGCTCGCAGGGGGAACCACGTGACGAGCCGCGTTCTCGCAACTCGTCACATGGTTCCCCCAGGCGAGCGCCCAAGCTCCATGTGCCGCCGGAAGTTAACAGGGAGCCGAACGCGCGGCGCACAGAGGTGAGCTGCGGCGCAGTATCCACGTGCTGGGGCAGTATCCACGAGCTGGGGCAGTATCCATGTGCTGGGGCAGTATCCATGAGCTTGGGCAGTATCCATGTGTTGGGGCAGTATATCCATGTGCTGGGGCAGTATATCCATGTGCTGGGGCAGTATATCCATGTGCTGGGGCAGTATATCCATGTGCTGGGGCAGTATATCCATGTGCTGGGGCAGTATATCCATGTGCTGGGGCAGTATATCCATGTGCTGGGGCAGTATATCCATGTGCTGGGGCAGTATATCCATGTGCTGGGGCAGTATATCCATGTGCTGGGGCAGTATATCCATGAGCTGGGGCAGTATATCCATGTGCTGAATACTGAATACATTTAGAATGTATGTAGCATGTTTGAAAAAGCAAAAACAATTGGCTAAATCACAAATAAAATCGCAATCGCAATATTCATTCAAGAAATCGCAATATGATTATTTTGTCAATATTGCACAGCCCTACTGTGGAGTCATGGGTTCGATCCCAGCGAGCACCTCTCCAGTAAGTGTCCTTGGGCAAGACACCTAACGGTACATACTCGCCACCCAGGACATACTTGAAAATGAGAGAAATCTCAATGTATCCTTCCTGGTAAAATACTATCTAAAAAAAAAGATACACTTCCTCCAAGAAATCCTCTCCGATCAGGCACTCAATTTACCTCAGACCTTCTAAAGTAGGTATGGGACTTCTGCGTAGTTAATTCTCTTTTTACCACCCACAAACGGAGTTTGTGAGAGATTTAATGGGACTCTCAAACAAATGATCTGGACGTTTGTAGCACAGTACGCGTACTGGGAACGGTACCTCCCCCACTTCCTATTCGCCTACAGAGAGTTACCCAAAGAATCCACAGGGTTCTCCCCCTTTGAATTATTGTACGGACACGGAGTCTGTGGGCCCCTGGACATCTTAAGGGAATATTGGGAGGCGTGACCCTGAAGAGACCCCAGCCATAACATACATGGTAGATCTGCGAGAGAGGTTGAAACACGTAGGGCCATATTACAATGTTGGTGCTAACTTAACCAGAGCTGTTGTAAACTTAAAACTTCCTTAGGCTATAATGGCTCTGGGAAGTTTACAACAGCTCTGGTTAAATTAGCACCAACATTGTAATACTGCCCGTAATGGGGCTAGCCCAAGGCAACCTTCCGGCGGCCCAAGCCCAACACAAGGCCCTATATGATAAGCTTGCTCAGCCACGAGAGCTTCTGGTAGGACAAATGGTATTAATGCTACGCCCCACCAAACAAACTGCAGGCGGCTTGGGAAGTGCCCTACGAAGTGGTGGAATAGAGGGGTGAGACCGACCACCTATGTCATTGCTAAAAAGCCCACAAGCAGACTCGGCGGGTATGCAACATTACTGTGCTCAAAGCGTACTTTGAACACCATGCTGCAGTAGCAGCTATCTGCACCCCCTCTCTCATAGAAGCTGAGGACCAGGCTATACCAGTCCTCCTTGCAGAATCCCAAACTGACAGCAACTTTACCCAGATTCAGCTAGAGCCCAGATTAGGCCCAGAGCAAAGAGCCCAAATACACACCATCCTACAACAACACTTTATTCTCCGCTCGCCCCAGTACTACTAACCTAGCACACCATCCGGTAGAGAACCCCAGCCAAGCTCCCCTTCGCCAAACAACGTACCGAGGTGGTGGTCACAGACCACAAACATAAGGAGATCGGGGATATTTGAACCCTAGGAGTCATAGAAGCCTCAGTCCCTGGGCTTTCCCAGTTGTTCTGGTCTCCAAAAAAGATGGGACCACCAGGTTCTTTGTGGATTACTGCTGGTTAAATGAAAAAACCACCACAGATGCCTACCCTATGCCCGGAGTAGATGAACTTCTTGACAGACTCTCTAGCACTACCTGGGTCTCCACTCTAGATTTGTGCCGAGGTTACTGGCAGATTCCTCTCATCGCCAGTGTAATACCCAAGTTTGCATTCATCATCCCGTTTGGCTTGTATTAATTTAAGGTCATGCCGTTCAGGATGAAGAACGCGCCTGCGACCTTTTCGGCGGCTAGTGGACCAGCTGTTAGAAAGTGGTTACAAGACTTCACATGTGATTATTTGGATGACATAGCCATGGCTCTTGGGGAGAACACATGCAACGCCTAGAAATATTCCTAGATAGGGATCCAGCAAGCTGGAATGACAATACGCCCTGACAAGTCTCAGATAGGGATGGCTGAGGTCCAATACCTAGGTGATCGAGTTCGCAGCTGTAAACAGCGTCCTTAGCCGGCCAAAATACAGGCCATCCTAAACTAGCCTATACACCAGAACAAAAAAACAAGTCCTGGCATTCCCGGGGACTGTGGGCTATTATAGAACATTTGTTCCCTGTTCTAGTGAGACCGCCAAACCCCTGATGGACTTAACTAAAAAATCCCTGCCCCGGGTAGTCCTGTGGTCCCCTGAATGTAGCCAAGCCTTTTGAAGCCTTGAAAACTGCTTTAGGAAGCGCACCAGTGCTAGCAGCTCCCAATTTTGACTTACAATTTTTATTTTGTAAGATGTCATCAGTACAAACATTATGCTAAAGGGTGGTGGCCTTGCAGGACCAAAAATAGCCTCACAGGGCCGCAGTAAGCCATCCAAAATGACACAAAGTAAGAAAAAAGAAGATGAGGCAAAACACGATCAAAGCAACATCAAAAATGAAAAAAGTCTCTAAAGAAAACATATAAGGGAATGAAAAACAAGAAAAAATAAAAGTCCTCAGAAAAAAGAATTAACTCAAAAAATCGAAAAATGCCCAAATCCAGCATTTCTGAAAATTGGGGGAAATACATCAGCAAGGGGAGCCTCGGAAAATTACAAAATGCAAACAGACCTCAGAGAATACACTTTAGACATCTGAGGGGGGACTCAGCGGGTCGGGTGTGTGCCAGGGTCAAAAATGAGCGATCGAGATGGGCCACCTCAGCCCGTGTCAAGCCAAAAATCAAGACACAAGTCTCCCGCAGGCCCCATATGTTCCGCAAAGGGCACTGCAGGTGAGCCGTCACCAGGCATTTCCAGATGCTGCATCGGCCGCCTCTCAGGGCCAGGACCAACACTGCCTCCCCTCAGCATATAGGCCATCGGTCCCATTCAGCGCCGACAGCACAGTCCCCAAAGAAGGAGCCACGGCAGCTGACCCGGCAACTTCCATTACACTAGGGCCCTCACAGGCAATCCTCCTCCCGATGCCACAGCACAGCTCAGGCCCCCCCCAAAGCAAAAAATCCAGGCACTGCACAGTATCCACATCACCAGGCACAGCACTGCACAGCCCACCATCTACGACAGCAGAGCCATCCACATATCTAGCAGGTAAGGTATCCCACGATTCCATCTCCGCTAGATCCCCAATCTCCTGGTCATCCCTCACCACGGCCATCAGTCGGCACCAAGAGCCTCTCATGAGAAGGCTCCCCTCATCCTCCCAGCATTAGCTCTAGGTATTTCTTGATGGCCATGAACACGGCCTCCAGACTACCTGTGGGGGGTGCACCCGTCTCTGCCACTCATGTGCTCCTCCACTGTCCCCGCCAAAGGAGCAGTTGCGGCCAGATGGTGGGGGCCTTCCATCCTCGCAGTACGCAATAGTTGACCACCCAGACTAGGGCACTCCACAGGGGGATCAAGGGTTTATCCGAGGAGAACCAGAAAGGTAGGCCCCAAAATGGCCATCGACTGATCTCTCCCGCCGAGAAGCAGCAGCAATAATCTTGTATTTGCTTTGGAGGGGGGCAATATAGGGCCCCGGAGCACTCCACCCAATGGCCAGCTGTGCAGGGACTCCAAGAAGGGGTAATTCGTAGAGATATTCAGGCAGAATTCCCCAATATTTGCAAAATTAAGCGGAGCTCCACCGAAGCTCCCTTACACAGCCAGTCACGCCCCACGCAGCTCCCAATTTTAACTAACGCTTCTTGGTCCACATAGATGCTTCCTTGTACGGCCTTGGAGCTGGTCCTAAGTCAAGTGAACGAGGAAGGAGAGGAGCATCTGGTGGCCTACCAGAGCCGCAAACTACTACATCATGAAGTGGGATATGCAGTCATTGAAAAGGAGTGCCTAGACCTCGTATGGGCTCTCAAGAGGTTCCAACCATATCTGTATGGATGAGAATTCACGGTATTGACAGACCACAATCCCCTGGTTTGGCTGAACAGCGTAGCTGGGGGACAATCGAAGATTACTACGATAGAGCCTGGCACTTCATTTAATTTTACCATGAAGGATAACGCAATGCTGATGGACTGTCCAGGCAAGTGGATGCATAACAGTACCAGTCGACTGCAGTCTCAGCCAATCTCGGATTTACACGTCTGGAAACCCCGGATTGTCTTCTTCAGAGTGGGGGAGTGATGTCACGGAACCCCATTTTCAGAAACTGTGGACTGTACTAAAGCCTCGCTCCTCCGCTATTCGCCCTCGTTTAAGCTATTGGTCTGTTTTATGTTTGCATGTTAAAGGTGGTGTTTTTGTGACCCCCCCCCCCCCCTCAGAACATAATCCAAATGCCCTTAAATCTGTCCCTCGTGTTCCCCGGAGCCTGGTTTGAAACTCCAGCCAATCTCCATTCAGGAGCCAGACATGTCAACAATCCCATTTAAGGACCTCCCAGCATTCACTTTAATGGTAACATCTGCAGAAAATTTAACCACCGGCCCCCCAAACATTCTTTGCCCCAACAGGGCGCTCTTTTTCGGTATGGGAGCTGCAGTTGGGGTGATTTTCAGGAGGGAACACCATCGGAAACCCGAGTTCCTGAGCCTTTCTTGGCCCCAGGGACTCACACAGCAGCGGCCACGCAGCATCACCTGCGGTAACTTCCACACGCTGCCGATCTGGCCCCTGTCAGCAGATCTGGGGGTGCTTTTTGGACTGTGACACCACAGGGGCCCGAGCTATCAAATGGTACCCCTGGTTTGCCGCTGCTTCCCTGAAACCCCCCCCCCCCCAAACAAGGACCCTTGCTCTGTATGACTGCACTGACTGTATCATCCTGTCTGGATGGACTGGGTTGTTAACTGTTGTTATCTGATTCTGTACTAATAAAAGGAGGTCTGCTGAAATGGTCAGAGTCTGCTTTACTCAATGCGACCAGTGTTGTCTGCTTTATTGGGAGAAATTAAGAAATTACGTTGATTCAGTGCTGATGGAAGAATGCAGGGGCTAGTGGAGGAAAAGGGTACGACGGCCGAGGGAAAATATTTGACCTTGGTTCTCGTAGCAACTCTCAACAAATAATTTAAAAGTGCTCATTTAAAGATACACTACCACCAAAAAAGCTGTAATTAGATTATTTGTGCATTCCAAACAAAACCAGTTTATGAACTTTTTTATTGGTTGGTTTGACACAAAATGACCCTCATGTACTATTAACACATACAGTTGTGTATATTCATTAAATTTATTTTTGAAACTTCCGGCATATACAGTATATATTTGTATACATTTATTAACTGATATATTCTGCTTTTTGGTTCTAATAAAGTTTATTTTTAATGGTGTGGTTCCTTGCTTATTTGTATTCTTGATACCTTTACGACTTACTGGGGAGTGGTCTGTTTATTTGGTTAGCGCCCAATTTTGCGTTTAATGATCGGTGTGCATTACAACGTTTCATATTATAAAAATGTACTATTACACATTTTTCCATTGAAAACCTAAACTGCCGTACTGCAGTGAAGAGCACCGCAGTCCTTTGGAACCCTGCGTTTCTAATCTTTGCACCGCACAAGGTGTAAATTCTGGCCTTTCCAAAGATACCGAATATGACCCCATACCCTGGAAAAATGGGGGGTGGGCAAAATGTACTTTTTTTTTCTAAGGCAGTGGCATTAGGTGCTTTTACTTACAAAGCAAACAATGCTGCTCCACTAACACGCCTTCTCATTTCTAATGATGGGAGCAAATGGGGTGATGGCTCAATGCGTTAGAACGCATTTGTCCATCTAATACATAGGCCACCGCACCGCTGTAAGAGTGGGGGTCCTTTAGCACCTTTAGTTCTATTCTTTACACACACAAAGTCAATTTAGGCGTCATTGGATAGGTCAGAGTCTGGCCTTTCCAATTCTACCAAACCTAACCATGTAAAAGAAAAAAAAAAATCTTTTTTTTTTTTTTTTGTTCTAAAGCAATGATCCATTTGTCATGTAAAAATGAGAAATACCACTGCCATTATTTACCTTTTCATTTCCCACGCTAGGAGCAAGATGATGTTTTATGCATAATCATATTATTCATAAAACACAATCCTCCAAAACACAAGGGAAAATTTTAGTTTAGTTTTTTTTCCAGTTTTAGTATTATATTTACATATTATATATTTTCTCTGAACAATAAAGTAATAGGTTTCCATTTCAGTTGTTTTTAAGTTGTGTTCTAAGAATACCCCTTAGAATATTTAACCACAAACGTTTGGATGATAAAATGGGAAAAAATAATTTTACGCACTGTTAAGTGACTGAAGTCTGAATGGAAATTTTCTTTTTTTTTGTTGTAGTATTCTGACGTCTGACGGAATATGACGTACACACCTAATAATGATATATTTTCAGTAAGGTTGCACCGATACCGATACTAGTATCGGTATCTGTGCCGATACCGGGTACTGCAGGAGTACTTGGTACTTGTGCAGTACCCCCGATATTTCCCCCGATACTGGAAGCCGGCATTGAGCCGACTTGCTGGCATCCGAGGGGCTGGGGCGGCTGTCCGAATGCTCTATCGGCATTCGGACAGGCTCCTGCAGCTGCTCACCGCCAGGGCCGGCGCTAGTGTAAGGCAGCACAGGCGGCCGGCCGCCTTACTGTTCTGGCCTGGTGCCAAACTGGGGGGCGTGAAAATCCACTTCCCAGTTCAGAGTCACTCACTGCTTCTGATGCCGCCCATGATGTAAATTATCCTCCCCCTTTTGGCTGGAGCAGCTGCACTTCCGGAGGGCGCACAGGAAGAGGCAGAAGAGTCTGGGCCATGTGCTTCCTTGTGCTGCTCCTCTTACAGCACAACGAGTGAGGAGATTAATCAGCCCCTGCCCTGCAGCAGCAGAGACCCCCATGGAGCCAGGAGGTGAGTTATCCCACTGCCTGCCCTCCATCTGCCCCTCTCCCTTTCATGATATCCTCCCTCTCTGAGATGCAGAGATGGTGCCCCCCCCTACAAACAAACACAGCAAAAGTGTGAGAGATCTTCCCGCTGTGAAGATACTTCTGTTTTTAACTATTGCTTTACCAGGTCATCCTTCCTGACAGTAAAGCACAGCTGAAGCACATTGTAATATGGTGCTCAGATACCGGGTCCAGCAAGAGTTAAAAACAGAGGCTTCTCTTTCACAGCAGGGGAGATCTCTCACACTTATATCACTGTTACATGGAATAGTCTCCCAGTGGGGGCGGTATCTCTACTACCCTTTCTATATCACTGTTACTGCCTCCACTGGGAGGCTATTCCATGTATCTACTACCCTTTCTATATCACTGTTACTGCCCCCACTGGGAGACTATTCCCTGTATCTACTACCCTTTGTATATCACTGTTACCACCCCCACTGGGAGGCTATTCCCTGTATCTACTACTCTTTCTATATCACTGTTACTGCCCCCACTGGGAGACTATTCCCTGTATCTACTACCCTTTGTATATCACTGTTACCACCCCCACTGGGAGGCTATTCCCTGTATCTACTACTCTTTCTATATCACTGTTACTGCCCCCACTGGGAGACTATTCCATGTAACAATAATATAGAAAGGGTAGTAGATACATGGAATAGTCTCCCAGTGGAGGCAGTATCTACTACCCTTTCTATATCACTGTTACAGGGAATAGTCTCCCAGTGGGGGCAGTAACAGTGATATAGAAGAGGAGTAGATACAGGGAATAGTCTCCCAGTGGGGGCAGTAACAGTGATCATGCAAAATTGTAAGTCTTTTCTCTATGCTGATAGGCATGGCACAGATAAGAAAGGAGGGGGGGGCACCAAAATGCACCTTTGCCTGAGTAGACAAAAATGCTTGCACCGGCCCTGCTCACCGCGATCATACTTAGCTTCCTGAGCGACGCCGGGAAAGTCTTTGCGCGTGCGCTTGTTGGAAGGCCCCCAGCCGCGATCACGTGGTCGCGGCTAGGTGCCTTCCAACGAGTGCACACGCAAAGACTTTCCCGGCGTTGCTCAGGAAGGTAAGTATGATTGCGGAGAGTGCCAGGTGAGCTGGGGGGCATAATTCACGAGCTGGGGGCATAATCCACGAGCTGGAGGGGGGCAAATCCACGAGCTGGGGGGGCAAATCCATGACCTGGGGGGCATAATCCATGATCTGGGGGGGCATAATCCACGAGCTGGGGCATACCCATGAGCTGGGGGCTATAATCCATGATATGGGGGCATAATCCATGATCTGGGGGGCATATCCATGAGCTGGGGGCTATATCTATCAGAGCTGGGGGCATATCCATGAGCTGGGGGCAAATCCATGAGAGCTGGGGGCATATCCATGTGAGCTGGGGGCATTTTTATATGAGGTCTGTTCTTATTGGAAAGTGGTCACATGACATAAAATATCTGTTCTTATTGGAAAGTGGTCACATGACATAAAATAAAAGTATCGGTATTCGGTCTTAAAAAAGTGGTATCTGTGCATCCCTAATTTTCAGTCTGCTGAAAAAGATATAATATGTCTGGGTCGTCCAATAAAACGACGTCAAATCGCGTCTAAACATGATTAACATAAAACGGTCAAAATGAGCTCCGCACACAGGAGTGAAATGGCTCAGCAGTGAAGGGGTTCAGTTTTAAAAAAAATTCAGCCACTCAGTATTTCACAATTATTTCAGTAAGGTCTTAAAATGTAAATATTACCTGAAGTTGAAAGGTGTTGTGTACAGTGGTAAGCGCAAATGACAACCTTTTGTCTTGGTATGTTTTATACATAAAGTGGGCTGGATACTTCTGGTCTCGAATCCGCCCTGGTAGGGAATAGGAATAAAAACTGTTTTTTTCTGCAGATAGGTATTATGTGTTGGCTTGATTTTGGTTCAGTTCAAATTACAAATACTCTGCTATATATAAAATGTAAATGGGAGAATCGCTTGTAAGACATTTGTGTGGGAATAGTCAATAATTCTGTTTAAAATGAAGTTTCCTAGATGTCAAAGTTTGACTTCTAAACAAACGGATATTTCATTGTTCGTGTGATTGTAATTCCTGTGGCTTGTTCCAAAATATGTTTTCAGCTCTGAACAGGGTTCAGCTGCTTGGCAGAGTTGGGCAAGATCCGGTTATGAGACAAGCGGAGGGGAAAAATCCTGTAACCATATTCTCTTTAGCAACCAATGAGCTGTGGAGGTCTGGAGAAACTGAGGTGTTCCACACAGGTGAGTCTTGTAATAATTATTGTGTTTCTTCTTAGTCTAATGCCAGCTAAGCACAATCTTTGCTAGAATTAACAACTTCTTAATTTATACTTCTATAGATTACACTAAATGCTATTTTGTCAAGTACCGTACTTTATTATTATAGTGGCTTGAAAAGGACCTTGTGCGTGCAGCAGAAAAAAAATCAGGTCGCTGTGCCATTGGCCACATCCTTCAGCATATGAAGATAGTATTTTTGGAGAAAGTAGTAGTCCAGCTGAGAGTAGGACTGTTGAGGCCGGTAATAAAATGAGAAGTCCCGACGCTCGGGGTGCTTCACTCTCCAGCAATCCACCAGCCTTGCCCATGCAGGGTATTGTGGATGGAGCGCAAAATATGTAAGGGGTTGGAGGAGACGCCTCTAGAGGTGTCAACTTCAGGTAACAGGGGGGACATTAAGGTCACCTCCAACTATCAACATGCCTTCCGCGAATTCCTTGACCAGGCGCATGGAAGAAAATGAAGAACTGGTGCTGAGCTGTGTGTGGGGCATAAAGATTAGCAAAGGTGTACAGCATGTCTGATATGTAACCTTTAACCAATAACACCCTCCCGGCCTTATGCGTTGCAGAGGCCGCACAACAAAATGGGACCTTCTTGCTAAAGAGGATCGCCGTTCCCTTGGATTTCGAAAGGGGGTTATTGCAGTAAAACCAAACTGGGAAGTGTGCAACAGTCAATTTAGGGTGTGCGCCCTCTCTGAAATGGTAACATATGGATCACTGATCCACAAAATCAAGGGAGGAAAATAGGCAAAAATGTGCATAAAAGATTAAAATTTCAAAATTTATTAGTACATCAAAAAAACGTGACACACATCAAAAATACATAAATTAAATAAAAAAACAACGGTGCAAAAAAGGAAAAATGCAAGAAAATACAAAGGCCTGGACACAAAAAACATAAAAAACGACATCAATCTGGAGACAAAAATTGGTAAATTGCAATAGTAATGAATAGTAATGGAGAAAAAGAGAAAATATATATATACAAGCTTAAAGGGCCACATGCCCCATCTCCTGCAAAGTCTGAATCTAAAACTGGTTACAATTTGCACGAGCCGATTGTCAAAATAGGCACAATGATCCAACTAATATCAATATGGAGTGCCAAAAAATGAAATGAAAAAGATCCCCAGAGGTAAATGTCACTGGATTTAGCATAAGCCCCTCATTAGAGTAATAATTGTCAAGAACACGTCCGACATGCGTTTCGTGTAAGTATGCTTCTCTCTGAAATGGGTCTCCTGTACAAAGACCACAGAGGCCTTCTGGCGTCGGAAGTCCCTCAGTGCTTGGGAGCGTTTTTCTGGCAAGTTAAGGCCTAGTGCATTCACAGACATAACCAGCAAATCCTGGGGTCGATACATGGTTGCAAACATACCTTCCCTGTCCCTCCCAAGTCGTCCCCCACAAGGGATGATCACTTGGCGAGCAGGTCAGGGGGGATGGGGGGGGGAAGGGAGAAGACTAATAGGGGTTAGGGGTCATATAAAGGTGGGAGAGCACACAAATCTATATACAACGGAGAGGTGGGGGCGCGACCGTTACTCAGGGTGATCGGAGAACGACACACTACAAGTCACTCAGGCCCGAGCGCTGAGTTGTCGACCAACTTCGGGAGTTCGGGGTCGTGGCGCATCGCGGATAGTGCAATGGACAGAGATCTCCTCAAGGTGTGAGAATCTCCGATAAATGCAAAGAACTATACCAAATTTAAAAGTAAGACCGTAACATCAGACTCCCCTTAGAGAAATACAAAGCAAAAGTAAAATGATAATATATGTCTAATATATCTAGTGACAATGACCATTAGTCCAGTGAGACGGACCGGACCATCGGTCCAGACCCTCCCCCACCTGGCCCCCCAGTTCAGCTATGGGAAGCAGCCAGGCCCACAATCAATGCTCGTCCGTGGCTGGCATGGAAAAAGGGTGAGACCAAATATAGGGATTGTTGGTGATAGAGGTGGCGTGAGCCGCTGGAGATGTAGGGGGTGAAGAACCACAGTCCCAACAGTGAGTGATCCACAAGCGATAGAAAAGAGGCGCCACCTCCCACACATACCTGAGAACTGGCCATAAAGGACCTGTCCAGAAAGACAAAACTTAGGCCAGTCCTGCCGTGCCGGGTCAGCAGCGCCCGAGCACCCTGGAGTCCCGTCGAGTATACCTGTAATGGGTCAAGCCACAGGAAATGAAGGGGGGATAGCTGCAGTTCGTCCAGCAGTGAGGCCATTTTATCTGGAGTGGTAATTAAGTAGGGGCCCTTGGGTGCAATCACCAGCAGGCTAGTGGGCATATGCCAGCGATACCTCAACTTCTAGCTCTGCAAGAGGCCCTTGAGCGGCTTCAAGGAGAGGTCCAGGAATAACTGGAGCTACGTGCCTTCATAAGAGAATCGCGAGACTTCCCTCGCATTGCGCAGGATATCCTCCTTAAGACCGAAGTTAGCAAGACAACAGATCACATCCCGAGGCGGGGTCGTAGGGGGTCCTTTCGGCTGAAGCACCCTGTGAGCTCGAGCAAAGACGATAGGGGCCGCAGAATTCCAGTCCAAGATAGGTAAATATGACCGCTAGCGTTTCCCGTAGCTGAGGTTGGGAGTCCTCACTTTCAAGAAGGCCCCCTGAGGCGCAAATTATTGCGTCTGCCAGGGTTATCCAGGTCCATGATATGTAGGGCCATGCTGCATAGTTATCCAGTATAAGAAGCCACCACCGCCGCCACGGTCTGTGCCATTCGAGTGCGGTCACATACCTCCTCCAAGGTAGATACCCGCGTGGTGAGGCTTTGAATATTGGTGCGCATATTGTGCAACTCTGTCATGATGGTGTGGCGCAGATCTGTGATGGCCTGTTGCAGGTCCTAGAAGGTGGGTAGGTCCCAAAGCAGATGCATCCAGTCCGGAGCCGCAGCATTGTGGGACAGAGCGTCAGACTGGGCCAGAGGGAACGCAGGGGTCAGCTGTGTAGGCAAGGCCGGGGATCGGGCCTGGTCCAGCACAGTGTCTCCCTGATTGGCCGCCAGGAGCAGGAATCGCAGGAGGGATGGCGTTTCAGCGTGCAGTTTCCCCTCCTGTGCCTTCTGGGACCCAGCCGACTTGTGGGTCTTCCCCATGTCGCCTGATAAGAGCTGGAAAAACTGGCATTTTGTGCGGTTTTCTTAGGAGCTGCAGGATCAAGCTACCATACCTGTTGGTGGTCAGGCGTTGCCCCCTCAAGCTTGTGTTGTCTCAGTCTGCTCATTGGTTGTTCTTTCATCGTGATAATCAACTTGAAAAATGGAATGGACAAAAATATAAAAAAAAATTAAGATTGACTGCCATGCAATAGAATGGGAAGTATAGTGTTATCAATATTTGAGTTAGCTGCTATTGTACTATGGCATAAGAAGTTACTTTTATAGCTATTTTTCCTCAATTAGTTTTACTTAAACTTTAAGTACTCACTATTTCTATTCTCCATCTGCTATGGATATTTAATCCTCCACCAGTTACCAGTAATGACAGCTATTTTAATTCACTTCTCAAATGCACATTTTCAAAATGTCAATTTTTCACTGGTTGCTTTAAATGAGTTTCTAGCAAATGATATATTATAAATTGGGAAAAAAAATATGTATTACTATTAAAAAATCTGTTCATACGGAAATCCCCTCATCCTTACATGATATATATCTTATTACCATTACCATTTAAGGGGTTATTCAGAGAGCAGCGAAATTTCGACACTCTCATTCGGCGAGTTCAGTTTGTCGACCCTGTGGTTAATTCAACCTTCACCATCGGGTCCTCGAAGTGTGCCGAACGGGTCCGTTGAACGTAGCACAAACAGTTATTTTTCTTTGTTATTTAGTTTTTGTTTTCTTTGTATTTCAGATATAATTTAACCCCTTATGGATGTGCAGGTGTCGCCCGTCAGGGGTGGGTTAAGGCCAGAGAGGCTTACAGGTACAACCCGGACACAGGTGCCGCTCGAGCTGCTGATTTTGGCCTGCCCCACAGCTGACGTGGATCATTGGCTCCAGGGGGACGGCCTGCGTTCAGGCCGTCTCTCAGCAGCCAACTGCGTGCTGGCTGCTGGGACGTCCTGTGGCGCGAAAGGGATAATCTGCACTGTTGTATGTGTTTGACAGTGTTCATATTATATTACCATATGTTAAACATATAAAATGTGTATACGTTGCATTTCCATTTATTTTTCTGTTGTACACATGTCTTATTTTATCTTGGCTTTGTTTTTTTTCCTTCTATATTAACCATTGATTGCCATTTCTTTGTTTGCGACTTATCCACAAATAAAAATTGTCAAATAAAAAAATTATTGGAGAAAAACAAGTGAAGATTATAATTATTTTACATTTTTACATGTAGAATGTTTAAAAAATTTTTACATGTTTTTTTTTTAACAGCTGGAGATATCAACCAAAAAACCACCTGGCACAGAATATCAGTTTTCAGACCTGGCCTCAGAGAGGTTGCTTATCAGAATGTCAAAAAAGGGTAAGTTGTTGCTGTGTGGGTTCTGTTTCTCAAGGTAACATTATGGTTGGCTGGATTTGGGAAATAGTTGTTACTCAAAGATTTTTTTCTTTTTTTATTCATTGTTTCAATATTTCAGGAAAGCTATATAACAATACATAAACATATTATGAAAACAGAAGTAGGTAGAAACAATGTTGGCAATCTGTCTATACAACACATAATAAAAGGTTAATGGACTTAAATAACGCCCCCCCCCCCAAAAAAAAAATAGTTCCCATTGACACATATGTTCCAAAAAAAAAAATGGGTGGTTATTAAGCGGGAACAGGTTTAAGAGGTTCAATGAGAAAAGGTGTGCATTCAGAAGAGGGGTGGGGGGGGGGTGTGAGGCCCCCTGCCACATCGAGTCTTATAGCCATCCTAGAGCTGGACAGGAGTTTATTTCTAGATACGGGTCCCAAACCTTGTAAACATTTAAGGTGTATCCTGTACTTTTGCAGTCAATTTATCCATTTCCATGTATTCCATTGTTTTGGAATAGATAGTTAATTGTTGGGATTCATGGGGTGTTCCAAAGTTCTGTTATCGCTCTGCATGTTGCTAGGGCTATTTTAGTTCAATTTTGTTTTTATTCAAAGCATAGCATGCAAGTCAATTGGCAGTACAAACAAGCACTCAAACAAAAGGGCACATGACATTGACTCGTGAAGGATCAGGTAAGCATGCAGTTTTGTAGGTAAAGAACGCCGGCGATCCTCAACAGGGAGCGGTCAACATAGCATAGAAACACATTTATGGCAATATACGGTATTACACAATAATCAACAAAAAAGCAACTATGGTCCGTAACCGTTCCATGAGGCAGGGAATTAAAGCAATCCGAAAAGAAAACCTCAGCCACAAGGCTGGCCTAAAAATTCCATGAGTCCTGTATACCCCGAGTCCCGCACACCCCTGACCTGAACCGTGACCCAACAGCTCCTTGTTATTCAAAGGCAATCACACATCCCAGGGATTGGAAATCTAAGAACTATGGGACTCGATAGTCTTAACCTAATGGAGGGAAGAGTGAAAAAAATAAGAGGTGGCAACTGCCAGTGATCGGTGCTTGGCAACAAAATCAGTCCGCCAGTACCACGTGTGGAAGTATTGGTCATATATATTCTCTAAAGAAAGATGAAACTTCTCCATTTCCCGTACCCCGTCCACCCTTTGAATCAATTCAAATACCGTAGGCGGATCCGATTGCTTCCAATACTTCAGATCACCGCCTTCGCAACATTGAGTAAGTGAATAGCCAAGAACTTAATATAGCGTCCCGTCAATACCGGGATCACTTGGAGCAAGGATGGTGTGAATGGGATAGTTAAGGACGTAATTTCCTCAATGTTGCTAGGGCTATTTTAGCGAGTAATTCGTTTTTGGAGCTGGTGAGTCCGTCCATAGGGCGCATTAGCAGAAGAGACCAAGAATCCATTTGGACCAGTTTGTGAAGAACGCTAGTGGCCAAATATTATCTCCGCTTACCAAATGGGTTGGAGTTTTGGACAGGTCCACCATGCATGTAAAAAGGTTGCCCGACCTCCACAAAGTTTTCATCAGTCAGCTGACCCATACCAGCCAATAAGATGGAGTCACGAAGGGATAAGATACCATCGAAAAAGCATCTTGTATGCTTGCTCCTTTTGTGTTGTGCAGATTGAAACTGAAGCAAAAGCGTCCCATATGTCAGCCCAGTCAGACTCTTTCATTGCATGTCCTATGTCAGTCTCGCAGGCCTTAATATATGGGAGGACCAGTTGGAAACAAAAATTCGAAAGCGTGGCGTATATCTCCAAAATCTGACCCTCTTGTAGTGTCCTAGTTCAGTTGAAGTACACAGGAGTCAAATGTAGAAAGGATACAGGGGTTCGAAATGGTGCCTAAGTATAATGAGAGCCTTTATTGCAAGATGGGAGAATAAATAAGGGCGAGCCATCATGAGAGAAGTGGGGGATATTTGGACACACGTTTGTAATGGAGGATGATGTGATGCAGAAGAGGAATTTAGACATAAAGGTAGCTAAGGAAGTGTCAGACATTACCAGTGGCAGGGCTTCTGTCTTTTCCAGGTTTAGTTTATAACCTTATATACTATACATGTACAACCTAGTATAGCGCAAATTATGCTTAATTGAGGTTATTGGTGTTCCTTTTTGTTAAGTAAATGTCCTTATAGACTCCGTAGACCAAAGAAAAAAGGGCAATTATGGTGCAATAAGTTGTAATTAAACCTCAATTGAACAAATTCTCATTTCAATCCACTCACAAGTGAAGAGCCCCAACACTGTCTCTAAATGGGTGCACATCTGTGGGTTATTTTCTTCACAATTCTCAGGTAACTCGCACACCTTGTACGGTCTTCCTTCACCACATAGATCATTAAATGAGAATGGAGCAATACCAGGGAGCTTCCCTAGTGCAAGTCAAAGTAAGCCAATAGAATGTAATTAAATATATGCAATCCCAAATGGACCTAGAGAAAAATGGAAAATTACACCCTTGCACCCCCCCTCTTCAAGTGAACCAGACATGTGCAGACATGAAACAATACAATGTCACGTAATCACAGCCTGAATACACTACATAACCGAGGAGAAGTTACATAAATAGACAATTGCCTAATTACCAAGATGTGTCGCAGAGTAAACACATTCTAGATAGGGGAAGTTGAGTTTGGCTACAGTTACCACATAGTAATTCTATAAACCAGCGGTTCCCAACCTGTGGTACGCGTACCCCCAGGGGTACTTACGGGGGCCCCTGGGGGGGTACGCGTAGCAATATTGTGCAATGGCGGACCCCTCCACTGCCACCCGTTTTTTTTGCAGGACCTGGCGGACTCGCGCTGCAATCCGACCATGCTCGGATTGCAGGCGGTCCAGCAGCGGATGAAGGGGCCCGGTGACGGTCGGCGGCTCAGTCAGGCCTCAGCTCAGGTGTGGATCCTGCTGATCCACTGCCGAGTGTTGTAGGTCACGACTGAGGTCTCCCAGGAGCTTCTTGCGGCAGGCATGTCACTCCTTACATGCCCGCCCTTGCTCTCAATCTCGGCCACACCTCCCTAAAATGATGAAAGTGTGGCCAAGACAGAGCTCGCCCCCTGCAGTGTCCAGGAAATTCAAGCATGGCGTGCCCCATCAATCTCCCACAGCTCCAGGCCAAGCTTTCTGACGGTAAATATTTAAATAAATGCATACTAAAAATTACTGTGTTCTCACTGCCTTTACCATGAGAGTTTTATTGCTGTGGATTCTGTGTACACTCGTACTAACCGCCTTTACTATGGGAGTTTTATTGATGTGGATTTGGTGTACGCTCATATTCACGGTCTTTACCAGGAGTGATTATACTGCTGTGGTGTTCTGTGATATGCTCATACATACTGTACAATCATTACTGTGAGTCTTATTGCTGTGGAGCTCTGTGATGCGCTCATACCCAGTGCACATTACTTTGAGTTTTATTGCTGTGGTGCGTATGTGCGGTGTATGAGCGTGAGTTGTATTGCTGTAGAGCTCTGTGAAATGCTCACACACAACACACCACAGCAACGCAATTCACAGTAATGTGCGATATGATACGCTCATACACACTGCACATTACTGTGAGTTTTTTCATTTCCTCACCATTTTATTTATATTTCTTTCATACTGAGGGAGTTAAGTACACTTATGTGATATATATATAGTCCTATTTCTTCTAAGTGTGCGTTGATGGGAAGAGATTATGAGAAGCCGATGGGGAGGTGCAGGGGTGAAGATAAGGACAACATGGGCTGGAGATGAGAGGGTGCTGGAAGGAGATTTAGAGAAGCTGGGGTTGTGATAAGGAGAAACTATAGAAGAGAAAAGAAGCTGGGGAGGAGATAGGGAGATGCATGGGGAGACTATAAAATGAAGTGGTGGGTAGATAAGGAGAAACTAGCAGGACGGAGATGGGGAGAAGAGGAAAAGCTGGGTATAAGGTGCGAGACCAGGGTAAGGGAGACAGAGAATAAGAAGAGATGGTTATGAGACAATTGGACAGAGGAGAGAGAAACATATAAAAAAGTAAATTATATTAATTAGAAAGATTTTTTTATATGAAGGGTACAATTTATGAAAATGGGCCGCCAGGGGGTACTCGGATGAAAAAAGGTTGGGAACCACTGATATAAACCATGGTAACATTCCTGAGAGTAGATGCTGGGAAAGGCTAAAATAACCCAGGCAGCAATCCTGTCAGCAGATAGCAACATATACACATGGACCATAACAAAAGACAGATTTTCATGCGGCCTGTGCATATTATGCAGGTGTGAGCCCAAGATGCGTTGAAAGCAGGAGGTCAGGCAGGTTACAGGGCACAGCAAGGATTTTATTTAATAAACAAAGCAGAAACAAAACAGGAGAAGGAACTGAAGTAATGGAGGAGGCTGGGCGAGAGAGGAAATAAGCTCAGGGTAAAGGACACATTGATAAATATAGGAAAAGAGGAGACACATGAAAAGGGCAGAACTGAGATTAGTGGAGTAGCAATAGGGAGAGCAAGGAGTACAATTATAAACAGGAGAAAGGACCTAGAAAATTCACATAAGAGAACTAAACAGACACCGAACTAAGGGAAATTAGAATAAAGTCCGTGGCATAGGCTCCGGGCAGGAGCAGGCAAATATCGTGGTGATTATCCTACTGCCTGCCGACTGCCAAGACCCCTGCTCTGGATTATAAAGTCCATGGCAAAGGGGTCTGGTACACAGGTACTCCAAGCAGAGTATGGCACAGGAAACAGAGGATGGAGATACTGTTGGCTGCAGCTGTAGGTGACCAGATAGGGTTCTCGTCGTAGGAGTCAACCTGGTAGGGGTCTCGGTAGGTATCAGGAACAGGGAGATTTCAGGAGGCAGGTTTGGTTTGAAGCACAGGTCAGATTGCAAGGAGGAAGCTCTAAGTAAAGGGTGTAGCTTCCTCTTAAGGAGGCCTCATTAGCTTGAGATGGGATGAACCTGAGGCCTCCTAGAATCTGCAGAGATTCAGGTAAGTTCCCAGGAATCTGAATTTAACAAAAGGTCCATACAAAACCACTGGCAAAAACATACAGGAGCAGAGGCTGCCGATGTCAGGTGCAGGCACGAGCACGTGTGAGCCTGGTTTCCTGACATGATTCAAACATAACACCGATTACACAAACACCCTGCCCCTATGGGCACAGGGTGATTTCAACATAAGAGAAGGTAGGGAAATAATATAGAACATAGGGCCTGCACCTCCCAAATACACTTCTGGGCCCATGTACCCAAAGTTAAGAGTGACACACGTCACAATGAGTTTAATAACCACTTACTGCACCATGATTGCCCTTTTTTCTATGGTTTACAGCAGTGTTTCCCAAACCCGTCCTCGGGACCCTCAACCAGGCCAGATTTTGCAGATCACCTTGGGGAAATGCAGACTGAATCCTGCAATCACTGAGCAGCAAATCATATCTCCTGTGCGGTGCTTCAGATATCCTGCAAACCTGGTGAGGCGGAGGGTCCTGAGGACAGGTTTGGGAAACACTGGTTTACAGAGTCTATAAAGACATTTACTTAACAAAAAGGAGCACCGATAACCTCAATTAAGCATAATTTGCACTATACCAGGTTGTATATATATAGTATGCATTTGGTTTAAGGGAAATCACTGCTTGCTTGCTAATTTAGGTGAAACCACTATAATAGCATTTGAGGAATACATTTTGGTGGTGGATAGATGTTGTGTGGTGCTGCACTATTTTATTTAATAACCTTATTTAGTTGAGTACATCTAAAGCTAGGGTCAGACGAACGCATTTTTCCCGTTGTCCGTGAAAAAGTGCGGTCGAACGAACGTACGTATTTTTTCCCGGAATACGCGATAGCGGTCATACGATGCGCTTTTTCGTCCGTGATTTTGTACGGATCAATAAAACACTTTTTGCGTCTGGACGTTATGTTAGCCGGACATTAGCAGCGTCTGACGTCTCCTAATCACACACACACGCCGCTATGCGACCGCAGCGCACTCTGTACGTCCGTAGTAGCGGTTTGACGTTCTTGAAAAAATGCGTTCGTTGGCCACTTGCGTTGCGCGGACGAACTTTCGTGCGGCCGTTCGTCGTATGTTCCCCGGCATTGGACGTCATTTGCTGCTAGTACGGCCGTGATTTCGTGCGGCTAAACGCACGTTAAAACTGCGCTAGTCTGACCCTAGCCTAAAGGAGATTCAGGAGCACAGAGATCGAGATCTCTGGGTTAGTTAGAAAAAGTAATAAATTGTCCGCATAAACAGCTACCACGTAAGAACTACATTGTGTCTGTAATCCTGAAATCTGAGGGTGGTATCTAAGGAGCGGTTCCAATGATGAAGTGAAAACAAGTGGGGAAACAGGGTAACCCAGCCTTTTTCCTGTTGTGAATGGGGAAGCGAGGAGAGTAAACCTTGGGCAAGAGGAGAGCAGCCTGGGGGTTGTGATACAGTGAGGCTATTCTGCTTCCCTAAGCAAAGCTGTGAGGCATGGATGCTTTAGACTAACTAAGTCTGTATTTGACCAGTACTCACACGATGAAGTTCTGTAGATAGCTTCAACTCAACAAAACTGACACGTAGAAAGATGAATCCAGTTGAAGAGTTTAATGATCAGACTGACAATCTTGAAATAGTGTACACCAATGCAGATAAAAAGACATTAGTTTTTGTCCAGCAGTGAGCACAGAATGGCTGCTATGTAACCAGGAAGTCCCTTAGAAAAAGACAGTGAGCAAAGTGGAGGAAACTAGCTGGATGCAAGGCTAGGGAAACCCAGCAGGATCAAAATAGCTAATGAAAGATAGCATGTAAGCAGCAAAGGCAGATTCAACACAAAACCGAAAAATATACAAATCCTAAATCATGGGGTATGACACTCCCCGTCTGAAATCTTTAGATTTCAAAATAAACTAACACTGTAACTTTAAATGTCCTCCTGGAAACCCAATGCGGAGACCTGAAAAACAAAAGTAAAGCATTCAATAATACAACTTTACACTTTATAGCCAGTAACTAAGTCAACAGTCTTGAAGGTAGGCCAAAGTTCCAGATGTGAGGAGTAAATTTAACAAGTTAACCCATCTTCGTGCTGGGGAAGCCGCTGTAGGCCAAACTTCCACCAACACAATTGTAATCCAACTGGCTGTTTGTGGAAAGGCTTCTGCCGAGAGCAGAAATTCTTAACTGACCTTTTTCCCTTGGCAGAAGGAGTATCAGTTCTGTGATTGGCCGGAAGAAACTATGTACCACACCTCCTTTAATCCCCTTGACCTTCACTTTTCAGATTCTTTGATCGTCACTAGGCATAACCTGAGTGACAAGACCCATTGGCAGGAGTTGGGAATCCACGAACATCTGATCAGCTTTGTGCTGTTGTGTGACTGCGTATTTGTCCTTCTCGGTTTCAAAGATCTCTCCCTTCTGGTACTTGGGTTTGCGCAGCCTCTTCTTTTTGAAGTAAGCATCAGTCAGGTGCTTTGAAACCTTGACACTTGAGATATTGACCTTTGTGGAAGTGGTGATAACAAATTTCTGATGAGCTCTACGCAGGGGCACCCGGTTGATAACCAGTGGTCCTGTTACCAGCAGAAGGCCAGACTGGAGCTGCTTCAGAAAAGCCACACGCTTCCCCCTGTAGCATCCATTGAGGAGTATAAGTACAGTCCCAGGAGTGATGGAGTGCAGGTTGCGTTTGTGGTGGCTGAAAGGCTTCTTGCCATGGCTTAACAGCTCCTTTCAATCTTTGTTTCTGGGGCTTTGTACTTGCACTTGTAGAGGGCCTTCCTGGCAGAACTGAAACATTTCCCGATTCCGCGGATCAGAACTGGATTCCGGCTGGCATTGAGCTGGTTCGCCTTCTTCACAGCCTCGGTTTTCTTCTTCAAGGTGCGCTTTAAAGAGACAAATCGAGCAACTGCTTGTTGCAGATTGTTAGGTAGCTTTAGGTAGCGAGAGGATAAGGGTGCTACCCAGCTATTGTTATCATCCTGGGCGAATTCTTTATCCATCGTCTTGAGAAATTCCCTATCTTCTCTTGCCAGTGCTAGTTTGTTGTCATCATTGGTAGAATTGAACACTGTGTCTCCAGAGGTGTTATCCTAGGACTGAAAGGCATTAATTTATCTTGGTCATCATGCTGCCATTCGTTGCTGTTCGATTTTTTCCTTCACTCTGTAATGGTGTGGGCACGGTTCAAGATAGTTGTTGCGACCATTTGGCAAGATATGTGTTTTGTAGGAAGCAATCTTGGTAGGCACCTTCATTTCCCTTATACAAACATTGCCTATGATAACCCAACCTAGATCAAGGCGTTGATCGAATGGAGCATCATGTGGACCATTAATTTGTTGCCATACCTTATGTACTCTGAGGATATTCTGCCCAGAAGAATTAAGATATCTCCATTCTTGTCAAGGGCTGGTATTTTGTTAGCTATAGCCTTCAGATGAGGATGGTGTAGGGCAGCTTCTGGTGTAGGGATCTCTTGCTTGTTAGATGGGATCTGATTGCACTTGACCAGTGTGGGTAATGGTAATTCCAGATTGCCCCAAGAGAAACTACTATGAATCCGCTTGCTCTTCTTCCAGAGACCTCTGTAATGCCACTACATGTACCTAAAGTATAAGGGTAAGAATCTCCTTTTATCTTGAAAAGATCAAAGGGTTCCATTCTTGCGAGGGACCGATTGCTCTGATCGTCCAGGATGGCGTATACTTTAACAGACTTTCCTGGGTGATCCTTGTTATATATGTTAACTAAGCATGTTTCAGCACAAGACATGTCACAAAGATCTTCACCGCATACTGCTGTACAAGAAGAGGACACTATGGTAACTTCCTGATCTGTAGTCTCCCCGCCATGCATTGACACAGGAGGGGAGTCTGCTGATGTGGCAGGCATGTACTTAAATGGATGTAGCACCTGCACATGATCCACATTATCACATTCTATGCACTTGATAGGAAATTTGCAGTCTTTGGCAAAGTGCTCAGTAGAAGCACAACATCCCAAACATACCATATGTCTTTAGGAGCTCCTTGCGCTCTTGGAGTGGTTTCTTTCTGATGCCGATGCATTTTTTGAGGGGATGTGGCTTCTTATGAATAGGGCAAAGGCAGTTAGGATTCTCAATCTTTTCACCTTGTTTGCACTCGTCAGGAATTGAGGTAGGAAGGGAAGGACATTCGTCTTCTTCACTGATGCTGGACCCCTGCTGCCTCTGTGATTAAAGTGCGAGCTGTCGGACATCTGAGGAAGGAAGCCTGAAGCGTGGAACTCGTTTCTTTGTTTCTGCAATGTCTCTTATGAACTCACAAAAGTAGGAGAAAGGTGGAAAGGAGATTTGGTTCACTCTTTTATACTTTGCCCCAAGTGCAGTCCATTTTTCCTGTATATTGTATGGCAGCTTGCTAACTATTGGGATTACCCCACGAGCAGTGTCAAGATAGCTGAGGCCAGGTAGGAAGGTGTCTGTCTTGGCCAGCTGCAGCTCCCAGAGAAGGTCACTGAGTTTCAAGTATTTCTGATTGTCCTTGCCGGAAATCTTTGGGAAACCGTGCAGGCGATTCAACAGAGCGTTCTCTATGGCTTCAGGGCTGCCGTAGCTTTGATCAAGTCTTTGCCAAGCAGTGCCGAGGCCCGACATTTGAATTATTGATGTGGACAGCTCTGAGTCTCTTGACACTTTCTGTAGACTGTGGACCAAGCCATCTAATCAGCAGGTCCCTTTCCTCAGCAGGAGTAATGCCAAGATCACTAATTGCAGTTCTGAAGGCACCCTTCCAGCTTCTGTAGTTTTCAGGCTGGTCATCAAAGTTCAAAAGGCTTGTCTTGGTGAGTTCACGGCGAGCCATGTATCTAGCAAACTCAGACATGTCGGTTTTCTCTGACTTTGGGCAGGGAAATGAAGTTTGAAAGACGTTTGCAGTATTCTGATTAAGTGACATAGGGTAGTATGCGGTTGCATCTGTATTTAGCCCTGGAGTCGGTTTAACGTCCGTAGACTCAGGCAGGCATGGTTTTATAGCTATATGGTTGCTAGGATTTTGATGAATTGCTGGAGGGTAGAATTGCATCTGAGAGTTAATGCATTGGGATTGCTGTTGCTCTAGGGTGTGTGAAGAAAGCTCAAGGTCATTAGCTAGTAGAGTATTGTACTGACCTTGGATGCAGGGTACTGATAAAGAGTCTTTTCCCTGTTTTGGAAGGTTGTCACAACTGTCAGGAACATTTGATGTTATGAGAGATTCACTGTTTTGCTTTAGTACGTAGTCTCTGGTGCGCTTAAAGGAATCTTCCTTATCCACGTTGCATAAGCTGATGCTGTCTCTTTCACTTCCCCCGGCAGCTTGTTCTAGGATCCTCAGTGTTGCTACGGCTGTGGCATGCTTGCACTGTTTCTCTAGGGCTTCTATTTCCGCTCTTTTGCGAGCTTCTTCCATTTCCATAGCTGCTTTCTTGCGAGCGGCGTCCATTTCCATTTCGGCTATTCTTTTTGCAAAGGCCGCCTGTATCTTGGCAGTCTCTGCTTTCGCCCGGGCTTGGATAAGCTGCAGACTAATTGATGAACTCTTTGAATATTGTGAGGATTTTGACCTTGAGGGACGTGAGCTATTTGAATGCTTGCTAGATGCTGAAATGTGAAAAGCAGAGAGAATTGCTCAACTCCAAGCGACAGCCCACACGCTGCAGCTGTAGGCAGACTCTGTGGAAAGCAGTAAAATCTGCTCTCTGTTCACTGAAGGCTGTATACTAGTGCTGTAAGCTGCTGTAGGCAGACTCTGTGGAATGCAGTAGAATCTGCTCTCTGAAAGCTGTATACTAGTGCTGCATGCTACTGTAATAGCCCTTTACTGCTGGTTCACTGAAAGCTGTGTACTTTTGCTGTTAATGTCTTTTTACAATTCTGCTTCCCTAAGCAAAGATGTGAGGCATGGATGCTTTAGACTAGCTAAGACTGTATTTGACCAGTACTCACACGATGAAGTTCGGCAGTCCCTTAGAAAAAGACACTGAGCAAAGGGGAGGAAACTAGCTGGATGCAAGGCTAGGAAAGCCCAGCAGGATCAAAATAGCTAATGAAAGATGGCATGTAAGCAGCAAAAACAGATTCAACACAAAACCGAAAAATATACAAATAAATCCTAAATCATGGGGCATGACAGAGGCCACTAGGTGCAAGAAGCATTGTGTTATTAAGGCACGTAGGGTGCAGAGCACAAAAGACCGGAGAAGGCATTAACGTCTTCCTCAGTGTTCAATGAAATAAAGATGGTCAGGGTCTTGCAGTGGTTAGTTAGCCAAATCAGGTTGTAGCAATATTGGGTGTTGTTGTCAGATGTGTGTATGGCAAATTAATTAATTTTTTCTTTAATAACATTTTTTGTCTACAACTAAATTAGTCCCTGTGTTGTTTCGTTACGTTATTTTATTTTTTTTACTTGTCATTTCTGATCAATTTGGAAGTCCGTGATCGCTATACCGTGGCCATGAATCACTGATTTTACACTAATAGTTAAATTAGCCACCACTATTAGGGTCGCAGAGCATCACATCCTAAATGGTCCTTGTCCCCAAACTCTGCAATGAACCAGTATACCTGATTTGCAACACTTGAGTGTCACACTCCAAAACAACAAACCCTCTGTGCAAGTTGCCAGGTCATAGCCAGAAAACAGAGGGTCCATCCTAGAGGGACCTTGTCCCCAAACCCTGCAATGAACAAATATACCCAATTTGCAACACTTTTGTGGCACACTCAACAACAAAAAACCTGACCTAACAATTGCAATTAATAACAGTAAACGGAGTGTAAGCTGCCAAGTCATAGCCAACAAAAATATGGTCCGAGAGTCACATCCCATATCATTATTCAATCATGAGAAATTAAAATTAAACCCCTCTACATATATAGCGTATCTATTCCTGTGTACAGAAAAAACACAAATTTTCTCTTCTAAAATCAATGCAAGCCATTGAGCAGTAGAAAATTAGTAATTTTTACGTAAAAAAAAAAATGCCAGTCTAGATAGATACATGTACAGAGAGATGGGTACTGATAAAGATAGGTGGGTACATAAATAATGGCAGATGGGTACATATACCTGGAGATATATACAGATAGACAAATGAATATATATATTCATTTGTCTATCAGACATATATATTGAATAAACAACAGCTGAGCACTCCAGCTTCCACGTTCCCTTGGTGCCCGGTGCCTGCCAAGTTTAGGCTGGATATCAAGCAATTTTAGAAAAGTGAAGGCGGCACTCCAGGACGATAAATAAACAGTTTTATTCCAGAACCGTCAACGTTTCAGCCCTAACCCAGGGCTTTCATCAGGACACCTCCTGATGAAAGCCCTGGGTTAGGGCTGAAACGTTGACGTTTCTGGAATAAAACTTTCTGTTGATTTATCGTCCTAGAGTGCCGCCTTCACTTTTCTAAAATTGCTATATATAATTAAAACAACTTTTACTGTGTACTCGTTTTAGATTGAGTATTAGGACAATAAAAACTATTGATAACTGTTTTAAATTCCACACAGCCCATAACACATTACAAAAGGCAGCATTTTTGCTGTCCAAACAATTGCAATCATGAGGAATACAAATTATACTGCCTACAAAATGTACTTTAGTTCTATTCTCAAAACACTCTTATAAAATCAATGCAAGTCACATGGATGGGGAAATCCTACCACCTGACTCCCAGGATTGTCCGTTCCGAGGGCCGATCAGGTGCCCCCCCCCATGTAGCCCTGCTGTGGGCAAGCACAGGGTCCGAGTGGATACTGGAATTTGGCTGCTTAGCACCAAGTGCTTCCGGTATCCTGGTAGCCCCAGCACTGTGTGGACGTGCGTGGAGCGTCCTGTGGATTCCTTCCCCATCTCAGAGGGTGATCCACGCCCATCCTGTTGTGTCCCTGCTCAGTGCCGATCTGGCTCCGAGCAGGGGCTTCAGCCATTAGCAGGCTGAGGGCTGACATTTCAGCCCAGCCCACTTTGTGGAACTGGCCGCGGGCCTCATCGCGCGATGACGTCACAAACGATTCTGGCCTTTCCAATAATATCAAACATGACCACATAATGGGGAAATCTAAAATAATTAAAATAGTATATTTTTTTTATGCTTTACTAAAAACAGCGACATCCCCCCTTTAACAATGCCGCTGCACTTATATTAAAATATTTTAAATATATAAATATTTAAGTTTATTTTTATATGTATACCTTCCTGGCGGTCTGATTTTTTTTTTTTTCTCAATATTTTGAGTCTCAAAGCGGTACAGGTTTTTTCTGCATGGAAATTTATTTTATATTGTAGGACTGTAATCCTTAGGAATAACTCGCTGAAATCTGTCCAAATAAGAGTCTAGTAAACAAACTGGGTCTGATAAAGTTTGAAACACGAAATAATTTTTTTTTTTTTTTTTTTTATTTAAATTTTTTTTATTGAAGTAAAGGTCATATAGACAGCAACATTAGGCCTCACAGGGCCATAATACTCGGCGGAAAATAACACTGCTAAATACGATAAAAATCAACCAGACATCAGCAAGAAAAACAAAATAAAATAAAATATCCTGGAAAGTCAGCATCACATCATCGAAATGACGGCAGTAATCTCTAAAACATCCTAAAAGTGTACAATTCACGTCAGCAAGGGCTTCAGTTTTATAGAAAGCATAGTAATAAATGTCGGTTTAAAGCATGAAAAAATACCCCATCCGGGGATCTTCGGCATAAATTCTATCAAAACGAGGACAACAAGTCGACTACATAAGATATATAACGGTGGGGGGGGTAAACATCGCCAACGGGGGGGGGGGGGTCTCTAAAAAAAAAAAAAAAAAGGGGATGGGGACGTCAACAAGGAGGGTGAAAAATAATAAGGGGGCAACTCGGCAAGGGCCAAAAGTGTGGGGCAACTCGGCAAAGGCCAAAAATGTGACCGTCCTGATTCAAGCCCATTGACCCAATAGGTCGTGGGGGGCCAAGGAGGAAACCAATCACAAGGTCAGGGCACTCGAGAGAGTGTCTCAAAAGGGTTAAAATAAACATAAAAAGGGGGGGGAGGAGGACACAACCTCATACATATTAGGCAGTGAGATAAAGTCGGTCACAGGGAAACATCGAGCACTGCTACCAGAGAAAGTCCTGCCATTCATCCCGGTTCAGTCCCCGTCTCGGGAGAGTCCCGCCTTGGATAATATCGACCACGCCTCTGCGGGGTCCGTGAGGACATGCAGAAAGTTTCCTATAGACACTTCCAAGGAGCCCGCCAGACCCCAGCGATATCTGGCTCCCCTCAAGCGGAGAAAGGCCGTCACTTCCCTGAATCGACGACGTGCCAGAAGGGTCACAAGAGGCAAATCCCGATACAGCAGGAGCTTCGATCCCTCGAAACGCACCACCTCCCTTGCTCCCGGGGCCGTCATGATCTTCGTTTGAGTCGCCACATCCACTGCAATCGCCACAGCATCCCTTGTGGCATCAGAAGGGGCGGTCGCGGCCTTCTTTATCCGGTAGACCGAAGTGAACATGGCCGGGGTCTCCAGAGATGGACCCACAACCTGACCTCCCAAGCGATTCACATACTGGAGGAGGGTCGCCTCAGGAATCGACTCCGGGATACCCCGGATACGAATGTTCCGTCGACGGTGTCTAGATTCCAATGTCTCCACCGACCTAGACAGAAGAGCAACCTGCGTTCGTAATTCTTCCACTTGCGTCGCCAGGTGTGTATGTGTTGTCACCAACTCAGCGGATTGCACCTTCATCTCTTGAACCTGAGTACGCACCTCTGCTACCTCCGTTCGCATTGCAGTCACCTCTGCCCTCTACACTGATCTCATCTCGTCCATAAATTTGCGGAGGTCACCCTTCGTGGATGGAAGCGTATCATCACCAGCTATGCCATGGTGGTCAGGGTTGCGGGTAGGTAAAGAAGGCGAGACAAGTATCGATTGCCTCTGAGATCCATCCTGACGGGGTCTGGTCGGGGTCCCCTGCACCAGATTAGACTCTGAACAGCGAGAAACCGCTGGAGTAGAGTCACCGTCCAACGAAGAGGACTCCTCCCCAGAGCTCTGCTGCACATCAGCGGCAACCGGCTGAATGAGACGGGATATTTCCTGATCTACCGCCTGTAATTTGCGTTTGGCCTGGGCTCTCTTCCGAGCAGCACTGCCAGGTTTCTTCAGCGTTGTCGTGGTATGCGTTGCGGCAAGATCAGGCTGTCCACTTATTCCTCGTATAGGCCAGTAACAGTCTCCCTCATCTGACGATCCGGCGCCCTGCGAGAAAGTCAGTGAGGAAGCCCCAAGTCCTGATATAGAACCCCCCTGTAAAGCCTCACGAATGTCCCTCTGGCGGGCACCTTCCACCCTGGCCAGCTTCTGGATGGATTTCTTACCCATCTCGACGTGGTGAAGTCAGAGGCTCGTTTCGTCACCAGAGTCTCCGTGGATCCTGCAGTGTAATAGGCCGCACTACTAGGCCTATTTAAAATATATATGTAGTTCGCTATGGGTCGCCCAAGAAAAATTATAAAAATGATAAAGTTATAAAATAAAAGGAGCAACTAACAAAGTCCCGAAAAATCACTTGAAGGAATACTCCGCTTTCCCCGCAGAGGCCAGGACGGATCCCCTCCAGCAGTTACTGTGAGGGTCCCACTGAAGGTTCACAGGGCCAGGCCACGTGGAGAAGGTGCTGGTTATCACTCCTCCGGTGTGGGCAGGGGACAGGAATGTTTCCCCTCGCAAGGTGTCCCGGCGGTGGATGTCACAAGCTCTCCAGATACCTCCTAAAGGCACCTGACCAAGGAGAGGTCAGGTAGGGTCAGGGTCAGCAGGACAGGTAGGGACTGCCTTAGGCCGCGGCACGTGACGGTGCCGTCGTCTGTAAAGATTCCGGCCAACACGATGAGTGAGAGCGCCGGACGGATCAAGCATGCGGGCAGCCAATTACCTCTCCACTTCCACTTTGCGCCGGTGAGTAAACAATCATCTCAGCCCGAGGAAGCCAAAGTCTGAGCACCCAGATGGAGACGTGGGTATCACGATGGACAAAACTCAACCCTGGCTCCGGTCGCGGCGTAGGCCCAGAAATGTCCGGCGTCACTTCACAATCTTCAGGAGGGCTCTAGCTACTCACAACACCCTCCGCACTGTGCCAGGGGATAAGGCAGCAGGTTTCAGGACAGAAATCAATAATGTAATCCCGCAGAAATCAAAAATAAGGGGAGATATGCAGGAGCTATGGTGAAGCACGTCTTGTCTGCTCGGCAGTCAGCCACGCCCCCACAAAATAATTTATTATACAATAAATAATTTAAAAAAATGATGATAGTATAATCAAACCAAAAACACTGAAATTTGTAAAAAAAACAAGAGTGCAATATTAGTCACTGCATATTGCTTCAGTAAACATCCCTGGTATGGTAAATTTTGAAATATGGGACTGCACAAAGTCCATTGTCACAATCCGGACAAAGGAACCTGGTATCCTTTTGGATTTTCTTGCCCTTGTCATCACGCTTAGAGCAACAAACGACACACATCCTAGTAGGTGCTGACTTCCTCTCCTTTGGTGGTATGTAGTTCACGAAGTGACGACCAGTCAGGCGTTCTGGGTTGACAATGCCAACAGCACGACGTGCAGCTCTATTCCCAGCCACTGGTGTTTGGTGGTGCACAAAGATACATTCGGCAACCTTTCAAATGAAGTACGAATGAACGACAGGCTTGTCACTTTTTTTGGTCCAGCAGAACGTAGGCATTCCACAAGCATTGCTCAAGAAGATGCCTGAAGATCTTCTTGTAATATTCCTTCTGTTTCCGCATTGCTGGGTAGAATGTCATCGCTTGATCGGCACTGTCAACACCTCCCATGGTGGAGTTGTAATCCATCTCTACCTGCAGCTTCATGACGTCTTCCCCACCTTCGTGCGTACCATGTCAGTGGAGATGTTATGGACAGTACTCAATAGGCACATGTCAGGTATATTGGAAGGGAAAAAAAAGGTAAAATGGATGCCTGTAGCCATTTTGTTTTTAAAGACAGTCTTTTTTTTTAATTTTCTCTAGTTTAGGAATGAACCGAGATTTTTTTTTAAAGGTTCATGGCTAGGTGTAATTTCTTTTAGAAATACCAGACATGAAGGAACCTTAAAAATGTCTTTGTGTGATATAATGCCCGAGCTAAGTATTAGACGTGTTCTAATTAAATTTATTGGTCTGTCTTAAGTCTTTAAAACAAAAGATATTTTGTCTTTGGGTATAAAGAAATGAGAATTTAAAATCTGTTTAAGGTAAAATATATATTCACGAAATATATTTCTATAATCAAGGTATATTCTATTATATTTACAGTAGACAATATATGCTCCAATAAATATTATATAAGTATATAATTGGTAAATAATATAGTTACTGGAGAATAGATTCTGTGAGCTAGCTAGAGAAAAGAATTCAACTGATAAAGACTCAGTAACTAGAAAGGAGTAAGGGATATAAATTTGATATGACATGTAGAGACATAATGTCTATACATTGGGAGAAGAGAAGGTCTTTGTGTAGATTGACCTTTTGACCCGAGATAGGAATATTAAAAAGAAATGGGGAATTAATTGAGAAGTGCAACACTGCCCTCTAGAGGATAGCAAATATTATATTTGATATAATGAAGGATATTGCTAATGACGTCAAATTGACTACAATTGAAGTGGCAATGTTGGTTGCAAGTCAGTCAGAGACACACCACAATGCATGCAGATTCCAGGACATGAGGAACACACATCGCTAGCAGACCATTCCGGGACAATGCACTCTGACTCTCACCAAATCTCTAACTCACATGCATTGATTATCTGAGATTGATAATCTTCACATATTCCAATATTACATAAGGAATTCCAAGGCAGACTCCTCAAAATCCAGATTGGAGAGGTAATGTATGAGAGCTATTTAAATTAAGGAATTAATGTAAATATATATATATATATATATATATATCTGTAGATTCTTGCAACATATAGACTGAGATTTCTCTGATTCTTGGTAGCTCCAAAAATCTAAATATCTCTATTCTGCAGATAGAGATATGAAGAAGTGGACATAAGGATTTATCCTAAAAGAAACTGCTGTAGGATTGATACAGATATATATATTGAATTTGGAAATTACTGTGATTGAAATTAAGAAGCAAGGAATTATATAACTAAAAATAAAAAGCAAAAGATTAGAAGTTTAATTCTCGATTAGGGGAGGATTCACTAAATAAGTTTTATTACTTATTATTTTAAATTAACTCATCTTTTGTTGATCCATGTAGTATATATATATCTCTATAAGATCTAGCTGGTTAAACATTGTTTGCTGGGAAATGCATGTTGTATTAAGCAGAAATGTTTATTAACCATTTGTGTATTAGTTACTAACTGATAAGGTAAATGATATTAATCATATATGCAGTTACTAACAGGAGATACATATATTGTGAAGCTAGTTTTTATGTGCTGATGGATTGTGGTTTATAAATCTTTGTTTATGATATGAGATTTGAAATTTTTTTGTATACGTAATAAATATATATATGTTTTTATCAGATTATTGATTATTGTATTCTTCAAAGCAAAACACCGACAATTAAAAGAATTTAGGAGAATTTCTAGGAAATATAAACGATTGATATGTGTCTCGTATAAATTTCTTATGAAATAATAATCCCTGACATATTGGAGGCAACTGCCGAGATAGGTCCAGTAAGTCCAATATAGAAATATTGGAGGCTTGGCTGATAAGTCCAATATATAACGTGTTGTATTCACGTGCAGAGATTATATCCGACACACACATCTTTTTTGTCATGCCATCAGTTTGCCATTCTGCCAGGCAACCATTTCTGCAGTCTTCAGCTTTTTATTGCTGAAGATCGGTGGCATGTTGCGCCGGTTAGGCCAGATGGTTTCATAGGCGTCTGTCTTGTGCTGCAGAAGACACTCATACAGGGTTATTCAGAGAAAGGTGAAAACTAGGAGAACTGGCAGGAGAAGAGAACAATCTAGACCAAATAGCCGATTTGGAAAGTGAGATAAATGGGAGAATTATTCTGGTTTGGCTATTTTGACCTAGAATTGTCACTTCTCCACTCATTCTCCCAAGTTTCACCTTTCTCTGAATAGACCTGATAGAGTTCAGGAGATGTGTAAAAGTTGTCTGTTGTCACGCAATAGCCCTGATTCAGCAATGGCTCAATGAGTGATAGAACGGAAGATGTTGCCAATCCATACATCCTGTGTTACTCATTGAATTTTGTCCCTTTTCCAGTGCAGAATTCGAGATGTAGCCAGTTGAGGATTCACATAGCACGTATGATTTCATGCCAAATCGTGCTCTCTTTCATGAACTGTATTGCACCCAGCTTAGCCTTCCCTTGTAGGCCACTAGACTATCGTCTATGCTGATGTCCCTCTCTGGCACATAGGTCCGTTGGAAATTATTGACAATCATTTGATACACTTCCCAAATTTTCCTCAGTTTTGCGGAAGGCTGAATGGTTTCATCAAATTCCTCGCTGTTTCCAAAATGCAGAAATTTCATTTTCAGGGTAAATCGGTACTCTGACATCACCATGCCAAAGAATGGAGTGGCAAGCAATTTATTCATCGTTCAATACCACTTCTGCAGGGGTTTACCCACGACTCCCCTGAAGTATTATCAGGCCCAGGATTTTCCAAATGTCATCTTTAGTCACTGGTTCCCACTTTCTGCTACGTGAAAACTTCCGATGCAGAGTAACTGATTGTTGCTCCTGGTACCGATTTGTCTACGTAACTATTTTTTCAATGACCGCATCAGTCAGGAATAATTGCAGGTATGCCAAGGGGTTGTCGTGTTCAACACACTTGCGTCAGAAATTTAGCAGTTGCTAAGTGGTAACCTTTCAAATCCGCAATAATCACTGACTGGAGGATATATCCCCGAATATGTGTTATGTGTGAATACCTATACGTGGTCAATCTATACCAATTTAGATTTGGCAGAATTGGGCTTTTAATAGATATCCTCCTCTTTTTCTTTTTTTCGAATTACGATTCGCCCAAAGTGATGAAATATTGTTTTTCAATGATGCGGAGCTGCATGGATAAACGTTGATTGTACAATTATTCTACATTATCCAGAACTGGCACAGTTGGGTCTTTCCAATTCAGTATTTGAGTGTAAAGTCAACTCTATATATAATTTACTAACTCTATAGACCACCAGATATACCAGATTGTCGCATATTTGTGTTTCCACACTATTGTTTTTTCTTCTTGTGTCTTATATATATTTTGTTGCAACCTAACCTTATGTGTATTTCTGAATAAAATTACAATTACATTATTGTTTTGATTTGAGATTTTAAACCAGGGTTACCCCCTTTACTTCCACATTCTGTTGTTTTGTGTATATATAATTTTATTGTCATGCTGCATGCCATTGGAGTGTTACAACCTCTTTCCTTTTAAATCGATAGGATTTGGTGTTATATTTGTTAATACGTAATCTCTTTGGGAACCTTTTTCCCTTGAACCCGCTTTTTTTTTTATTAATAAGATGGTACATACTTTATGGACAGAGTAATATGATTGCTATGCTTTACAAGCCTCCCTGTATTTGGTGATTGACTCTGCATCAATTTTTTTTGTGCTGGTATACAATGCCCTATATTGGTAAATGTAAGGCTGTGAAAATTTGTCTCTTTCCTCCCGCGGGGCGTACTATGCCATCCCCGCAGCGGGTGGGCCTTGAAGCTGCGGGGTGTCATAGTATGCCCCGCTGACTTCAATGGGCCTCCTTCACCCCACCCACCATTTAGTGTGTGCCGCTGGCTGCTGCAGGATGGCCTGAACTTAGGCCGTCCCTCTGCAGCCAATGACGAGTGTCATTCGTCAGCTGCTAGGGTGACCGGATGAGGTTCCCTTCGCAGCAGCCAGCCCTGCTGACTTTAAAGCCCCGGCACAATCCAACTGGCGGCAAAGGGTTAACCTTTTGATCTTTTGTTCAAAAAAGTACACAAAACTGTTTGCGTTTCATGGATATCAAACATTGCAAACACCGCACAAGTGTATGTATGTATGTATGTATGTGTGTGTGATATATATATATAATATATAAAAAAATCGTTGTTAATCGTGTGGCACAATTATTGAATGCATGGTGGAATACAAGTTTGTTTATTTATTTGCAAAGTATTTTACCAGGAAGGTTACATTGAGATTTCTCTCGTTTTCAAGTATGTCCTGGGTTCAGGAACATTGTATTTCTTGTTTAAACCTGTTTAGTTTAGAGAAACGGTGCCTTAGAGGGGATCCGATAACTTTATATAAATATATACGGGGCCATTATAAACTATTGTCTGGAAACCTATTCATTAATAGTACTATACACAGAACACGAGGTCACCCATTTAGATTGGATGAAAGGAAATTCAGCCCAAAAGCTGAAGGGTTATTTTACGGTGAGAACAATAAAGCTGTGGAATTCTTTGCCTGTTGAGGTGGTTGGGTCAGAGACTGTACTGACTTTTTAATAACAGCTGGATGACTTCCTGCAAAAACCTAATATTAAGGGTTATAATATGTAATATGTGGGTAAAAGCTCTTGATCCAAGGAGAAATCTGATGCCATTCTGGGGTCAAGAAGGTTTTTTTTCCCTAGTATGTTGCATAATTGGCGAGCGCTTCAGATTGTTTTTTTGCCTTCATTTGGATCAACAGCAGTAGGTGATGTGTGAAAGGCTGGAACCGATGGACGCATGTCTTTTTTCAGCCTTTATAACTATGTAACCTTTTAAAGTATGTTTTCTTATGAATTGTTTTGTCATTCTTTTATTAGCGCACGTATATACGTAGAAGGAAAAATTGACTATGGTGAATACACAGATAAGAACAATGTTCGAAGACAGGCGACCACCATTATAGCAGGTGAGTAGCCGACACACAAATACACTTTGCGAGGGGAAAATAATGCACCAAATAAAATCTTTACACCACAGGGCAATAGAAATTTAAAGAGTAAATGAGTTTAAGTGTTGTGGAAAAGTACTTTTAAAAGTTATAGCAGCCTATAGCATAGGCGAATGAGGACGCATAAATTGTGATAGGTATAATACATTTTATTTAATAATAAATAAGCAGTAAAGGCTGACAGAACAAATAAAAAAGGAAAACAAGACCAATCCAATGAATCTTATAACATCGTTGTTTACACATCATAATTAAATACAATGTGTATAAGCTAGTTACTAATGCAAAAGAACTTTATACTCAGCTAAAGTGATTCAAATGTATATAGAAAAAAGTTCTAGTCCTCTTTACCCATCCAGATGAACACACCACATGGCTTGCAGACCCATGTGTCCACATCCACTGCCAAAACACAAGAGCACAACCACTTCCTGAATCTCCTGGTTAAATCAATATAACGTATGGGGCTCTGGGAGTCGTCACGTCCAGAACCCTGGAGAAGGGGAAAAAAAAAAAAACTGGTCAGAACCAGATAGCAAAGTCTAACAACACTAGTATAAGAGAGGATCAGCTGGGATCACCACCATTTCTCATTCTACATATTTACATACTACTTTATGGACCTTTAAGACTGACTGATGAAGGCCTTGGCGTGCCCGAAACGCATCTCAGCGATGTAGATGTCCAACCTATTAATTTTATTAATAAATCCACATTTTAACCCTTTACTGGCCGACTGTACTTCCACTCCTTGCACATTACACTTTGCAGTTACCCAGGAACCGAGGATTGGCGATCCAAGGGGTCTGAGTATCCACTAAAGAAGCATATGATGCTCTTAAAGATACAGAGCTCCTTTAATTGTGACCTACACCGAAAAGAAGGGTAGCACCACCCTCTATCTTGCCAGAGGCCCATTATCCTAGAGCCGGGACCAACTATGGCTCTAATAAATGTGAGTTCCTGCCTTTACTTAGAAGGGAGGCAAATTGAATTTTTACTATTCTGCACTATTGGTCTATTTTTTTGTTTGTTTTCTTTGAGGTATGTGACTGCAAGCATTTTCCACCACTCAGGAGGATCCCCCGACTTATGAGTATCCCCAATCCACTCTACTACCACTTTTTTTCGCATTTGCACTTCCGTTAAACTGTGGTGGTTTTTTTTTTCCCTCACGCCATTGATACCATCACGGTTACTTCACTATTTCTGACACAGGCTACTTTATAGCCATTGTCTGACATTGCTACTTTCTATTTGCACCTTTTTATGTGCCTGATGTTCTTGAATTGCCTTTAGGAGAACCATTGCTTTAATCTCACTTTATCTACCTCTGCTTTCCGTAATCTAAATGCAGAATGGGGTGAGACACTGGACAATCTGGATGGGTCTCCTGGGGAACAGCAGGAACTACTCCTTGCCATGTCTTAATTATCCACTACCTCTGTACATTTACCTCCTCCCCTCCTTGGTCTCCCCCTTTTTTCTTTCTCAACCTCTCTGACCTTCCCTCTATCATCTCTGGCTTTCTGGGCTCTTTTCTTTCTAGATCTCTCTTTTAAGTAAACCGACATTTTTGCTGCTAGTGGACTAGATACTGAGTCACTGACACCTTCCCATTTTGTATTATGATATTTGTGGCCCAGTATTTATTAACTGTTGAATCTCCGTTCGTTCCCTTTGCTATCAATGCTTTGCGATATTTTGATATGCTGACATTGGAGCAACTGTCTGTTTTCCATTGCACTGTTTCATCTCATTGGAACACTTTGAAAGTTGTTTCCGTGCTTTTATTGTTTTACCTATTTTTCATTGTCTGCTCTATACGGTTATTTCTGTTGACATGATATATGTGGCAAATAAAAATAAATTTTTTGAATTAAAAAAAATAATAAAAATTCTCCCTGACTAGTTGATGGACCTTCAGAGCACCTTCTCCTTTGACTGGAGGGCCACAGGTATAAGATACCTGGCAGTGGTGGTACCGAAGTCTCTGGACCAAATATTTCTTCTCAGTCATAAACAAGTGCTTTCAGACGTGAAAACCCTACCGTCTAATTGGAAAAAGATATGTCTTTTCATGGTTGGGTAGAGTGGCATCAATTAAAAATGACAATGCTTCCTATACCCATTCCTCAGAATTACCTAGACTCTATTCAGCAGTGCTTAACCGCTTATGTTTGGAATGGGACACTGTCCTGGATTTTTTTTAAAAAATGTCTTGCCCAATGACACTTACTGGAGAGGTGCTCTTGCCAGGATTTGAACCTGAGTCTCCACAGTTATAGAGCAGGGATGTTACCTTTACTCCACCCAGCCGGATTCTCTAGAAGGTTCTGATCTTACCTATCTCTCAGGAGGCCTCACTTTCCTCAATGTATCGGCATATTATAAGCGACTATCTTGGCGTCCCTGGGTGAGGCATTTTACAGTGAGCAACTGCATTGGACGTACATTCAATCTGCAATGCTAGCTCCTGACTCCTTCATAAATTAGATTTTTACACATACGAAGTCAAGACCGGCCCTCCAGTTAGCTCTATGTGTCACACAGTGGTATCTCACAGTGTGATATCGAAATGTAGCGCTCATCACTCACTGCTATCATCTACAATTAGCTACACCTCTGGAGGCGCTGAGCTACGTGCTCACCTATATTTTTTTTTTATATAATTCTTTATTTTTCAAAGTGCCAGTACAAACAACAGACAGACTTCCCAAAGGAGTCAAGGATGGCAGGACACGATAAGGTACAGCACCGTTTTTAACATAAAAAACAAAAGCAAGAAACAAAAAAACTACAAAAAAAAACAAGGGGGGGGGGGCTGCCATTCCCAGTCAAGATGACTGATACAGTGTCACTGTACATAATCACAAACTTCTCGCCCAGCTCAGCATTCAATCAGGCTCATAATTGAGCCAGGGGGTCCAAACCCGATAGAAGAGAGGCATCGTTCCGTGAACCATAGCCGACAAACGATCCATTGATAAATTGTCTCGAATGTAGAAAGAAATCACTATACAGTGAAATAGGAGCGCTAAAGGTTAAACAAAGATCACATGTATCTCAATATATATAAAATGAGAAGACAAGACAAAAAGAGGGTCTATTTTTCTTTCTTTCCCTTGTTCTTATTTCTTTCAGTGGAATAGTAAATCTGTTAAATGGCATCGACTTCTAAAAGAGACAAAAAGAAAATCTCATTGCATAGTATCAGTATACACCAAAAAATCTGAAAAAAATGAGATTTTCCACTCACAAACAGGGAGTCTACGAGGCTCCAAATGTATGCCTTTAAGCCTCTTCTGGGGGGCTCCACCCATCAGCAGGAAAAGAAATTCACAATCCTTATTCTTACAGGCTTGATAGTAGCTTTAGACCGGAAGTATACTTATGATCTCGAGGAAGAAATCAATAATAGTGTAATACTGTAAATTAATTGAGAATAAAAAATCCAGAGAGGATTACACTCACGTGTTACAGAGCCTCTATTGAAAGTGGCTCTGTATAAGCGCCTGGGACCGCTAATCAGAGGGGGTCCATCCTCAATACTGGATTTCCGTTGGAACACAGCTCCGCCATAGAACAGTTCAACCCAATGCACAGAGATGTAGCAAGTAGAGAGGTAATTGCAAAAAATAAAATAAAAAATGATAATAAATAAAAATGCCAAAATAAAGAGCAATAAAAATTTATTAAATAAAAAAACACCAAAATAGGTGTATAAAGTGCGATATACACCTATTTTGGTGTTTTGTTATTTAATAAATTTTTATTGCTCTTTATTTTGGCCATTTTTATTTATTATCATTTTTTATTTTATTTTTTGCAATTACCTCTCTACTTGCTACATCTCTGTGCATTGGGTTGAACTGTTCTATGGCGGAGCTGTGTTCCAACGGAAATCCAGTATTGAGGATGGACCCCCTCTGATTAGCGGTCCCAGGCGCTTATACAGAGCCACTTTCAATAGAGGCTCTGTAACACGTGAGTGTAATCCTCTCTGGATTTTTTATTCTCAATTAATTTACAGTATTACACTATTATTGATTTCTTCCTCGAGATCATAAGTATACTTCCGGTCTAAAGCTACTATCAAGCCTGTAAGAATAAGGATTGTGAATTTCTTTTCCTGCTGATGGGTGGAGCCCCCCAGAAGAGGCTTAAAGGCATACATTTGGAGTCTCGTAGACTCCCTGTTTGTGAGTGGAAAATCTCATTTTTTTCTGATTTTTTTGGTGTATACTGATACTATGCAATGAGATTTTCTTTTTGTCTCTTTTAGAAGTCGATGCCATTTAACAGATTTACTATTCCACTGAAAGAAATAAGAACAAGGGAAAGAAAGAAAAATAGACCCTCTTTTTGTCTTGTCTTCTCATTTTATATATATTGAGATACATGTGATCTTTGTTTAACCTTTAGCGCTCCTATTTCACTGTATAGTGATTTCTTTCTACATTCTAGCTTTGGAGTGAAGGATACACTCAACTAGTGAGCTGCTTAAAAGTATATTGCTTTGCTACTTGATCTAACTCTATAGCGCCCTCACACTATAACCTTTGGGTTTTTCCTCTTTTTCAAATTGTCTCGAATGTTAACACACACCCTCGCGAACAATTGGAGGGAAGGTGCCCTCCACTGCTGCACCACGGCCCTCATTGCAGCCAGGGCCATCCTGTGAAGAAGCTTGTTCTCTGGTCTCGACAACGACTCCTGAGAACGATGAAGCAAATATGTCCATGCATCCATGTCCACCAGGCGGCCCAGCACCAATCGCACCAGATCATGGATCCAGGACCAGAAGTCCTGGATATGTGGGCACGTTCACCACATGTGGTAGAAGGGTGCTACCCTATTTTAATCCTCGCCCCTGGATACAGCACGGGGTTGCCTGCATGTTTCAATTTTTCCACGCGGCAACTATTCTCTCATTCACCCAACTGAAAAATAAGGGGTTCCAACGTCTGCACTTTTTTTCATACTTACAATTACAGTCCTGTATTGACAGTACAGGGATTTCACTGAGATATTAATTAGGTACTCATGCGTTATTGGAGTTTGGACGGTTTACAGTTTTTCCCTTACTGAACATTAAACTATTCTCCCTGTGTTATAAAACCTTGAATACCGCGCCTGAATCTCCTTAATTTCATTTCAAGCTGGCATGGGAGGCAGCAAAACATTTGACACACCAACTTGGCAAGAAGTTTTTCGTTTTGATAAGGGGGCCACTAGATGCTTTGCACTCTTAGAGACGAGGCGCAAGGTACTGTATAGGTGATATTTGGTAAAGGCATAACAACCCACAGGCCACTGATTTATCCTGGCGTTGTCAATCACAGCAAGGGACTATGCTTCACATTTGGTGGAGTTGTCCAGGGCTTCAAATTTTCTGGCATCAGGCTGTGAAATTTGTTGACTTGGTCCTGGGAGTTACAGTTCCATTTTTACCAGACGCATATCTGACGGACAGCTGACTCAGTACAGGTACTTGTGAGCTGCTGTGTACCTCAAACACTGCTCATGTGGTGATGTTGTATTTTGACTTTCTGTTGTCCCTACTCCTTTTTTTTCTGTACCCCTATTGAAAAATGTATAAAATTTTACATTTTAAAAAATAAATACCTTTCTTTGTCAATTTTGCTTTAGTGCTAGGTGTAAATAATTTGAGCTCCATGACTACTGAAAAATTTTGGGAACCACAGCTTTTAAGTATACCCCTCTTTAAGTGCATCTTCTTTTTTAGCCTAGTAACATTACTAAACATTAAAGCGACACGAATGCTTTGCTAGTGTGCTTTTTAAAAATGTGCAATGACTATTGAATGAGACCTTAAACAGGCATAAAAAGCAAATAAATATGATATTTTTTCATAGTTATTTGCTATACTTTCTTGGTGCTTTCCACACTGCCCTCAGGAGGCGCATTAAGCTAGGAATAGGTAAAAAACGCACTGAAAATGTGTGACGGAGTTGCTCCTACTCCCTCACTGTGAGCTGAGGGGAGGGTGGAGTTGAGTGTACAAGAACGTGAGTGTGTGAGCGAGTCAGCGATAAGTGTGTCTTTCTCATTTGCAGAGATAGCTATAATATTCAGTTCCTCAGTTTCCCCAGTCTGAGGTCCTGAGTGTGCACATGGTTTCGTGCATAGCTTGTGCTAGTTCATACGAAGCTTTGATGGGTGGAGTAGTGAGCAGAGAGGAGGCAGAGAATATTTAGGAATTGGGAGCTGAAGAAACACAAATAGCTGAGGGCCGTGCTAGAGAAGATGAAATGACCGGCTTTAAAGCAAGAAAATATTTTCTACATATTTTTAAAACTTTTATTGATTTATTCTAGTTTGTCAATAGGTATAAAAGTGTTTAACTCCTTCCCGACCACGGACGTACATTGTACGCCATGTGGGGAAATCCCCTTAACGACCGCGGATATACTATGTACGTCACTGTCGTCTAATCTCCCTCCCTCGCTATATTCACCTCTCTGGCCAGGTTTCTCCGGCGGTCTGGCTAGACTGGAGTCTACCCTGACTATTCATGGGGCCCGGCCGTCGTGATGAAGTCTGTAGCCTGCATTGGAGTTTAGGAAAGGGGAGGCTCCTTTGGAGTCCTCTACCTCCCGAACGGCTCCACTTAGGGAAAAAAGAAAGCTACTGCCGGAAAGGGGAGAGTCTCCCCTTTTCAGCAGTGCCTCTCTTTAACCCCTTAGGTGCCTGATCGCGATCCAAACCTGGAAGTGGCTGACATCTTGGATGTCAGCCAAGCCTCCAGGTCACCCCCCCCCCCCACTGACGTTGTCACCATATGTGCAATGACGTCAGTGGGCCAGTTAACCTTAACCCACTAGCTGACAAGTGGAGATAGGGGGATCATTGGATCCCTGTATCTCCCGATCCATGGCAACTAGTGGGTCATGTTTGATATCATTGGAAAGACCTGATCATGGCCTTTCCAACAATACCAAACCTGACTAGGTTTGGTGTAACAAAATAATAATAAAAAGTGTTGTTGTTTTTTTTAAAAAGAACAAAATCTTATCTGGAAGGCATTTTAAATAGGGCTTCAATTTACAATTAAACATGATGAGCATAAAACAGATAAAATGAACTCAGCGCACAGAGGTGAACTGGCTCAGCAGTGAAGGGGTTAAAAAGCCAAAACATGTAAAAATTGGGTATTTCTAATCTCGGGACAAAATTTGGAAATTATTTAGCCTGGGTCATTTTTGGCGGTTGTAGATTTTGGGGATTAAATTTTGAAAACGTGTGTTTTTTCCAAGTCCTAGCATATGATGGAAATAATGTAATCTTTAGAAAGTCCATTTAATGGCGAGAAAAACGATATATAATATGTGTGGGTTGCATAAACGAGTGAGAGGAAAATTTGACCTTAACTCAAGGTCACTTAGGAATTTAGCGCAGAAACTTAAAAACAGCAGAGGGCACTTTCGGACGGACAATCGTAAAACCACCCAGTCACTAAGGGGTTAAATGTCAATTTAAAATAATTTTTTATAGACATGCATATCCCTTTAAGTTTTAGTTATATTTATGCTCAGACAGAAAGTAATGCTTTAATTTACAATTGTTTCGCACAATTTTCCGATTTACTTTTTGAGTTACTTTCTCCCCCACGGAAGTTTTATTGCCATACTTTAGTGTCTCATGCAATTCTCTACATTTCATATAGAGAAGCACTTTTTTATACTTTCCATGGTGTGTCATGTAAAATCTGAAGGAATTCACAGGGAACCTGTGCCTATTGACTGAGTAAGCTTGGGTTAACCACTTTTTTTTATAGAGCTTAAGTAAAAAATTGCTAACCCTTAAGATGACTTTATTTAAAGCTTTGCCATTTCAGCTAAAGTAAACCCAGGTTCATTTTAATATATTGTCATACATTCACCCTGCACTACTTCCCTGGCATTTAAGTGGCTTCCTCTATAGCCACCAAAGTTGAAACCTTTTGTGCCACACTAGTGGACTGTGAACAAAGTTCACTTCTATTGCCGAGTAACAGTGGTGGCGTTGTTTGCACCAACTTCAGCTGTTGTTGACTTGACTTCTATGGATAGGCGAAGACACAACCCGTGTGGTGAATAACCCCTTAAATTATACCCTAAAATCAAACTGAACACTAATTATACACTTAGTGGGTGAATTTTGTTTCCCTGTATAGTTAATGCTAAGTTCAATCATCAATCAGAAGTTCTAATGGCCCACAAAATTTGCCAGGCAGCCCGCAGTCACCTACATTAGCATGGGAATCTGCCAATGACAACTGGGCTGGAACATCCATTGAAGCTTTGAATTGTGTTTGTACCTATATTTTGCAGATTGTTGTTTCCACGTAAATCAAAAGGATTGCAATTTTTTCCTGCAAGGGTATATGCTTAACATTTTCATTATTTTCTTCCAGATAACATCATTTTCCTCAGTGACCACAGAGACAAATTATGATTGCATCGCATCCCTTTATCCGTACTCTGGTATATTCACCACCCTTCTTCTATATATTATTACCAATTCATTTCATTATCTTCTGTAGCGAAATAAACATTATAATTTTCTACATTGTATATCTGGTGATTTCTTTTGATTCTTTTTGTTGTGGTACCCAATCTAGGCTTGATCCTCTAATTATCATGAGGGTTATGAGACATGTATTGATTTTCATCACTGAATATTTTCAGAACCCGTTTCAAGTTACTTCAGATTAGCATTGCACTAAAATTGTCAAGGCAATGCATCCATTCTTTTTAATCATTATAAAGACAGATTGACCAAATAGTGTGTGCATCTCCGTTTGTAATAATTAGAGAACAATAATGCGATAAGTACTGATAAGAAATGCCTGACAATTCCTACACAATAGAGGTAGAAAAAATATTAGCCGCTGAAGAATACTGACTGCCGGGTGCCCGGGTTCGGCTTGTGGCTGCCAGAGTAGATCAGTGAGTCCCAAACCTGTCCTCATGACCCATTGACAGGCCAGGTTTGCAAAATATCTGAAGCACAGCACAGGTGATATGATTTACTGCTCAGTGATTGCAATATTCAGTCCGCATTTCCCAAAGGTGATCTGTAAAATCTGGCCTGTAGAACTTACAGTACCAGAGATACAGTGGCAGTCGCAGACATTTCAGTGCTCTGTCGTTCCCCGCATTTTGAGGAATTGAATTTACCTACCCTGCGGTGAATTCAGCATTCACCGCATGGTCCCCAAAATGCAGGGAACCGGCCACTGCAAACCCGACAGAGGGCCACCAAATGCCTCCGACGAGCACAATGCCAACCAGCCACGGCAGGAAGTCGACAAGCTGCCGGACGAGTAAAAAAAAAAAACCAAACCATACGATTGAAAGTGTCAAAATTGTAAAGGTTGTTTGGAAAAAAAAAACTACTGAACGAAAATGTCTGTAATTAACATATAAGGTCCTATGAATGATAATAAAAATGTCTGTTACAGAAAAAACGCAAATAATTTTTTTTTCAATGGCTACCACTGGGAACAGACGTGTTTACATGAAGCTCCACACGTCTGCCACTCTTGGGGACCCCCCAGATGACTCAAAACATGTCAGTTTCTTACACATATGGTTCTGAAGTAGCTGGCCACCGGAACAGAGCTGTCCCACACCCGTTTTGTCCCCCCTCTGTACCAGAGACACACCTTAATGCGGCTGATCCGCAGCTGGGACTAGACACTGGCAGCTATTTGGCGGCCTTTTCCAAGGCTGGGATGGCCGTAATATTGGGCTTAGATGCCTGCCAGGCGGTGCTGGATGAGGAGGATGCAGCTGGCCCACTTACGAAAGGGCTTTGCAGATGCATGATGACTGCATTGAGGGCTTGCAGGGGAGAGGAGGATCGAAGTGGAGCTGCTCCTGTGGAGGCCTTTCCTGCAGAGTCTCTGGATGGCTGTCTGATCATCGTAGGCAGTGGGGTATGCTGTTCTGAAATTGGAGGCCCACTTGTGTAGCTGGCTGACCCCTTGCCATTGTGTGCCACCTGGAATCCCCATGGAGATGACGCAATGGAGGCTGAAGTGCCCCTTGTTGGAGCGGTGATCGACGAGATGCTGGCTGTTTCTCTCCCTGGGGTTTCTGGACTGGTGGCGCTCTGTGAACCCGACAGGCCCTCTACTGGAAAGGTGCAGACTTGGCTCTGTGGTGCACTACTGGAGCTGTACACACTGCCCCTCGACGCTGGACTTTGTCGGGCTGAATCTGCAGGCCACCTCTGCAATACTGGGCCTGGAATCCAGATCAGAAAGACCGGCTGCCGCCTTTTTGCTGAACACTGCGGATGGATCGGCTTCACTGCCGTATATTGAGTATATTGTGTTTGCCAAATTTTGGCGAATTGACAGCAAGTACGATGCCTGTTTGACGGCAGTGAAATCCCCATAGAGAAGCAATGGTTAATCTATTCACAGAACCCCAAAAAGCCGAGAAGAGTTGGCGATCTGCCCTGATGTTCGGTGCTTTCATTTAGCAGGTTTATTCAGGCGAATCCCATATGCTTCAATGTAAAAAATATTCCCGTTTTTACTCATATCAATAATAATCAACAGCCTTTTGATTATCAGGATGACCCCCGCCCCCCTCTGCTGAGTTTATTTTTTTTTTCTCACACCTCTCACCACGAGGCTGTGCATTTTGTTTTTTCATTGTTGTGACTCTGTGGAAGACTTAATGGCTAATTCCCCCCCCCTCTCGCAGAGGTGTTTTGTTTCTTTTGCATCTTAGGGCTGACTCGGGGCGTGCCACTGCAGCCTGACACCCAGCTTGGCACCCGAGCCTGGTGCCACTCAACTCCTATGGCCTCCCACAGTCCCATAGATCCACGGCAATGCGCCAAGGACGGCATGGTATTGGCCTTTGCCACTTCCCTCTTTCCCCTCCCCTCTCCCACTTTTTCATTTTCTGATAGTTCCCCCCCTTTTTTTTGTCTGTCCCCAAGTCCCCCGTATGCTGAGTTTTTCTGTTCTGCTGAGACCCCCCCACACTTGGGGATGTTTTTGCCGACGCCTGGCTATATTTGGATGACTCTTGCTGTTATTATTTTTATTAGCCATTTAATTGATGTCATGTTTTGGCCCTGCGCGGCCATTTGGGCTTTCCGTAAGTCTTGTTATGCTACTAAAAAATTTGAAAATAAAGAATTATAAAAAAAATTCCGAAAAATGCATGAAAGATCCTAAAAAAAAATTAAAGAGACTCTTTACTGCGGATTAAAAGAATAAACGGTTTATTAGATATTGAGTAAAAACGGGAATATTTTTTAACATTGAAGCATATGGGATTCGCCTGAATAAACCTGCTGAATGAAAGCACCGAACATCAGGGCAGTTCGACAACTTTTCCCTGCTTTTTGGTTTTCTGTGAATAGATTAAACATGGCTTCTCTATAGGGATTTCACTGCCGTCAAACAAGCACCGTACTTGCTGGCAATTTGCCAAAATTTGGCAAACTGCCTGCTCTGAACAGCCGAATGGCCACGACATGGAACCGTACGTAGAAATTCACTGTTCAGGGCCAGATCGACTCTCTGTGAATAACCCTTTTAGTCTCCTACCTGTACTTCACGATACTGCCAAGATGCCTGCTGTTATTCTTACTTTATGGGACGTAGACAGCAGATAGCGTGGCGATTCTATGACCAATACCATCCTTTTGGGTGCAGGGCTAGGGGGCAACGCTGGACTGCGACAAGTACATGGGCACAGAATCGTACGTACAGCAGCCTGTTTAAAGACAAATACATGCATTTACACACACAGCCATACGTTCACAAACATAACCATATATCCCCTACAGTAATGTGCAGTGTGTATTATCGTATCACAGAGCTCTACAGCAATAAAACTCCCAGCAATGTGCGGTGTGTATGAGCGTATCACAGAATCCACAGCAATAAAACTCACAATAATGTGCAGTGTGTATTAGCATATCACAAAATCCACCGCAATAAAACTCACATGAATGTGCGGTGCATATTAGCATATCACAGAATCCACTGCAATAAACTTCACAGGAACGTGCGGTGTGTATAAACATTTCAAATATACTCGTGGTTTGAAGATCTTCTGTGGCGCATCAGTTATAGTGTGTGGGTGTGAAGTGTGTATATATATATATATATATATATATGTTGATCCCAAATTAGGTTCTTTGATACAGGTCAGGATAGAGCAGTGATATTGACATTGAGGCTCATCCACCTCACCCGCCGCTCGGGCTCTGCTGCTCCCCTCTGCGAAGCCCTTCACTGGATCCCCTTCCACTGCAGAATTAAATTTATAATCCTTACCCTGACATACAAAGCTCTCACTAACTCCGCTCCCCACTACCTGACTTCACTAATCACCAAATACACCCCAGCCCGCGCCCCAAGGTCAAACAGTGATCTGTGCCTAACTTCTCCCCACATCACCTCTTCCCATGATAGACTACAGGATTTCTCCAGCGCAGCCCCCATACTCTGGAACCCTCTCCCTCGTACCGTCAGTCTTTCCCCTAAAGACTTTCCTATTTAGGGAAGCCTACCACCCAACTCACTGACCCAACCAGTCCATCACTCCCACTTTGCAGTCCATCTCTCCCACCTTACGGTCCTCTGCTGTTTCCACCCCCAACCCTTCTAGATTGTGCATTCCCACGGGAATAGGGCTCTTGTTTCCTCCTGTACTGGTTTATCAAATGTTGTTCAATGTATTGTAACCTTGTCTATATTGTGCCCATTGTACAGCGCTGCAGAATATGCTGGTGCTTTATAAATAAAGAATAATAATAAGTGAAATAGTTATATCACCATATTCGATAAATCAGTTACATGAAATAGTCTGCTACTGGAGATATCACATAAATAAAGTGCCAAAGAAGCTAGTGCAATATCGCTTTGTGGTGTGGTGGCGCCCTCTGATGTCCACTACAGATGTTACACAGTCAAAACTTCACAAGGAATTAAATTAAAATAGATATACAGGACTAATTCGTAATCCGTGCAAACAATGTGTAATGCTAGGTAGAAACCAGGTCTGGAGGTCTGGCAGGGATCCTGTGGAAAGGGGTATCCCTGTGCCTGGATTAATCACCTAAGGCTAGGGTCAGACGAAAGCCGTTTTAACATGCGTTTAGACGCACGAAATCACGGCCGTGCTAGCAGCAAATGACGCCCAATGCCGGGGAACACACGAAGTACGGCCGCACGAAAGTTCGTCCGCGCAACGCAAGTGGCAAACGAACGCATTTTTTCTAGAACGTCAAACCGCTAGTACGGACGTACAGAGTGCGCTGCGTCCGCTAGAGGCGTGTGTGCGTGATTGGGAGATGTCAGACGCTGCTAATGTCCGGCCAACATAACGTCCAGACACAAAAAGTGTTTAATTGATGATCCGTACAAAATCACGGACGAAAAGGCGCATCGTATGACCGCTATCGCGTATTCCGTGAAAAAATGCGTCCATTCGTTCGAACGCACTTTTTCACAGACAACGCGAAAAATGCGTTAGTCTGACCCTAGCCTTAGTGTCCGGTATTGTGAGGGTGCTGTGACAGGGTTGGCCAAAGTTTGTGTAATAGTCCAGAATTGATGATACTCACACAGACAATTGTGTGGTACTCCTGGTGATAGTTCTTGTTTTCAGGAGTAGATGGATCTTCTAAAACTAGTAGTTCCACGTGGGGTCTCTGCTCTCCTCAATTCCTCTTCATCTTTAGGATGAAGGAGAGAAGCAGAGAATGGTGCAATAGCATTCAGGCAAGGCAGATAATCACAGGTTAAAAGATGTTCCTCACAGGATTCAGAGCCTTCCTCATTCAGGCTCGAAGGAATTGCATGTAGGTCCGTCAGGCGACCTCCCCTATATCTCCGGTTAGCCAGTCCTTCCTGGATGGTCCCACTACTTTCTAGGGGGTTAATCTGTAAAGAAGGGCTTGCAAGGTGGGAGGGGAGCAGGTTCCATTAAGTAAAAAATATATATTCTTTATTTAAACTAACAAAAGTTAAAAACTGTATAAAAAGGGAAGGGGGTAGCATCATAGTCCCAAACGCGTTTTGCTGTGTCTTGTCCAGCTTCTTATAATATGGGATGAATTATAACATATAGTGTGTGGGTGAGAAGTGTGTATATATATATATAACTGATGCGCCACAGAAGATCTTCCAACCACGATTCTACCCTTTAGTAGTAGCAGAACAATACTGTATCTCCATCTTCTATACAGGTGGCATCACACTACTCCAAAGAAAACCCTCCTCACCGAAGAGCACTCCCATAGGGTAACACCACATCTGCATTTTAAATATACTGTTAAAAATATTTTATTATAAAAAAATTGCCCCCTCTCCTGCTTAACCTTTTTTCTTTGCAGGTAGGGGGTTGAATATGAATCATTGGTGGTCCCGTGGCAGAAAAGGGGGGTCAAAGAGGGGGAACTCGGCTGGCATGGATAGTCACCAGGACCCTTTACCTCTTCATTGCTGGAGGCAGCTTCTGCATCCCTGGTGTTCTGGGTGGACACAGTCAGTGAGCACCAGCGGTCAGGCGACAGATCATCAGCCATCACTGGCATTCTTGTGTTCAGTGTGGGACGTGCTCAACGTTCTGTGCACTGACCACTGATCACATTGCAGCACCCCACAACCATCCAGACCACCAGGGATGCAGAGGCTGCCGCCAAAAATGCAGAGGTAAAGGGTCCCGGCGGCTATCCAGTGTGCCGCTGTCCTGCATTAGGGTGTGCTAGAAGCCAGCATTAGGGTGTGCCCAGACATACCCGGCACACGCCTATGAGTACCAATGACAAAGTAAGAGGAATATGGAGGGCCCTTAAAATTGAGTTCAGAGAACTAGGTAAAAAAACTAAATAGAAAGGTCCTCCAAGGTAGTAAAAGAGATATTACCTGTGCCACGCGCTACAGTGGAAAGGCAGCGGGAGCTTAGGGAGGTCAATGTGTGACTAATGTTTTGGTGCAGGAAGGAGGGCTTTGAGTTTTTAGAGCACTGGGCTCATTTTGCACTGAGATACATTCTCTGTAATCGTGATGGATTGCATTTGAATGGAAGAGGGTCTGTTGTGCTGGGGGCCAGGATTGCTAGAAGGATGAAGGCTATTTTAACCCTTTCACTGCGGACGACGTGTGGGGAGTGTCCCGGCTGTATGCAGAGGATGTCCCCCACACATCATCCTGTCAGCAGGTTTTTCCTCCTAGTTACCTCCCTCTCTGGGGTCCCATGGTGGTCTGACATCTTTGAAGTCAGACCCTCCTTTTATACCCCCTCCTGGCGCACTGACATCATTGCGACTGGGACAACGCCGTCAGTTTCAGGCGCACCTCTGGCAGAGCCGGAAGAGTGCCTGAAGAGGGGATGGGGTACTAAGGGAGGACGTACAGAAAATAGAGAGGCATACAAAGGATTCACAGCCATAGACCTCTAATGGTAAAGGCTATGAGTATGAACGTATACAGGATCCACAGCAAAAGCCCTCTAATGGTAAAGACAATGAGTATTAACATACACAGGATCCACAGCAATAGACCTCTAATGGTAAAGGCTATGAGTATAAACGTACACATGATCCAAAGCAATAGACACTCCTCCTGTTTCTAATCCCCTCACCCATTTAGATTGTAAGTTCTCACAGGAATAGGGCCCTCATGTCCTTGTGTATCTGCTGGCAGGAATACTAACCTGCCTCCTGTATGTATTGTAGAATGGTCCTGTCTTTACCCATTGCACCTTGTACAGCGCTGTGAAATGTGTTGGCGCTTAACAAATAAAAATAAAGGTAAAGGCAATGAGTCTGAGCATACACAGGATCCACAGCAATAGACCTCTAATGGTAAAGGCAAGGAGTCTGAGCATACACAGGATCCACAGCAATAGACCTCTAATGGTAAAGGCAATGAGTCTGAGCATACACAGGATCCACAGCAATAGACCTCTAATGGTAAAGGCAATGAGTATGAACGTACGCAGGATCCACAGCAATAGACCTCTAATTATTATTTTATTATTATTCTTTATTTATAAAGCGCCAGCATATTCCGCAGCGCTGTACAATAAGCACAGTATAGACAGGGTTACAATACATTGAACAACATTTGACAAACAGTACAGGAGGAGATGAGGGCCCTATTCCCGTAGGAACTCACAATCTGGGAGGGTTGGGGTTGGAAACAGGAGGAGAGGACTGTAAGGTGAGAGTGATTGATGGTTGTGTCAGTGAGTTGGGTGGTAGGGCTTCCCTAAATAGGAATGTTTTAAGGGAGCGTTTGAAGGAAGAGAAGTTAGGGGAAAGTCTGACAGTACGAGGGAGAGCGTTCCAGAGAGAGGGGGCGCGCGTGAGAAATCCTGCAGTCTATCATGGGAAGAGGTGATGCGGGGAGAAGCTAGGCGCAGGTCACTGTTTGACCTTAGGGAGCGGGCTGGGGTGTATTTGGTGATTAGTGAGGACAGGTAGTGGGGAGCTGAGTTAGTGAGGGTTTTGTAGGTAAGGATAAGGATTTTGAACTTAATTCTGCAGTGGATGGGGAGCCAGTGAAGGGACTCGCAGAGGGGAGCGGCAGAGACAGTGCGGCGGGTGAGGTGAATTAGCCTGGCGGAGGCGTTCAGGATGGATTGTAGGGGGGAGAGGCCAGATAAGAGATTATTGCAATAGTCGAGTCGGGAGATTACCAGGGCGTGTATGAGTTGTTTTGTGGTGACAGCGGTAAGAAATGTCCGAATTCTGGAAATATTACGCAGTTGGTATCGGCAGGAGGAGGAAAGAGACTGGATGTGGGGGATGAAGGAAAGAGCAGAGTCAAACTCCAAGAAGCAGACAGCGAACTTGTTTGATGGGGAGATGTGATACCCTCCACCGTGATAGAGAAGTCAGGAGGTGGGGAGGCATTGCAGGGAGGAATAAGTAGGAGCTCAGTCTTTGACATGTTGATCTTTAGGTGGTGGGAGGCCATCCAGGAGGAGATGCCAGATAAACAGTCACTGACTTTTGAAAGGACAGGGGGAGAGAGATCAGGGGTAGAGAGGTAGATCTGAGTGTCATCAGCGTAGAGGTGATAATTAAAGCCAAAGCTGTTGATGATTTGCCCAGGGAGGAGGTGTAGATGGAAAAGAGCAGAGGACCAAGGACAGAGCCTTGAGGTACACCAACAGATAGAGGCAATGAAGAGGAGGAGTTACCAGCAAAGGACACACAGAAGGACCTGTTGGATAAATAGGAGTCAACCAAGCAAGTGCAGTGTCACCGAGACCCAGAGAGTTGAGGGTCTGTAGAAGGAGGGGGTGGTCAACAGTGTCAAAAGCAGCCGAGAGGTCAAGCAGGATGAGCATAGAATAGTGGCCGTGTTTTTTAGCAGTTAGGAGGTCGTTGTTGACTTTGGTGAGGGCAGTTTCAGTTGAGTGTAGGGGACGGAAGCCAGATTGCAGGGGGTCAAGTAGGGAATTGGAGGACAGGAAGAGGTAGAGGCGGTTGAAGACTAGTTTTTCTAAGAGCTTTGATGTGAAGGGAAGCAGGGATACAGGGCGGTAGTTGGATGGAGAGTTGGGGCCTAGGGATAGTTTCTTTAGTAAAGGGGTAACTAGCGCGTGTTTGAAGGCGGATGGAAAGGAGCCAGTGGAGAGAGATAGGTTGAAGATGTGTGTGAGAGCAGGGGTGAGGGAGGAGGAGAGGGGAGGAAATTAGATGTGAGGGAATGGGGTCGAGCGGGCACGTGGTGAGATGTGAGGAGGACAATAAGGAATTGACTTCCTCCTCAGTGGCTGGGAGGAAGCGCGCAGAGGGTGGCAGAGGGGACCTGTGGGAGTGGAGGTGGCAGATAACTATCTTGTGTTGGGATGTTGCTTCTGATAGTTAGAGTTTTACTGAGGAAGTAGTCTGCCAGGTCTTGAGCGCTGAAGGCAGCTGAGGGGGAGGTGCAGGTGGGTAGAGGAGGGTGTTGAAGGTGGACCAGAGCCGTTTAGGGTTGGAGGACAGCGTAGATATAAGAGATGAGAAGAAGGATTGTTTGGCCAAGTGGAGAGGCAGTAGGTGTATGACCGGAGAATAAACTTGAAGTGAACAAAATCAGCTTCAGAGCGGGATTTCCTCCAGGCACGCTCTGCGGTGCGGGAGCATCTTTGCAGGTAGCGAGTCTGGAGGGTGTGCCAGGGCTGAAGCTGGCGGCGTGGGGCCTTACAGAGTCGAAGAGGAGCAAGAGTGTCTAGAGCAGAGATAAGCGTAGTGTTGTAGTGATTAGTGGCAGCATCAGGGCAGGTGAAGGATGAGGTATGAGGGAGGTGGTGAAGTAGGTTGGAGAATTGATGGGGGTCCACAGCATGTAGATTTCTGCGAGTGTGTGTGCGGGGTGGGGGAGCAGGGTGTTTAGGAAGTCCAGATAGGTTGAAAGAGAGAAGGTGGTGGTCAGAGATGGGGAAAGAGCGGAAGGATCGTCAATGGGAATGTTGAAGTCCCCGAGAATTAGGCATGGAAGATTAGAAGACAGGAAGTGAGAAAGCCAGGTAGCAAAGTGGTCAAAGAACTGGGAGGTTGGTCCCGGTGGGCGGTAGATGACTGCCACCCTGAGAGCCAGAGGAGAGAACAGGCGGATGCAGTGTGTCTCGAAGGAGGAGAAGGAGAGGGATGAGGGTGGAGGGAGATGCTGGTAGGTGCAGGTGGGAGAGAGCAGGAGTCCAACCCCGCCACCATTTCTCTTACCCGGTCTGGGGGTATGGCTCAAGTGTAGACCACCATGTGAGAGAGCAGCAACGGAGGCCGTGTCAGAGGGAGTTAGCCAGGTTTCAGTTAAAGCTAGGAGGTTGAAGGAGTTTGAAAGGAAGAGGTCATGGACGGCTGTGAGTTTGTTGCACACAGAGCGAGCGTTCCAGAGGGCACAGGAGAAAGAGGACAGGCGCTGAGGGATTATGGGAATGAGGTTGCTGGGCTTGCAGGGAGGTGATTTATGTGCGATGGAGATAGGATGAGAGGGAAGTATTGGATGTGTTGTGGGGCCAGGGTTAGGGGATATGTCACCTGAATAGAGTAACAGCAGGAGGGTGAGAAAGAGAAGGTGGGAATAGGATTTGTGGGAGTGGGAGTGATTGGCAGCACGAGAGTTAGAGGGAGACCATGTTTTGAGGAAACAAAGGAGCTCATGCGAGGCCATCATGTGGGACGAGAGGAGGGAGGGAGAGATTCAGATTGTGTGGGGGTCGGTGGTAGAGGGGCAGGAGTTCCATTTAAGGAGAAAGGTAGAAGTAAAGAGCAGAAGCGTGAGAGAAAGCATGATATAGACGTGAGTTTACCAGAGTAAAAAGTGGGCCTTGCAGTTTTGCAGTTCCTTCCTCCAGTCCCGCAACTCCAGGAATCAACTCTGAACGTCCACTTAAGAATGCCACTTGGAAATGACACTGGAGCCTGTCAGTACCTAATGGTAAAGGCAGTGAGTATGAACGTACACAGAATACACAGCAATAGACCTCTAATGGTAAAGGCAATGAGTATGAACGTACACAGAATCCACAGCAATAGACCTCTAATGGTAAAGGCAATGAGTATGTATGTACACAGGAATCCACAGCAATAGACCTCTAATGGTAAAGGCAGTGAGTATGAACGTACACAGGAGCCACAGCAATAGACCTCTAATGGTAAAGGCAGTGAGTATGAACGTACACAGGATCCACAGCAATAGACCTCTAATAGTAAAGACAATGAATGAGCATACACAGGATCCACAGCAATAGACGTCTAATGGTGAAGGCAATGAGTCTCTCCTTTTTCAGGTCCCCCTCCCTTTACAGATAGACAGTGATGGATGGAGGGATGGACAGATAGACAGTGGGACGGATGGGTGGATAGACAGTGTGTCCTCTGTCACCCTCCCAAGCCCCCGTCACCCTCCCCAGTGTATAGTCTGTCACCTCTCTAGCCCCCTCTTCTACCCTTCCCAGTGCAGCCCCTGTTACCTGCCTCTGTCCAGATCCAGTATGTGCAGGGTTGTCAGGGCAGCTCCTCGGCCTGGCTTCTCTCCTCACATACACAGGCACGTGCTTGTGATGGTGCTGTGAGGAAGGGGCAGGGCAGTGTGCTGGAGGCTCTCAAGACTCAGAGCCAGGGGAAGCAGGGGGCAGCCATGATGGTAGGAGAGCTGCTCCCCCTCCTTTCCCTGCCTGTCACATGGAGGGGTGGGGCTTGTGCCAGCTGGGGGTGGAGTTTCTGCACAGCGATCTCTCCCCACAGCCACTGATCAGAGGGGGCCCATCTGCCTCCGGCCGCCATCTTTGAGTCTCTGCTTGCCGGCGGCCGGGCCCAGGTAGGCTGCAGAACCTCCTACTGAGGAATAAAGTAAAAATAGCTGCAGACGGCGGGCCCCTTACTGCGGCATGGGGCGTAATGCCCTGATGGCAGCCCTGGGAGGATAGGTTAAAGCAGAGGTGAAAAATGGTGGTGCAGAGTGAATATGGAAAAAATAGCGTCGCACCTGTACTCACCAGAGCGACTGCAACAGCTAGGAGTAACAACCTAGTTCATGTATAAAACATAACAAGAAAAAAAAATGTCATCTGCACTCGTTTCTATATATTTCCATGTGCAACAAAACACTGTCAAAGGTTTTAGTTTGCTTAAATGGCCATTGAAGCATAAGCTCACTCGCCCCATCAAGGCACCTCTCGGTAGGACTCACTCTACCGAGAGGTGCCTTGATGGGGCGAGTGAGCTTACGCTTCAATGGCCATTTAAGCAAACTAAAACCTTTGACAGTGTTTTGTTGCACATGGAAATATATAGAAATGAGCGCAGATGACATCCTTTTTTTTTCTTTTTTCAGAGTGGCTATGGATGAAACAAATACAGAGTTTAAAGGGGGTAGCCATTTGGTCATGCAAAGTATTTACAAACAGCAGGAGCAGAGCAGACTGAGAATCAGCACAGAATTAACCACTTTGCTGCAGCAGACGCGCTGAGCGTGTCCAGCCGTGCTCAGCGCGTCCAGCCGTGCATGGTCTTGGCTGCGAAGGACGCGCCGAGCGCGTCCTCCCATTGCAGCCACGGTCAGACAGAATTCTGGCTGATCGCTGCGGCCCCCGGGTGCGGGCTGACATCTAGGATGTCAGCCCAGGCTCCGGGACCCCAAGTGCACGAATAGACAATGACGTCTCTTCCAGGCACCCCCCGGGCCAGTGCGGTGAAGGTGCATGAAGGGGAGGGGGGAGGTCCTTTGGACCTCTCTCCCTCTCCATCCGTAAGGGGCATGCACAAAAGGTAGGCATTGCTTGGAAGGGCACAGCCTGCCCTTCCAAGCGGTGGCTGCCTTTAACTCCTTGGGGGCTGGATCGGACTCGGCACCAACAGGCGCCGGATCGCGGTCCCCTCCCGGAACTGGCTGACATCTTGGATGTTGGCCAAGCTTCCGGGATCTCCCCCTGCCGACTGGCGTCATCGCTCATACAGGGTTATTCAGAGAGCGTGAAAAGCAGGAGAATGACAGGAGAATGACTGGAGAATGAAAAATTCTAGGTCAAAATAGCCGATTTGGAAAGTGAGATGAAAGGGAGAATTTTTCTGGTTTGGCTATTTTGACCTCGAATTTTTCATTCTCCAGCCATTCTCCTGCTTTTCACGCTCTCTGAATAACCCTGAATGTCAGTTCAGGAGTTAATCCCTAGCTGCCACCTATAGTGGAGATAGGGGGTTCGAATGAACCCCCCATCTCCCGATCCGTGGCAGTTAGGGGTTAATGTTTGGTATCATTTGAACGGCCACACCATGGCCTTTCCATTGAGTCCAAACATGACCATGTTAAATGTAAAGAAAAAAAAATTAGAGTAAAAAAATGATAAAACTACATTTTTTGGTTTTATTAATGCAGCAATATTGTTCCAATTTCAATTATGTGAACAATGATGCTGCATTAATGATTTTTTCTATGGGGCGTTTGCTAAAGATCATGTAATTTCCCCCAAAAAATTTATTTCTGACTAATTCACTACACTTGGATACAATTAAGAAAAAAATCCAAACCCATATATTTAAGTTTTTAATGATTATTAATAACGTTAATTTTGAAGTAGATTAGTGCAGAATGGTGTCGTTTTCTTTGGTAATATGAAAGAAGGCCCTGCATGTTAGTGGGTCAGTCCTGGATGGCATGGTGTTTGCCTTTAACCCCGTAGGGGCTAGATCGTGCTTCTGCAGCAATCAGCCTTTCCCAGAGGTGGCCGACAACTTGGATGTTGGCCAAGCCTCTGGGTTCCCTCCCCCCACCTGCCTACTGATGTCATCACGCATGGACTTGGTGTTGTCAGTTCGGGAGTTAACCCCTTGCTGCCACCTATGGTGGAGATAGGGGGGGTCATTGGATCCCCCCCCCCCCATCTCCTGCTCCATGGCAGCTAGGGGTTATTGTTTGAATTATAAAGTTTATTATAAAATTAAAAAATAATAAAAAAATATATATTTTTATAAAAATAAACTTTTTTTAAATTTTTTATTAATGCAGCATTATTGGGTAATCCTGCACTTTAGGGGTCCAAATTAACAGCATTACAAAAATAGAAAAACTCCAATGTTTCCACTAAATCATAATGGTATCTGGTAATCATATGTCTGGGTATCGTTTAAAAGCGTCGTTATTTCACGTTCTTTATCCGTTTCCGAACCATGCTTGCGACAGACGTTATAATGGCAGGAAGACCTCCATTATAGCCCTAACCCTAACACACAATTTTGTCCGGATCTACTAATGTTGTTGGAGCACGAGGCATTCCTGCCATGTTGAAGCACGAGGTCTTCCTGCCATTATAACGTTGGAGCACGAGGTCTTCCTGCCATTATAACGTTGGAGCACGAGGTCTTCCTGCCATTATAACGTTGGAGCACGAGGTCTTCTTGCCATTATAACGTTGGAGCACGAGGTCTTCCTGCCATTATAACGTTGGAGCACGAGGTCTTCCTGCCATTATAACGTTGGAGCACAAGGTCTTCTTGCCATTATAACGTTGGAGCACGAGGTCTTCCTGCCATTATAACGTTGGAGCACGAGGTCTTCCTGCCATTATAACGTTGGAGCACGAGGTCTTCCTGCCATTATAACGTTGGAGCACGAGGTCTTCCTGCCATTATAACGTTGGAGCACGAGGTCTTCCTGCCATTATAACGTTGGAGCACGAGGTCTTCCTGCCATTATAACGTTGGAGCACGAGGCGTTCCTGCCATTATAACGTTGGAGCACGAGGTCTTCCTGCCATTATAACGTTGGAGCACGAGGTCTTCCTGCAATTATAACGTTGGAGCACGAGGTCTTCCTGCCATTATAACGTTGGAGCACGAGGTCTTCCTGCCATTATAACGTTGGAGCACGAGGTCTTCCTGCCATTATAACGTTGGAGCACGAGGTCTTCCTGCCATTATAACGTTGGAGCACGAGGTCTTCCTGCCATTATAACGTTGGAGCACGAGGTCTTCCTGCCATTATAACGTTGGAGCACGAGGTCTTCTTGCCATTTCGGGAGCAAGGTTCGGAAATCGAGAAAGAACGGGAAATAACGACGCTTTTGAACGATACCCAGACATATGATTACCAGATTCCACTTTTTCCACTAAATCATAATGGTGTTTTTCCATTTTTGTAATGCTGTTAATTTGGACCCCTAAAGTGCAGGATTACCCAATATTGTTCACATGTCAATTATAATGTGAACAATGATGCTGCACTAACGTTTTTTGGGTGGTTTTTTTTAGCTAAAATCACATACTTTTATTTTTCTGCAAAATTAACGGGTTCCCAGTTCTAATTTTTTTTAACAAGCCGCGTACCCCATAGAAATATAGAACCGCAAACATTAAAATGTGAAAAAAAAAAATCACACGATGTAGATGAATGAAAATTCAAATGTTATTGCATTTTTTTTTTGTTCTAGTCAGGCATAACATATACATGTAACAATGATATCCTTATTGCCATCAGATTCATAATATATCTAATTTATATTATCGTATAATAAAACGTGACTTCGAGTCACGTTTGAAAATAATGAGCTAAAGCGGTAAATATGAGCGGTGAAACGGCTCAGCAGCGAAAGGGTTAAAGACAATAATACATCAACAGTGTATATTCCAGGCTGTAGAGCAGCACCTCCAGTGAATTCAGGAAGAGAACTGTCAGTGCTTTGCTGCTTTTCCAGACTTATACACATCTATTCATGTCTCCCTATAACAGCCGATCGCCCGATACGCATATATTACGGCTATAATCCCTAATGTATTTAATAAATGTTCCTGTTCCTCAGTGTCAGCCAACACTAGCAGGATTGGGATTTCTTACACCCCTCCCTCATAAACGCACACTGGAAGCAATTTATCCCGGGGCGTACACATGTACTCTCTCTTGGTCAGACTGATATTCTTGTCCTTATTTCATTGGTTGCGTATTTTCCACGTATGTTTCTATTGGCCTACAAAGTCGCCATTTTTCCTTGTGATCCCGCCTTCACTGTACATCTCGAAGCTCGCTTCTCGCTTCTATTGGTGTGTGGGGTCAGACGCATCCCCCCCCCCCGACGTCACGCCCACATTCCGAAGTTTGAGCCGTTCTTCCTAAATTTCTCTCTGATTAGTTAGTCTGCTAGAAACCGATTTCCTGCTATATATGATTGGCCACTGGAGTTGGGGGCTATCGCTTGCTTCCTGGTGGGCGGTACCTTTTGGTGTAGGCTGTGAGTTTGTCTGGGCTCTGAGCTCGATGCCTGCCTTGACCTCCCAAAGGACCTAAGCGAGCTTTAACAGAGAGAAGTCGTCCCATGGCTGTACGTGGCCAGGATTCTGTTCTTCTCCAGGATACTCCTCTCCGATCATCACTTCTGACATAGAGGATTTGTCTCAAACGCCTTTATTGGGTGAACGGAAGTTACCACAGTTTTCTCTTTCCATTCGCATTGTTCGGCCGAAGTTTTAACTTCTTTTTTTTTCTCTAAACTCCCCTGTGACTTATTCCAACGTATTATTAGCGGTGTTGCCATGGAGATCGGGGACACGGTGATGCAGTGGGATCGTAAGCTGAGCGAACTGTCAGAGAAGGAGGAGAATGATTCTCTGTACAATACGGTGAGGATTCTTTTCTTCTTTTCCGATTGTTGTCAAGTGGCAGCTGTCCATTTAGGGGGATTCTGCTAGATTTAGCAGTGAATTAAATCTGGATATTTTTTTTTTTTTTAAATGTTTTACTACTTCTTTGTGAAGAGATTTGTCCCCAGTTTGGCTTTGAATCAAAAAAAAATTCCTCTTGGTGTTAAACACAAAAAAAAAACCCACAACCCGAGCTGCTGTGCTTTTGCTTGGTTAAATGACGCTGTCGCTTTTATGTCCAATTGCAAGATTGAGGCCAGAATGCCCACATTTAACAATTGTTTTACGACTTCTAATCTAAAAAATTCTTAGTTTATCGCTAGATGTTCTGTGCATTTAAAGCCAAAAGGACGCTATCCACCATCCTTTCCCTGTAGCCAGTGGCGCTTAGTCCTGGACACTATCCAGATATGCTCGTCCACCCCCCCCCCCCCCCCCTTGCTGAACTACAAATCCTGCTTTGTTCGGACATACATCGAATTGAAATGTTTCTGGGATTTTATTTTTGTAAAGGATTTTACCAGGAAAGATACATTGAGATTTCTCTCATTTTCAAGTATGTCCTGGGTGGCGAGTGTATATACCATTGTATGTGCTCAAGGACACTTACTGGAGAGGTGCTCTTGCCAGGATCGAACCTGTGTCTCCGTCTCTCTCCACGGTTATAGAGCAGTGATGTTACCTCTACTCCAGATGCTGATGGCCTACCGGATGGGTGGACGAGTGCTGGAATTTGACAGCCTTACGTTGGACCAATTACAAATTCTTCACCAGTTCACTTCATCTGTTGTTGCATTGACGTGTGTATAATATAATATATTCCTCTCTCCCTTACTCTCTTTTGCTACAATGTAAAGTAGGGATGCACAGGTACTGATACTTTTTAAAAGTACTCACTGATACCGGGTACCGATACTTTTATCTAAAGTCATGTGACTGCTTTTCAATAGGAACAGACTATCTATATCTATCCCAAAGCTCCCACATATATTGGCCCCCAGCTCACCCTCCTGTGCTGCCAGGCTCCTCCGGCGTCTTCTTCCTTCGGAAGGCCGCTGGCAAAGAGTTGTAGCCCGGCCGCTCTTTGGGAACCACTCACAGCCGCTGTCTCGCGAGATCCCAGAGTACACAAGATCTCATGAACTCCTCGATCTCACTAGAGCGCAGCTGGTGGATCCTAACAAGCGGCCGGGCTACGACTCTTGGCCGGTGGCCGCTCGGGAAGAAGACGCCAGGGGAGCCTGGCAACGCAATGCTGCCCCAAGGAAACTGGCAAACAAGCCCAGCGCTGGCGTCCGGTATCTGGGACCTCTGCACAAAGTACTCGTGCAGGTCCCAGTACCGATACTAGTATCGGTGAGTGTACAGCTTGTATAACAGTGTAAATTTTCTGTCCCCTCAAAATAACTCCACACAGCCATTAATGTCTAAACTGCTGGCAACAAAAGGGAGTACACTCCTATGTGAAAATGGCTAATTGGGCCAATTTGAAAATGTTTCCCTCCCTGGTGTCTTGTGACTCGTTACTGTTACAAGGTCTCAGATGTGAATGGGGAGCAGGGGTGTCAATTTGGTGTTATCGCTCTCACTCTCTCATACTGGTCACTGGAAATTTAACATGGCATCTCATGGCAAAAGAACTCTCTGAGGATCTGAAGAAAAATAATTGTTGCTCTACATAAAGATGGCCTAGGCTATAAGAAGCTTCCCAAGACCCTGAAACTCAGCTGCAGCACGATGACCACAGTTTTATAGGACAGGTTCCACTCAGAACAGGCCTTGCCATGGTTGACCAAAGAAGTTGAGTGCACGTGCTCAGTGCCATATCCAGAGGTTGTCTTTGGGAAATAGACGTATGAGTGCTGCCAGCGTTGCTGCAGAGGTTGGGGGGGGGGGGGTCAGTGCTCAGACCATATGCCGCAAATTGGATGAAATTGGTCTGCATGGCTGTCGTCCCAGAAGGAAGCCTCTTCTAAAGAGGATGCACAAGAATGCCTGCAAACAGTTTGCTGAAGACAAGCAGACTATGTCCTGTGGTATGAGACCAAGATAAACTTCTTTTGGTTCAGATGGTGTCGAGCGTGTGTGGCTGCAACCACGTGAGGAGTACAAAGACAAGTGTGTCTTGCCTACAGTCAAGCATGGTGGTGGGATTGTCCTGGTCTGGGGCTGCATGAGGGCTGCCAGCACTGGGGAGCTACAGTTCAGGAAGGGAACCATGAATGTCAACCTGTACTGTGACATACTGGAGCAGAGCATGATTCCGCTCTCTTTGGAGACTGGGTCGCAGGCAGGCCCGGCCTGGGACAAAAAATAGTCCCGGGCATTTTGGACCGAGCAGCCCACCGCCGATGATCCGCATGCCACCAAATAAAGCCAATCAGCCGCCGAACGGGGGTAAAAAAATTAAACTGCTATTCTTTAAAAGGCGTTTTTAAAACCATAAAAATGCATGAAAAATAAGGTCAGATTTTAAAACTAAATAATAAAATGGTCTGTTACAGAATAAAAAAATGAATCAATCATAAATTTCACCTAAAGAAAGCCAGCAAAATAACGAAAAAATAAGTCATTTTGCTAGAAATGAAGCCTAAACGATTTGAATAAAAAATACAAACTATAATTTTTTTAATCCCCCCCCCTGTTGAATCTTATGTGATTCACCTGTTGAACTGAATCACCGGCAAAAAATCGGTGGGGGGGGGGGGGATTGAAATTTGCAAGCATTCCAGTGCAGACCAGCATCTCTGAACAGATTAACAATTACTTCTCTATGGAACAATTTCACTGCAGCCAAAGATCACTGAATTGCAGCGAACTGCACCGTATTTTGCTGTCAATTTGCCAGTATTTAGGGAATTTACAGCTCTCTGAATAGCTGAACGGCCAAGAATTTGCACTGTACAATGGAATTCACCATTCGGTGCTCTTTAGGGGTTATTCAAAGAGCACCGCCACCGAATTGGCCACAAAATTTGAGTTTCCTCGTGACAAAATGGACCCTATCCACCATCCACTATTCAAAAAGCAGGCAGTTCGCCAAATATTGGCGAAACAGTGCTGTTCAGCGGCAGTGAAATCCCCATAGAGAAGCAAAAGTTAATCTGTCAGTGAAATGGCCTGATGTTCGGTGGTTTCATTTGGCAGGTTTCATCAGGCGAATCCCATAGGTTTCAATGTTGAAAAATTATTCCTGTTTTTTATTTAAATATTTATTCAGAACAGTCTTTTTTTTTTAGGTGGCCGTAATCTAATTTAAAGGGAAACAAAACCGAACACTGCTGGGTGATACTCGGCGAGGGTAGAAATGACCAAGAGGAAAGGCAAGGGTTAAGGGTGGCCAAAATGTACAGACAGCAGGAAAGCATAAATAAATCCTAAACTAAATGGTCCTTTTGGTGGCTGCAATAAATCTACCTAAACGGAATACAGAAATACTGGATACATCAAAAGTAATAATTAGAAAACACAGAGCGCAGTACCAAAAGGGAAACCGGAGAATAAGCCAAGTTTGGTACACGGGAGATCAAAGCGCAGCAAGGAGGGGAAATAAACCAAGATATCAAGAAGCAGCAAATATATACAAAAAAGGAAGGCCAGGCAATAATCAAAGGGAACTGCAGGGAATGAAGTTAAGCAAAAGCCAAAATGCAAAAAAAAAGGGAATTATAACAGAGGCAAGATATAATATACAAGCACTGGGACAATGGCAAAATCACAGGAAACCAGAAGACCCTATACCAGGGATGGCGAACCTTTTTTAGCCCGAGTGCCCAAACTGGATCGCTGAACCAACTTGTGTGTCTCAAAGTGCCAACCCCGCAATTAAATCTGAATACGGATTTAGTTCATACGACTGTCTAAACTAATTATGTGCTTAAGTTTTAGAAGAAAAATACAGTATAGGAAGACTGATATATATTGCTCCCATGGATATATACAGGTGAAACTTGAAAAATTAAAATATCATGCAAAAGTTCATTTCTTTCAGTAATGCAACATAAAAGGTGAAACCAATATGAGATAGTTCAAGCCGTGATTTGTCATAATTGTGATGATTATGGTTTACTTTACAGCTCATGAAACTCTCATTTTATGAAATTGTGGATTTGGGGTTATTACATGCAATCAATAAAACAAGGATTGTACATAGAACAATATCGGACCTCTGAAAAGTATAAGCATGTTTATGTACTCAGTACTATTACTGCCTCAATGCGGCGTGGCATGGAAGCTATCAGCCTGTGGCACTGCTGAGGTGTTATGGAAGACCAGGATGCTTCAATAGCAGCCTTCAGCTCTCCTGCATGGTTCGGTCTCATGTCTCTCATCTTTCTCTTGGCAATGCCTCATAGATTCTCTATGGGGTACAGGTCAGGCGAGTTTGCTAGCCAATCAAGCATAGTAATCCCATGGTCATTGAACCAGGTTTTGGTGCTTCTGGCAGTGTGGGCAGGTGCCAAGTCCTGCTGGAAAATGAAGTCAGCATCCCCATAAAGCTTGTCTGTGGAAGGAAGCATGAAGTGCTCCAAAATCTCCTGGTAGACGGCTGCGTTGACCCTGGACTTAATGAAGCACAGTGGACCAACACCAGCAGATGACATGGCTCCCCAAATCAACACAGACTGGAAACTTCATCCTGGACTTCAAGCATCTTGCAGTGTGTGCCTCTTCATTCTTCCTCCATACTCTGGGTCCTTGGTTTCCAAATGAGATGCAAAAGTTGCTCTCCTCAGAAAAGAATACTTTGGACCACTGAGCAACAGACCAGGTCTGTTTTTCTTTAGCCCAGGTAAGATGCTTCTGACGATGTTTGTTGTTCAGGAGTGGCTTGACAAGAGGAATACGACATTTGAAGCCCATGTCCAGGAGCCCATCTGTGTGTGTGTGTGGTGGCTCTTGATGCACTGACTCCAGCCTCAGTCCACTCCTTGTGAAAGTCCCCAACACTTTTGAATGGCCTTTTCCGTACAATCCTCTCCAGGCTGTGGTCATCCCTGCTGCTTGTGCACCTTTTTTCTTCCACACTTTTCCCTTCCACATAACTTTCTATTAATGTGCTTTGATACAGCACTTTGGGAACATCCAACTTCTTTTGCAATGACCATTTGAGGCTTTCCCTCCTCATAGAGGGAGGGTGTCAATGATGGTTTTCTGCACAACTGTCAGGTCAGCAGTCTTTCCCATGATTATGATTCCTACTGAACCAGGCTGAGAGACCATTTAAATGCTCAGGAACCCTTTGCAGGTGTTATGGCTGAATTAGCTGATTAGAGTGGGACACTTTGAGCCTAGAATATTGCACCTTTTCACAATATTCTAATTTTCTGAGATTGTGGATTTGGGGTTTTCATGAGCTGTAAACCATACTCCTCACAATTATGACATCACGGCTTGAACTAGTTTCACCTTTTTAAGTTGCATTACTGAAATAAATGAACTTTTGCATGACATTCTAATTTTTGAGTTTCACCTGTATTGCCCCAGCTCATATTTAATATATTGCCCCCCAGCTCATATTGAGAGCTATAATAATTATCTATCCCCCATGGGGAAAAAAAAAACACTTCTGGGCGCACCTTGCTCAATCTAACACTGTTTCAACACTAGGTATAGATAATAATAAATGTTAGAAATAAAACAATAATAAACCGATAACATAAAACCGTGTAATATGCCTTAAACAGATCTAGCTTTAGGGATACTTCTATTTAAGTGGTGTTTCTTCTCTCAGCTTGGGGTCCTACGATATGATCTTCACAATATCTCTCAGCAAGCATTCTTACGTCGCTTCCCCACCCATCAGACCCAGGCAGCAACTCACTCTGGTTTCTCCTGGACTTTGTTCCCACCCTCCCCTCACCCACCCACCCCACAGTTTTCATTTGATTTATACCCTCCTATCACACTCCTTACACAGCTGCAATACATTCCCTCATTAAATCCCTGCTTTCTCTACTCTCGCCCACCCAACTACTCTCACCCCCACCTTTCTCTATAATGTATATACCACTACTACTTCTCTTTTCTCTCGCCTCCCTTCTCTCCAAAGCTACCCTCGCCCTCTATACACCTTTCCAATTTCCCCAGGATGGAAATCAAGTCCCTATACACCCCAGCCTACTTGGTTCTTCTAACCTGTCAGCAGAGTGCTGGTGGAGAGTACTAAAGTCCAGCCCTCCTACCCCCACACAGAGATTTAATACTGTGCAATTACAGTATCACCAAAAGAAAACTCTGTCCAAATTTCTATTCATTCTGCTACTTTCCCTGGCAAACGATGTGGAATCTAACCCTGGTCCTATAGGTGACACAACCTTTAGTCTCCCCACTAAAAAAGGCCTCTCATTCGTGCACTGTAACATCCGAAGTTTACTCCCTAAATTGGATGAGCTTCAGGCTTGGTGCTGCTATTACAAACCCAAAGTCTTTGTGCTCACAGAGTCGTGGTTAACCCCAAAAGTACCAGACTCTGCCATATCAATACAGGGGTATTCATGTTATAGAAAAGACAGAGCAAAGAGAGGAGGGGGAATTGTTATTTATGTTGAGGAGTCCATAAAGTTCACCCCCTTACAGACTTCTAGCTCTCCTGTCACCTTTGATTTCCTCTCTGGTATAATTGAGATCCCATTCAGTAAATCAATCATTGTTGCTGGGTTGTATCGTCCACCGAGCTCTCCAGTGCACTCCCTCTCTGACATATCTCAAATCCTTAATAACCTACTTGCCCAAAACCAAAAAAGTGAACTGCTGGTCCTCGGCGATTTTAATACAGATTGGCTAAATCCTAAAAACAATAAACACTGCACACTATTTAAAACTTTGCAGCTAACTCAATTAATCTCCTCCCCCACTCGCATTAATATGAAAAGCCCTAACCATACCTTGCTGGACTGGATTCTCTCCTCATCTCCTGATAGAATACAGGAGGCAGGCGTTCTTGCTAATAGCTTTAGTGACCATTGTCTAGTGTATTGCGTGCGCAAAATAAAGGCCTTGAAATCTCCCCCAAAGGTAATAACCACCAGGTCTTTCAAGAAATGTATTCTTGAATCCTTCCTAAGTGATCTCAAACAGCTCCCCTGGTACAGGCTAAACCTAATCCCAGACCTAGACTGTGCAGTTGAATACTTTCAGTCTGAGCTCCTGCAAGTCTGGAATTCCCATGCCCCGCTGCGTAAAGTGCGAGTAAAAGGGGCCCATCTCCCCTGGGTTACAGCTGACCTCACGCATATGTACCAGTTTAGAGACTCCCTGTGGTCAAAGTTCAAGAGTACTGGATCCATGAACGATCACTGTGAATACCGAAAATGCCGGAATGAATGCACAAAAGAAACAAAATTGCTAAAGCCCAATACTTCAATGAAAATTTAAACAATAACATATCAAACCCCAGAAATTTTTGGAAAATCATAAGTAACATACAAGCACCCCCCAGCCACTCCCAACCAGCTGCTTTAAAAGTAAACAACCAAACTGTACAACACCCCCTAGATGTAGCAAATGCTTTTAATAATTATTTTGTTGGATGCGCCACCACCCTCATTGCTAAGCTAGGAAATGAAACGCAATCAGAAAGGCCGCACGAAGGTCAGGACCCACCAACAGTGCAAAAACCCCGTAACCCAGACCTATTCAGTTTTAGGCCTGTGCCTGTCGGTGCCATCACTAAACTTCTCCGTAACCAAAAAATGAAATACCAGTCTGGACCTGATCAAATCCCAGCAATGCTGCTGAAAATCAGTGCACCAGCAATTGCTAAACCTGTCGCAACTCTGATTAATGAATCACTGGCAACTGGATACATACCCATACTCTGGAAGACTGCAAGGGTGGTACCTATCCATAAAAGTGGAGACAATACTTTGGTATCCAACTACTGCCCAATATCACTGCTCCCTGTAATGTCAAAAATTCTGGAAAAATGTGTCTACACTCAATTACGTGATTATTATCAGTATCAGAACTATTTAACCCCAGATCAATCAGGCTTTCGTCCAAACCATTCAACTACAACTGCCCTTTTAAAAGTTTGTAATGATATCCAGGCGGGCATGGAACAAGGAAATCTAACTGGAGCCATCTTCCTTGACTTTGCCAAGGCTTTTGACACAGTAGACCATGGCATCCTATTACAAAAACTTAAAAACTCTGGTATTGGTGATAGTACGTTAACCTGGTTCCCATCATATGTGTCTGACAGGTCTCAATTTGTGTCCATTTCTGACAGCACTTCCCTTCCCCTCCCAGTCACGTGCGGTGTACCCCAAGGCTCGATACTTGGCCCCCTGCTATTCACAATATTCATAAACGATCTGCCCAATGTCTGCAAAGCTTCAACTGTACACATGTACGCAGACGACACGGTAATCTATACCAGCAAACCAAATCTCCCGCAGCTGGAGGCCGTGCTGCAAGAAGAATTCACAGGGGTAGAAAAGTGGATAGCAAATAACAAACTTTTTCTATATACTGACAAAACAGTTACAATGCTCTTTGGAACTGCACCTAAACTACACAAATTGCAAACACCCCATCTATGTGTTGGGACAAAATCAAATGGCACACTGACCACAGTCACCTCTCTCAAATACCTAGGTATGTGGTTAGACCCAAATCTATCTTTTGGCCCCCACATCGAAAAACTCTCATCTAAACTTTACCCCAAACTAGGTGCCCTGTACAGAAACAAATCCTGCCTGAGCCCCGCGGTAAGAAAGCAGATTGTACAACAAATGCTTATGCCAGCCATTGAATACGGAGATGTAGTGTATGCAGCCGCCCCGCAAACACACCTCCAGAAACTTACTACATTGTATAACTCATTCTGCCGCTTTGTGCTACAATGTAACTACATGACCCACCATTGTGACATGTTAAAAGAACTAAACTGGCCATCGCTGGACTCTAGACGCACCCTTCACCTTTCCAACCTGGTGTTTAAGAGCTTTTCTGGGAAGCTACCACCCTACCTGAATATGCTGCTTCCCCCAGCAGTTCCCTCATCCTATAACCTCAGATCCAGGACCAGCACCTTACTTGCAATACCGCAATACAAAAAGAAAATGGCTCGATCCGCATTTTCCTACAGAGCACCGCAAATATGGAATAACCTCCCAGACGCCGTCAAATCTTCCCCCAGTCTAAAGTCCCTTAAGAGCTCCCTATTAGCATACCTTAATACAAAATGCACCTGTAAACATGTAACATAATGACTACATTTCCTCCATATTTATTTTTCTGTTAATCTGTATATTTGGTCCTGTGTTAATATCTTGCATTTTACTATTTTGTATTTCTGTAACCACTCAATGTTCTCGAACCCAGGACATACTTGAAAACGAGAGAAATCTCAATGTATCCTTCCTGGTAAAATCCTTTATAAATAAATAAAATAAATAAATAAAATAAAATATCCCAGGTGAAGGAAGGGGGCTTCGAGCCCAGCAGGGTAAAAAACAAACGGCAGAGCAGCAAGTAAATTAATTAAATATTAAATTTATTAGTAAACAAGCTGAACGTCAGCTGATAAAACAATAATAAAAACGGATATATAATAAAGGATTAACAAAAACGCCCTTTCGCCATCAGTTGTCATCCTTTCAGAAGAGGGCAGTCTGTGCAAATAGCTCATATTGATATATTGCCTCCAGCACATACTGATACATATTGCCCGAGCTCCTATTGATATATATTGCCTCCAGCACATACTGATACATATTGCCCCCAGCTCTAGTGGTGCACCGAAATGGAAATTACCAACTGAAAATTCGGGTTCGGTCAAAAATCAGACATGAGGGCCTGGAGGCCGGGCTGAGCCAGGGACTCGCCTGAGCCTGGAGGCCGGTCGAGCAGCTTGCTCGGCCAGGCCTCCAAGCCCAGGTTCGGATGGCTGGTTGCACGTACATACTCACCTACTTCGGCCCTGAGCTCCAGCGGTGGCAGTCCCGTGGTGACAGTCCTCTGGCAGCCGGTTCCCGCTCTCCGTCAGACGTAGGGATGACGTTGCAGAGGTGGAAGCCTTTGACCCTGCAGACAGCCGGGTCAAAGGCTTCCGCCTCCGCAACGTCATCCCTGCGTCTGATGGAGAGCGGGAACTGGCTGCCGGAGGACTGTCACCACAGGACTGCCACCGCTGGAGCTCAGGGCCGAAGTAGGAGATTGTAGGTGAGTATGTTGCCTACACACACTGGCATCGGCCCCGAGTCCTCCACCGGTGGCAGTCCTCCTGCATCCAGTGTCCGCTCTCTGTGTCGGTTGCTGGGATGATGTCACGAAAGCCTTTGACCCGGGACTCAGAGCCGATGTAGGTGAGTATGTGCAACGCTCTCCACCCCCACCCCAACAAAATCCATCACCTGGGCCTGGAGGCCCACCCGAGCCCCCTGCTCGGCCAGCTTTCAGACTCTGGCGAGCACCTGGCTCTGCCGGGCCTCCAGGCCCTATTTCGAAAGGAAAATTTAGACTTTTATTTTTGGCCGATAATTTCGGTGCATCTCTACCCAGCACATATTGATATATATTGCCCCCCCCCCAGCACATATTGATATATATTACCCCAGCTCACATCGTCCCATTCGCTCTGCCAGGCACCCTCGAGTGTGCTTCTTCCTCCCGCCGGCAAAGGATGTAGCCCGCTTGCTCATTTGGAACCACGCACACAAGCCATGGTCTCGCGAGATCCCAGAGTTAACTCTGAGAGATCGCAGCTGATGGATCCCAACGAGCGGCCGGGCTACATCCTTTGCCAGTGGCCACTGGGAGGAAGAAGCACACTCGAAGGGGAATGGAGGCAAGCCTATGGCTCGCATGCCGACAGTCGGCCCCGCGTGACACGTGCAGCACACGTGCAGCACACGTGCTATAGGTTCGCCTGCACTGCCCTATACAATAGCATTGTAGGTTTGGAGTGGTGATCTTACATAGGCAAGAACTCTAGGTCCGGTGGTCTGACTAGTCCAGCTGCAGTGAAGCCTGGAGTGGAAAGCGGAATGGAGCAGACACATGTGAATGAGGCAATAACATGGCTCACCAGGCTGGGAGTCTGACAGCACTAAGCCTCTGGATTTACTAACTCTAGCCTCTCTCAGGACCCCAAGTTATGCCAACCTAATCCCCCAAAACTATACACGCCCTTCCAATTATTCATTGCCTCCACTAAAGTAATAGAGGGGTTTTGCAAGTGCCCTAACTGTATACCACCCACACTACAGGAGCCTCACCATATGCAGCTAAAATATCCCATAGTAAACTCTATGGTAACGCAGAAACCCAAGCTTTAAGAAAGGAACGTGAATCCTCTAAAGTGTTAATGGCAAAAGACAAAAATAATACTTGGCACAGAGCGGAACTAGCTGACTTTTTGCTGGGCACATGCAGTTAGATATGGAGACGGAGGGCCCCCGTCTCCCGCTTGCTGCTAGAGGTGGATCGCAACCGATGGATGGAGCTGCTGTGGTCCAGCGTCAGGACGCTGCCCCTCCTCCACCTGAAGTGAAAATTACCATGGGCCTGTCTGGCACTGCTGCAGGGGGGATGATGTGGCCCTGCTCACGAGAGGGACATGGTGCCAGCTGATGCCCATTTTGTGCGGCTGTGGTGGAGTGTCGGCTCCCAGGCTGGCGGAGGCCTTGCCTACCAGTGGCACGGAGGATCTGGAGGCCACAATCTAGATGCAGTACCGATGGATGTTTCGCAACCCTCAAACGGCTATGGGGCGGCGTGACGGGGACCAGCTGTCGCCTGCCGTGGTGATTCCTGTGCTGCCCACTGTGGAACCCCTGGTGATGAGGGAACCCGGAGGATACCTGTCCGATGCGACCTTTGAATGGCAGAGGCCGGAGCACTGCGGGACAAGGAACTCACTCACCTGATGCTGCTGACCATCATGCTGCAGGAGGAGCTATCCCAGTTGCACGGCCCACTGGCACCTGCCTGCTGTGAATCACCTATCCGGACAGGGCTGGCGGGTGTGCTGGTGGCACCTAATTCTGAACGGAGCCTGACGACAGCAGAGTTCCTCACAGCGGAGTTCGAGAGGATGATGCCACTTGGATCTCTTCTGCTGTCCCCCAACCCGGTACCGCCTGCAGCCCTGACCCATGATATTGATGAGTATTGTGGTCCGAGCGGGTGCTTGACTGACCGGCCGGTCTCTTCCTATCACGCCGGGCCTGGGTTCGCTGGCTGGCCTCCCATGCATCTCCCTGTCTGTTGTGCAGATACTTTTTATTCAGGGAGCTGAGAGCACTCCTCTGACCTTCCCTGTCTGACATCTCAGCTTATAGATGAACCCCCTACTTTTGGTTGCTGCATTTTTCTGATTACTATCTGGATTTTTGTTTCCGGATGATACGATGATTTTTTTTTTATTTTTTTTTCCACCCCCCCCTTCCTTTGTATTCATGCTTCGGATCATACTTGGGTCCCCCCTTCTCCCTCAATTTTTTTTTTTTTTCTGGCATATCTGCGTTGAACCGGCGTGCCATTGTGGGGACCACTATGGCTCTGATGGCCAACCCTGGCCCTCGAGTGCCCTGACCTTGTGACCTGCACACCTCCATGGCCTCGCTTTGTCTTTTGGACTCCTGGGAGTGAGCCTGGAAGGTCATGTTTTTGGGCCTTTGCCTTTCTCCAACACTTTTTTTTCTTCTGGGCCTAGGGTGTCTTCTGGTGTGTGTGTGTGTGTGTGTGATAGATATATAATAGATAGTTAGAACACGATGTCCCTGCAACTGCCTTGTAAGTCAACTTGAACAACTCGAAGACTGTCACGGTGCTTGCTCAAAAAGTTGCATAGAATCCACGAATGGAGCCGCATACGTGTAAATAAAAATTGACCGTTTCGGCTCATGTGTGAGCCATTTTCAACCTTGAATGGCTCGCACATGAGCCGAAACGGTCAATTTTATAAGATTTAATTAATTTGTTATTTTATTTACACGTGTGCGGCTCCATTCGTGGAATATATATAATATATATAATCTCTATCCCTGTCCCCTTTTTTCCCTCTGTGGGCACGGGCCATAGTGGGACCCCGAAGTTCAGGGGGGGGGGGTCTGAGCCCAGTATGCAGGGGAACCCACGCCTCAGTACCTTGATGGAAGTGGATACTGGGCCATGCCAGAGCGCAGTACAATGGATTAGGGAGAAGTGTAGTCAATAGGAGGTCAGAGGATTTCTCAAGACGGTGGGCAAAGCAGACGGGTCTGGTACACAGTGAATTAGAGAGCATATAAGAATATGTCTGATCAGATCAGGATATACAGTTGTGTTCAAAATTATTCAACCTCCAATGCTGTAATGGGTTTTAGGGAATTTAGTGTACATTTGTAATTGTATTCAGAATGAAATCCTACAAGGACTTTTTAAAGAACCATATGCAACTAAAATGACATCAATTGGTTTTGTAATACAGTAGTAAATGTTTCTTTTGTGAATTCTTCATTGACACAATTATTCAACCCCTTAACCCCTTAAGGACCCAGGACGTACCATGTACGTCATTGCAGCGGGTCTCTTTTAGACCCGCTGACGTACATGGTACGTCCTGCGTTTTTTTTAGCGCTGGAAGCGATCGGATCGCTTCCAGCAGCTCAAACGCCATTGCAGGATGCCTGGGAGTCCAGGCATCCGTGCAATGGCGGTGAGAAGTGCCGGGGCACCTTGTGATCGCTCCCCGGGAGCGATCAACATCCGGTTTCACCGGAGAGGTGCCCGGCACTTCTAGAGAGCGCTGGAAGCGATCGGTATCACTTCCAGCTGCTCTGTGTATATTGCAGGGATGCCTCGACATCGAGGCATCCTTGCAATATGCTTACCTGCCGCCGGTCCGCTAAGTGATCGCTCCCCGAGCGATCACTTCCGGTAGCGGCAGGAAGTACTGAGTGCCACGAGGTATCGTGGCACTCAGTACAAAACGATCACATGAGTGATCAGGTGCTCTGCTGGGTGCCTCGAGGGATCAAGGCACCCAGCAGAGTAAAAAAAAGTGTAAAAAAAGTAAAAAAAAGAAAAATAAAATCAATAAAAAGGTATAAAATAAAATAAACTGACAGCCAAGATGGCGCTGCCCTTCTAAGGGCAGGGTCATCTTGGGGCTGAGTGGGATGTTCCTAGCTTGCCTCATCAGAGAGGCAGGCTAGCAACATCCAATCAGAAGTAAAAAAAAATCAAAATAAAATTTCTAATTTGTCAGGTCAATATTTTGTAAATATTGGCTCTGACCTCTGTGATTCTCCCTCCCTCTCCTCACTTGTGTTTTGGTGAGCGAGAGAGAGAGATCAGATTTGACAGGTTAGAGATTTTAGTGAGATTAAAAATTGAGGCAGATTTAGAGAGATTTTAGGGAGATTTAGAAGAATTGAGGCAGGTTTAGAGTGATTTAGAGAGATTTAGGTGTTTATTTGTATTTTCTTGTGAAACCCAACGGTTCTTCTAAGAACCAACTATCCGCTTATTATATATAATAATTATAAAATTTTATAATCTATTATATATAATGTCTGAGAGGGTGTACAGCGCTGAGGAGGCATATGCCATCCTGGCGTCAGAATCTGAGGCATCTGCGTCAGACTCCGACCCTGATTTCGACCCCGCCAACTGCTCAGAGACGTCGCTAGATACATCATCTACGCTGGCTGATGTATCTAGTGATGTTTCTGATGCAGATCCTGGTCACCACCTGCCAGCAGGAGACGCACAGCTCCAGTTGAGGAGTGGGTAGTGCCTCATCGCCAGAAGGCCAGATATCCCTCCTTTCACGGCAAATCCTGGCATCAATATTGATGTTGCAGGATTTACCGCCACACAGTTTTTGCAGGTGTTTATGGGGGATGATTTGTTGGGCCACATCGTGGCCCAATCAAATCTGTATGCCCATCAGCATTGTGCTGCGAAGCCAGACTCCTACTTGGCAAGGCAGCAATGGACCCCGCTAGATGTGCCAGAATTTCTGAAATTCTGGGCACTTACTATGCTGATGGGCATCATAAAGAAGCCCTCAATTCGCTCCTACTGGAGCAGTAGCCCCATCTGCTCTACCCCCATTTACCCCCAATCAATGTCACGTAGAAGGTATGAAAACATTTTGCGTTTCATGCGCTTCAGTGACAACAGCCTGTGCCCTCCTAGAGAGCATCCCAGTTTGACAGGCTGTATAAAATCCCCCCCTGATTACCCACTTCGCCGCCAGGTTTGCAGAGGCTTATACACCTGGAAGGAATATCTGCGTGGATGAATCCCTAATGAAATACAAGGGAAGGCTGGGATTCAAGCAGTATATTCCTTCCAAACGCTCCAGGTATGGAGTGAAGGTGTATAAGCTCTGTGACAGCGAGAGTGGGTATACTCAGGCCTTCCGGGTGTACGAGGGAAAGGATAGTAGCCTTGACCCTCCAGGTTGCCCAGAACACATGGGAACCAGTGGCAAGATTGTGTGGGACCTACTTTTTCCCCTGATGAACAAAGGGTACCACTTGTATGTTGATAATTTTTATACAAGTGTCCCTTTGTTCAAGCTGCTGTATTGTTTTGATACAGCAGCATGCGGTACTGTTCGCAAGAACCGCGTAGGTTTCCCAGCACAGCTTGTCCGCACCCGGTTAAAAAGGGGGGAGACCTCAGCTCTGCGCCAAGAGGAGCTGTTGGCGTCAAGTACAGAGACAAGAAGGATGTATACCTTCTATCCACCATCCACACTGAGAGGTCTGTGGAGGTCTCTGTACGTGGCAGAGCTGAGCGCATCAGGAAGCCAGTGTGCATCAAAGCCTATAACCGGCATATGGGTGGGGTTGATCTGGCAGATCAGCTGCTCCAGCCCTACCAGATTATGCGGAAGTCAAGGGCCTGGTACAAAAAGGTTGCATTTACCTGATGCAAATTGCAACCCACAATGCCTTTTGCTCTGCAAAAAGGCAAACCCCGGAGTGACGCTGTCCTTTTTACAGTTTCAGCTCCAGGTCATTTCGGGGCTTTTGTACCAGGATGCACCTGCTCCCCGGGCGGTGATGGGGGACAGAGTTGGGGCTACGCATTTTATTTATAAAATCCCCCCTACTGAGGGCAAACAGAAACCCCAAAAAAGGTGCAGGGTGTGTTTCAAGAGGGGGCAGAGGAGAGACACAATCTTTTACTGCCCAGAATGCCCTGGACAACCCGGTCTGTGTCTTGGGGACTGTTTCAAGATATATCACACTGTGCGTGATCTGTGATTTTTTTTTTTCCTTTCTATTTTTTCTCACACTCCAGTTAGTTAGTTCAGTTTAGTTTTTTTTTCTTTTACTGCACCAGACTTTTACATTTTATTCGTACATTTTTATGTTCTACAATTGGTGCTGTATTTTGCCAAAATCTTTGCACACCTATGCATGGGGGGCATGGGTGTACTCAGGAGACCTTGCAGAAAACAACCTGGAGAGTTTTCATGCAGAAAACAACCTGGAGAGTTTTCATGCAGTAACAAACAACAGTGTCTCCTAAATCACAGTCCAAATCTAATGTGGGCGTAAAAATCTGAAAATTGAAAAATTACACCACACACCTTCTCAAATGTTTTGGGCTAAAACCGTTGCATCCATGGCATCAAAGCACTCCATATGCAATACCTTGGGGTGTCAACATAACAAATATAAACAATTTTCTGGCAATAATTCAAACTGGGGTATGCGGTAGACCCAAAACCAAAGCTAGGTCTAGCTGAAGAAATAATCTCAATTTCAACTCCAATGACAAAGTCATAAAAATTGTATTTGAACCTTCCCAAAATCCTGGCAAACCTATGCATGGGGGGCATGGGTGTACTCAGGAGACTTTGCAGAAAACAACCTGGAGAGTTTTCATGCAGTAACAAACAACCGTGTCTCCTAAATCACAGTCCAAAACTGATGTGGGTGTGAAAATGAAAAATGACCACCAAACAGTATCCAATTTGTTTGGAGCAAACGGTTGCATCCATAGCATAAAAACACTCCATTTACAATACTTTGGGGTGTTAGCTTACCCCAGTTTTATGAACGTGCATATATTTGGTATGTAAAAAGGCCCCTAAAAAGAAGATAAGCAAAGAAGATACTGTATGTCAAATTAGAAAATTGACAAGCAGATGTCAAAGATTGGCGTAGCACCCCAAAAACAACAGAACAAATCTATATATGGGTGGTATCAATTTACTCAGATGTTGCTGAACATATTTTGGGGTGTTTTTTGGCAGTAACCCATAACTGGATTTGACAATTCATGCCTAAAGTACAATGTGTGTGAAAAAATAACCCAAAAAGTGACTACCTGAAAGTGTGACAGAGCTAGTGCATGGAAAGTGTTAAAATACAACTCTTTGAAGCACCCTAGGGTGTGCCCTTTCTAAAAATATATGGTTTGATGGGGGTAAATTACTTTGGCCGGCTTCAAAAATGTCCCAAATAGGACATGGGTGCATGATGACGAAATGTGAAAATTCCAAGTTGGAAAACTGAAATGCGCACCCCCCCAAATAAGGCCTATTAGCCCCCAAATGACCCGACATACCTGTACATGGGTGGTATCAATTTACTCAGAAGATGTTGCTGAACATATTTTGGGGTGCTCTTTGGCAGTAAACCTTAAAGTTCACAGTACATGTATTCTTAAATTGCGTTAAAAAAAAAAAATCACCAAAAACGTTTTTTTTCTCAAACTTTGGCATAGATTTGTGGTAAAATGGTTTGCATGGAAAGAGTCAAAATACCCCAAGTTTAATACCTTGATTTGTGTACTTTAAAAAAATATGTATATGTGGAGGGTTATTCAGGAATTAGTGACAGATATCAGTGTTACAATGTCACTATCACTAGTTTTGAAAATAAACTCTTTGGAAATGGCAAAGTGCTACTTGCACTTATTGTTGCATAAAATAAGGAAAAAAGCGAGGAATATGTAAACATTGGGTATTGCTAAATTTAGAAACTACTAAGGAATTAATTTTTTTTGACGGTTGTTGATACACAAGAAATTTTGGTGGTCAAAGTTTGAAAAAGTGGTGTTTTTTCAATTTTTTTTGTCATATTTCACAATATTTTTTATAGTAAATTATATGAAATGATGAAAAAAATGGTATCTTTATAAAGTCCATTTAATGACGAGAAAAACGGTGTAAAATATGTGTGGGTTACATAAACGAGTAAGAGGAAAATTTGACGTAAACACTAAGAGCGCAGAAACGTAAAAACAGCAGCGGTCACTAAAGGACGGATTTGTGTAAAACCGCCCGGTCACTAAGGGGTTAAAGACTACCACTCTGAAGAACAGAGGTTCATTCAAGTGTTTTCAATCAGGTATTGAAAACACCTGTGGATGTCACGGAGCAGCAATAAAGCATAATAAGCACCAATTAGGCAGCTTTAAAATGACTGTGATATTCAGCTCCTTCTAGACATTTATTGGTGTGGTTACAAACATGGTGAAGTCAAGAGAATGGTCCAGGAAGACAAGAGAAGAGGTGATTACTCTTCACAGGAAGGGCAATGGCTATAAGAAGATTGCAAAGATGTTAAACATACCAAGAGAGACCATAGGAAGCATCATTTGCAAATTCAAGGCAAAGGGCACTGTTGAAACGCTACCTGGTCGTGGCAGAAAGAAGATGCTGACTTCGACTGCTGTGCGCTACCTGAAGCGTAGAGTGGAGAAAAGTCCCTGTGTGACTGCTGAGAAAAGATTTGTCAGATGTGGGTACTGAAGTTTCAGCTCAGACAATACGGTGCACACTGCGTAATGAAGGCCTCCATGCCAGTACTCCCAGGCTCACCCCCTTGCTGTCTCCAAAGAATAAGAAGAGTCGACTGCAGTATGCCAAAAGTCATGTGGACAAACCACAGAAGTTTTGGGATAGTGTTCTGTGGACTGATGAAACACAATTAGAACTGGTTGGGCCCATGGATCAACGCTATGTTTGGAGGAGGAAGAACAAGGCCTATGAAGAAAAGAACACCTTGCCTACTGTGAAGCATGGCGGGGGGTCAATCATGCTTTGGGGCGGTTTTGTTTCTGCAGGTACAGGGAAGCTTCAGCGTGTGCAAGGTACCATGAATTCTCTTCAGTACCAGGAGATATTGGATGACAATGTGATGCAGTCCGTCACAAACCTGAGGCTTGGGAGACGTTGGACCTTTCAACAGGACAATGATCCCAAGCATACCTCCAAGTCCACTAGAGCATGGTTGCAGATTAAAGGCTGGAACATTTTGGAGTGGCCATCGCTTTCACCAGACTTAAATCCGATTGAGAACCTCTGGTGGGACTTAAAGAAAGCCTTTGCACTGCGCAAGCCTAAGAATGTGACTGTACTGGAGGCTTTTGCCCATGACGAATGGACGAAGATACCCGTAGATCGCTGCAAGACACTTGTGTCAAGCTATGCTTCACGTTTAAAAGCTAAGTACCAAGATTGAATAAAACTGATAATGATGTGAGCACAGAAAATACATTTGTGGTTATTTCATTATAAATGTTATGTTATATTTGTCTGACCTACACGTGCCTCTTTGATTTAATTGTAAGTAAGATGACTGAATGATCAAAATCAATGTCAAACTGGCCAAAACACTCAATTTCAGTGGGGGTTGAATAATTTTGAACACAACTGTAGATAGACCAATACTGAGGTAAGGCACATAGCTGGGAGAGGTCCTTTATGGACAGGCAGGGGGTGTGGTTGTGTGTGTGTGTGCTTGGTGCTTAACTTATTAACCCCTCAGTGCTGGTAGGTAGTGCTGACCATGAGGGCAGCACCTTTCATGGAGCTGATGCATCAGCAGGCATGGTTCCTGACACTGACTACTTTTGCAGATGTTTCTGTTTTATTAATCCTTGTTTTACTGAAAATATAATATAAATTTGTTTTTATACCTTTTATCTGGAACTTTGTCAGTCCTGTGCAACCGCTTTGCTGTTGAATTTCTTGGGCTCGTTGTACTGCGAATGTGCTTTCAAAATAAAAAGATTGAAAAGAAGGGGGAAAAAAAAGGAGGAATCCCCTGTCTTCCTCCAAATCCACAATATGTCCCCCCCAAATGTTTCAAGTCAGACCCCCAGTTCATCATACTTGCCGTGGAAGTTGCGCTCCAGTTGTGTAAGCTGGGCAGATAAATTAGATTTTGTGGGCAGACGCTGCAGCAGCGCTCTCACCTCTGGATCTGAGTGGGAGAGCAGCTCTGCTCCCAGTCTCTGGGTGTCATCTTGGATTCCTTGCTGGGAGGCCGCGGTTGTTGCAAGCCGCCCAAGAAGGTCCAGGATCGAGGAGCGCCGCAGGGTCCTGGCAGAGCTGGAGGTGTCTGAGGTGAGGTGCCAATTTACGCTTGTCCATCACTGATTTTGTACTCGGGGCCCTGGAGCTCAGAGATCACGCAGCCAGCGCTAGCGGAGTTCCAGCCGCAGCGTTCCGGGCAATGCCCCCTCATGCCTATGCCTGATCCCAATTTATATAGGCTTTTATAAGATTTAACATTCCCTCTGTATATGGTAACACCATAACATAAACGATACTGTCCTGTCCATACACCATATGTGTCACATTCAAGGAATTCATGAACAGATGTTTATGACCGCTCCCTATAGGAGGATTCATGCACAATAGGGATGCACCGATACCACTTTTTTAAGACCGAGTACCAATACTTTTTAAAAAGTACTCACTGATACCTAGTACTGATACTTTTATTTTATGTCATGTGAACGCTTTCCAATAAGAACAGACCTCATATAAAAATGCCCCCAGCTCACATGTATACAGTCAGGTCTAGAAATATTGAGACCTAACATCTTTGGCTCTATACACCACCACAATGGAGTTGGTGTGAAACAAACACAATGTGCTTTAACTGCAGACTGTTAGCTTTAATGTACATCCAACTCAGGTGAATGGTGTAGGATTTACAGCAGTTTGCAGATGTGCCTCCCACTTGTTAAGGGACCAAAGGTAATGGGACAATTGGCTTCTCAGCTGTTTCATGGCCAGGTGTGTGATATTCCCTCATTACCCCAATTACAATGTGCAGATAAAAGGCCCAGAGTTCATTTCAAGTGTGCTATTTGCATTTGGAATCTGTTGCTGTCAACTCTCAAGATGAGATCCAAAAACTGTCACTATCAGTGAAGCAAGCCATCATTAGGCTGAAGAAAAAAACAAACCCATCAGAGAGATAGTAAGAACATTTAGGCGTGACCAAAACAACTGTTTGGAACATTCTCAAAAAAGAAGGAACGCACCGGTGAGCTCAGCAACACCAAAAGACTTGGGAGACCATGGAAAACAACTATGGTGGATGACCAAAGAATTCTTTCCCTGGTGCTGAAAACACCCTTCACAACAGTTGGCCAGATCAAGAACACTCCAGGAGGTAGGTGTATGTGTATCAAAGTCAACAATCAAGAGAAGACTTCACCAGAGTGAATACAGGGGTTCACCACAAGATGTAAACCATTGGTGAGCCTCAAAAACAGGCCAGATTAGAGTTTGCCAAACAACACCTAACAAAGCCTTCACAGTTCTGGAACAAGATCCTATGGACAGTTGAGACCAAGATCAACTTCTACCCCAGTGTTAAGGCGAAGAGAAGAGTATGGAGAAGGAAAGGAACTGCTCATGATCCTAAGCATACCACCTCATCAGTGAAGCGTGGTGGTAGTGTCATGGCGTGGGCATGTATGGCTGCCAATGGAACTGGTTCTCTTGTATTTATTGATGTGACTGCTGACAAAAGCAGCAGGATGAATTCTGAAGTGTTTCGGGCAATATTATCTGCTCACATTCAGCCAAATGCTGCAGAACTCATTGGACGGCGCTTTACGGTGCAGATGGACAATGACCCAAACCATACTGCAAAAGCAACCAAAGAGTTTTTGAAGGGACACAAGTGGAATGTTATGCAATGTTCAAGTCAATCACCTGACCTGAATCCCATTGAGTATGCATTTCACTTGCTGAAGACAAAACTGATGGGAAAATGCCCCAAGAACAAGCAGGAACTGAAGACAGTTGCAGTAGAGGCCTGGCAGAGCATCACCAGGGATGAAACCCAGCGTCTGGTGATGTCTATGCGTTCCAGACTTCAGGCTGTGATTGACTGCAAAGGATTTGTAACCAAGTATTATTATTCTGTCCCATTTACCTTTTGGTCCCTTTTAACAAGTGGGAGGCACAGCAGTTTGCAGATGTGAAGTCCTACACCGTTCACCTGAGTTGGATGTACATACCCTCAAATTAAAGCTGACAGTCTGCAGTTAAAGCACACTGTGTTTGTTTCATTCCAACTCCATTGTGGTGGTGTATAGAGCCAAATATGTTAGAATTGTGTCGCTGTCCCACTATTTCTGGACCTGACTGTATATCCCCCCCCGAGAGAGATATATAATATATATATATAATTTTATGCCCCCAGCTCTCACAGACCTGGGGAAGCTGGCCACGGCTGTTGCGAGATCACGTGGCCGCCGGGTGCTTCTGGGACACTGCCTCTCGGCTGAAGGCAGTGTCACAGATGCGCCCGGTGGCCATGTGATCGCGCCACAGCAGCGCGACCGGACCTTCGGAAGGGGTGAGTATTGCAGCCTGCCGGAGGGGAACGCTGGCCGAGTGCTTTTCATGCACGCGGCCAGTTTCCCCAGCCCCGCGGATACCGGGAAACCGGCCCAGCGCTGGCTTCCGGTATCAGGGAGGTGTATCGGGCCATTTGCACGAGGTACTTGTGACATCCTGCGCCTCCTCTGGTTGAAGTTCTGGACTTTGCATCTGGCGCCACCTCTGGCTTCATGAAACCATGCAATCTTGCTCTGGATATTCAGATCAGAGAAATTCACCTGGACTCTATTGGTTCGCTTAGACCATTCTGTATAAATCGAAACAACTCCCTTAGAAGGGCGCGGTCTCATTCTGAGTATTAGCTCATTTCTAGTTTGCCCTGGTCTAGGTCAGTCCTGTTTCTGATATCCTGCCTGTACCTGCTTTCCTGCAGGATTTCTAGGTTTGTGTTTTCTTATGCTTATTCTGTTCCCTTTAGTTCTAGTATCATGCAGCTTTGATTTCTGGTGTCTTATTGCATTTATCCCATGTTTTGTTCCGCTTATTTCATTGTTTGTTCTTGATTTCTGGACTTTCATTGGTATTATCTGGTTTTCCTTATATTTGTATTTCTTGCCTTTTAAGTTCAAAGGCTCTTATTATAGTTTGTTTTGTGTTTTAGGTTCTGGATCCCTGCTCTGGGTTCAAGTTTAGTTTTGTTTATGTCTTAGTTCTTAGGACTAGAAAATAACATATTTATTCTGTCTATTCACTGCTCTTTAGGCTCACACCCCTCCTGCTCTGTCACGTCAGGTTCCCGAGCCCAGTCGTTACTGCCATTTGCACGAGTACTTAGTACTGTATCGGCACCGATACTAGTATCGGTGCATCCCTAATGCACAACTCCTATATTTCATGAATTACCATTTATTTTTTAGAAAGTTTCCCTCTCTTGTAACTTATGTGTTCCTAATTTTAGATCTCAAAATTAACTATAATAGGTCCATATCTGGTATATAAACCTGTTCGAATAATAAGGTTATCATACAAATTGAGCATGCAACAACTTGTGCAATTTGGCATATTGCAGAGAAAAAAACAAACCTGTAAATTCAACAATTTCTCTAAGTAACCTCTCATAGATTCGTCCGAGTGTCTAGTTTCTCCTGATTTATATACTTTATGTGGCCTATTTTAGTTCCCCGTTGAGCTAGAGCCATTTAATTGCAGGTATGCCTACTTTAAAAAAAAAATCCCTTTTCTCCCTAAATTTGTGCACCATAATTATGTAGTCTATCAACCATTGTATAGTGACTCAAAGATGCTTCACAAACACACACCGTGCTTGCCACACATTTTTGTATTCCCTCAAATCTGTTGGATTGGCACAAGGGGCGTTCATCTGAGCAGTAACGCTACGTCAAGGCCCCAACCAGGTTACTGACCATTCACATCACTGAATTACACACCTTTCATACAAGAAGTTAGTAAAAGGAGTGGGTGAAGTTAAGGGGACAAAGAAGGGAAAAAGAGCAGAAACATTGAAGGGGAGAAGAGAAAGGTAAACACAATGAGAATTGGAGGGGTGGAATGGAAACACCCCCCCCCCTTCCCATTCACACATCTGCTTCATTCACCGAATCACACACCTTTCATGAAAGAAGGGTAAGGGAAGTGGCTTCTTTCTACCTCTGATGTGCTCCATACATCAGATTGTTGGGGGTGGGGCAAACTATGTGGGGTGAATTTTATTTATTTATTTATAAAGGATTTTACCAGGAAGGATACATTGAGATTTCTCTCGTTTTCAAGTATGTCCTGGGTTCAAGAACATTGAAGAGTTACAGAAATACAAAGTAATACAATGCAAGATATAAAAAAAAAAAAAAAAAAAAACACAGATTAACAGAAAATAAATATGTAGGAAATATAGTCACTAGGTTACAGGTGCATTCTGTATTAAGGTATGTTAGTAAGGAGCTCTTGAGTGACTTAAGACTGGGGGAAGATTTGATGGTGTCTGGGAGGTTATTCCATAATTGTGGTGCCCTGTAGGAAAATGAGGACCGAGCCGCTGTCTTTGTATTCTGGTATTGCAAGTAAGGTGCTGGTCCTGGATCAGAGGTTATAGGATGAGGGAGCTGCTTGGGGAAGCAGTCTATTCAGGTAGGGTGGCAGCTTCCCAGAAATGCTCTTTTAAACACCAGGCTGGAAAGGTGAAGGGTGCGTTTAGACTCTAGCGATGGCCAGTTTAGCTCTTTTAACATGTCACAATGGTGGGTCATGTAGTTACATTGTAATGCAAAGCGGCAGAAGGAGTTATACAATGTAGTAAGTTTCAGAAGGTGTGTTTGCGGGGCCGCTGCATACACTACATCTCCGTAATCAATAGCCGGCATAAGCATTTGTTGTACAATCTGCTTTCTTACCGCGGGGCTCAGGCAGGATTTGTTTCTGTACAGGGCACCTAGTTTGGGGTGAAGTTTAGATGAGAGTTTTTCGATGTGGGGGCCAAAGGATAGATTAGGGTCCAACCACATACCTAGATATTTGAGAGAAGTGACTGTGGTCAGCGTGCCATTTGATTTTGTCCCAACACATAGATGGGGATTTTGCAATTTGTGTAGTTTAGGTGCTGTTCCAAAGAGCATCGTTACAGTTTTGTCAGTATTTAAAAAAGTTTGTTGTGTTTGATCCACTTTTCTACCTCTGTGAATTGTTCTTGCAGCACGGCCTCCAGCTGTGGGAGATTTGGTTTGCTGGTATAAATTAGTGTCGTCTGCGTACATATGTACAGTTGAGGCTTTGCAGACGTTGGGCAGATCATTTATGAATATTGTGAATAGCAGGGGGCCTAGTATTGAATTACATTATAACTGGGGGTGGCAGTGAACCTGGGTGGGTAGTTTATTAACTCTTGGGGATTAACACTGCTGTAGCAGTATTATTCCAAGATTTACCAATTTTTTTTTTTTTAGAGGAATGGCATTATCCGGGCAAGATTACACTGCAGTGTCCATCAGAATGTCGTCAAGATCTGGTAAAGATCTTAACGGTGCTATTGCCAGATTTATCAAGAAGCACAGAACCGGTGGTATTCCCCAACCTGTGGTTTGTTCTCAGACGAGCAACAATTCCATCCCAGTATGCCACTAGTAATGTGCCATTGTATGATAAATCTTAAAGCAACCAGCCACGCAGGCCTGGTTTGGAGGGGCAGTCGGGGCAGTGAAGGCTGCTTTCCTAACGCCACCCTTGCAGCGCAAACCTGACACTTTTTACATGGGGTCACTCTTTTTTCAGTTGGTGGAATGTAGTCAGGAAAGTGGCAGTCATGCAACCTAATCACAACCTCCACATCAACAACTGGCGCATTCTCTTCGAAGGCCCTCAACAGATTCTTGAAATTTCAGGAATGTTATTATCTGTTGGGCATGACTGGCCTGATACAGATGTGAATGCATTAAGCATTGACATCTGTATCACACGGGCTGCCAGATTTTTGTACCATACATATGCCTTGCGAGAAGCCAGATCTGGTACAAGCATCTGATCAGACTTGTCCACTCCCCATATGTATCGCCTATAATCCTGAACAGATTCCCCTATCTGACGTGAACTGCAGATGTGCATTCATTGTGTATTGTTGTAAGCAAATGCATATCCGTTTTGTCTGTGAACTTCACAGCCAGCAGTTCACCGCAGCGTAAGGCTGATGTATCCCCTCTCTTTTTTGCTTTCCAAACCATTGTTTGAAAGCCTTTCCTGTTGACACAGATTGTGCCACAGGCTCCAGTGCCATTGCTGTACAAATATTTGTACAGCGGCACACAAGTGTAGAAGTTATCCGTATAAATACAGTAACCTTTACAGAATAGTGGATAGGCGAGCTCCCACACATTTTTTTTTTCCAATGGATAGAGCGGATGGGCCAGCTGCGAGTCCTTGCCAGTGTATTTACCAGGGCCGTCTTTAATATTGACTGGACCCTGGGCAACCATGTTCTTGGGCCCCCCCCATAGGAATTTTACTCTCCATTGCATCCTTAAAAAAAAAAAAACACACAGATTACATTTTATGAAACAAGCCTATTTATTTGTTTTATAATTTTTTTTTTTACAATTACACATCCTAAATACACACTGTGAAAAAAACACAATATCTCTGTGTGTACACATCATGCACAATATATATAATTATTATATATATATATCCTTTGTGCACGTACACATCCAATGTACACATTCTATATACTGTACATGTACACATAATATATACATCATATACAGACTTGCATCATATACACATTTCCACATTATATATATATATACACTTACGCATAATATACACTTGATATTTACATCACACACATTTCCACACCATATATACACACATAATCTACACATCACACACATCATATATGCACAATTTACACTAACACACATTATATACATAATCTACACATCACACAGGACACACACATATACATAATCTACACATCACACAGACACACACACATATACATAATCTACACATCACACAGACACACATATACATAATCTACACATCACAGGACACAACATATACATAATCTACACATCACACACATATACATAATCTACACATCACACACACATATACATAATCTACACATCACACACAATATATACATAATCTACTCACACACATATATACATAATCTACACATCACACAATCATATGTGCACAATTTACACTAACACACATATATATATACAAACTACACACACACACACATATATACATAATCTACACATCACACACATACAATTATATTATAATATAATATATATATATATATATATATATACATAATCTACACATCACACACATCATATATGCACAATTTACACTAACACACATTATATATACATAAACTACACATCACACAGACACACATATATACATAAATCCATCCACACACAACACATATATACATAATCTACACATCACACACGTGTAGATTATGTATATATATTATATATACATAATCTACACATCACACACATATTACATAATTTACACATCACATCACACAGACACACATTATATATACATAATTTACACATCACACATATATACATAATTTACACAACACACACACACCATCTATATACAAATTAACATGTGACATAGACAAGCTGGAGGGATGGGGGAACAGGGGGTCTTGTAAGCAGAGCCCTGCTTCTTACTTCATGCTGCTGTAGTCTCTCAGACAGGCTGGCCTGGCAGGGCAGAGCACTGACTACTTCCTGAATCCAGGATCTTCTTGCGGGGGAACTGCATGTTGAAGAGAAGGGGGAGGAGCCAAACGCAGCTCTTAAGATGCATCCCTCTCTCGTGCGGCCTCACCTCCTCGCTGTGGTCACTTGTCACCATCACCACGGAGGGGAGGCATCCTGTGACACCACGATTTTTGCGGGCTCAAGAGCAGCTGCTTTGGGCCCCATAACACTGACTGGGCCCAGGGCAGCTGCCCCTTTTGCCCTGCGCTAAAGACGGCCCTGGTATTTACGAAAGCTATAAGTGTATCCACTGTAGCTCTTGTACAACTTATAAAGCTTTATGCTGTAGCGATCTCTTTGAAGGGATGTATTGCTTGAAAGTAAGACGTCCCTTGTAAAGCAGCAAGGACTCATCGACTGACATATTTTTTGCCGGAGTGTATAACTCTTCAAATCTTGCCATCAGATGGTCAGAGAGGCCCCAGAACTTAACTCTAGCAAACTGGTCGCGGTCCATTTGCGAGCCCTCGCACTTAGTCCCAATTCTGCCCCTATACCTTTGAAAATATTGCTCTGCTGAATGATAAATTCCAAGAACCCATCATCTATAAACCGCTGAAAATAGTTGATGGGTTCAAAATTAGTGGTGTCCACCAGGATTGCCAGAAAAGTTTGGAAATTCTGGCTGGACCATATTAGGGGAGATCAGTCCTATCCTGGTTCAGGCCTCGCTACAGCCTGTGTTTGCAATGGCCACTGTGCCTGTGCAGGATCAGGCAGTGCAACCGCAGAATGTACGGTCCCTGCACTGCCACGGGAGCAACCTGGGAACTCCATGCGGCCACACCGTGGCTCGTCATGTAGTTCTTCGTCGCTGGAACTGTCACTGTGTGGTGATTCTCCAGGGACAAAGTCGCTGTCTGAATCTTCAAAGGAAGATTCATCATCAGCGCTGGAATCAGAGAAAATTATTTTTTTTCAAAAGAAAATTAAAGGGACATGCATTCTTTGCTATTGTGCTTTTAAAAGCGTGCAATGCCTTTTGAATGAATCAGTAATGTCATTCAGCAGGCATAAAAAGCAAGTAAATATATATATTTTTTATATGTACCCGCTTTTCTTTCTTGGTGTTTTCCAAGCCAACCTGAGAAGGCATTTTAAGCTAACCAATCAGTGCCTATACCCAGGTAAAGCTAAAAAACGCACTGAGCATGTGCATCTATGAGCTGAGGGGAGGGCGTGGCTGAACTTTCACCCCCAGATACTGCAGAGACAGGGAAGGAAAGAAATCCATACAGGAAGAAAAAGACAGCAGAGAGGGACAACAAAGAAAAGCACAGACAGCAAGATAAAGCAGAGGGCCACCATCAAAAGGTGCAGTGAGCGAGAGTGTGCACAAGAAAGAGTGTGAGCGTGTGAGACTTTGAATGAGACAGTGAGTATATAAATCTTGAAAAGGCGCAAGTGTGCGTGTCAGTGGGTGAATTAGTCTGCATGAGTGTGAGAGCGAGTCAGTGGGTGAGTGAGTGTTGCTTTCACAGTTGCAGAGATGCTAATATTCAGTTCCTCGGTTTCCCCGGTTTGTGGTCCTGAGCTGCACAGCTTGTGTTGGTGCATACAGTCACAGGTATTTAAAATGCGGTAGCAAGTTCCGTAACGCTGAACGATGGGAGAGGCAGAATAACAAAATGTCCATACAATTTAAACCAGGGCTTGACAAATTTGCTTTGAATCTAGGAGCCAGCTACTAAAGTTAGGAGCCAACGTTACGGCGAGGATTTGCCTTTACCAAGGCGTGTCTGAAAGAAAGCCGAATGAGATCAAAGCATGGATAGAGCTTGTAGAGTTAGGAAAGTGTTAAAGAAAACAGTCAGGAAATGTAGAAGGTCACTTCTGTTCTCCTAAATCAATGCAAATACACTATATTGCCAAAAGTATTCGCTCACATGCCTTGACTCGCATATGGATGGGTGAGCGAATACTTTTGGCAATATAGTGTAAGTCTTGCAAAATGCCCCACGTTTCTTAGGTTTAGGGACATTCTTAGTTCTGATTTAATTAATTTATTTTCTGCTAAGTTAGCATGAGTATTTGTTCTTGTTGAATCTGTGTAAATGATCACATTTATTTTATTTTTTTAAGAATGAAGATCAGAGTTCCTTGCACCCCCACCCTAATAATCTTGGATTTTTTTTTCCAGGATATCAGGACCAGTTATTGAATGACAAAACCCATAAGATATTTTTTATCACATACTGGGGAGAGGAACAAGTCCCTATGACCAAAATTCGTTTGAGTCGTGTTTTTTTTTTTTTTTTTTCTTTAAAGATAAGCTTGTATTTTGATGTGCCCACATAAACCTATTATCGAGAAAAAATAAAATTAAAATACTTGTCCAGGAGTGGGGGTACATGTCTTTAATTATCTTTCAATTCTTTTTTACGATATCACTATTCCTTCTTGTTGGGCCTATTACTGAATAAAATAGGGTATGCAGGACAGATTGCATAATATATTATAAATGTTGAATAAGTTTGCGAGATGTTAGCTAAAGATAGTATTAAATCACGGATGTAATTGATTTGGCGTCACAGGTGTTATTTAATTTATTTTTTGGATAGTGTCTCTTGGTCCCTGAGTATTTTGTACTTTTGGGGATATAAATGGGAAATACTGGATTTGAGCACGTGGGGCAAAGCATTTGGCTGTAAAACATCAGGTTTTTATTTTTGTTATGCATATACAATTTCTCATTGAGAAACTGGGAATAGGGAATATTGAATTACATATTGGGCAATGAGTTTGGTTTTAAAGATTTGCAATTTTTGTGATAGAATCAGGAGTGTGGAAATTTTTTAAAAAATATTCTTGTCCAACGGACTAAGTGGTAGTCCAATCTACTTCTCCTGATAAAAAAATAATTTCAACAAAAAATAGTGTTTAAATAGAGGTCTTTATTCATAACAGCCTAGAGAGACAGTATCAAACACATGTGATGCTGCCTCTCTAGGCTGTTATGAATCAAGAACTCTATTTAAACACTCTTTTGTATATATTATACATACAGAGGGCTGCAATGTGTATATATATACACTATATTGCCAAAAGTATTCACTCACCTGCCTTGACTCGCATATGAATTTAAGTGACATCCCATTCCTAATCCATAGGGTTCAATATGACGTCGGTCCACCCTTTGCAGCTAGAACAGCTTCAACTCTTCTGGGAAGGCTGTCCACAAGGTTTAGAAGTGTGTTTATGGGAATTTTTGACCATTCTTCCAGAAGCGCATTTGTGAGGTCACACACTGATGTTGGACGAGAAGGCCTGGCTCTCAGTCTCTGTTCTAATTCATCCCAAAGATGTTCTATCGGGTTGAGGTCAGGACTCTGTGCAGGCCAGTCAAGTTCATCCACACCAGACTCTGTCATCCATGTCTTTATGGACCTTGCTTTGTGCACTGGTGCACAGTCATTTTGGAAGAGGAAGGGGCCAGCTCCAAACTGTTCCCACAAGTTGGGAGCATGGAATTGTCTAAAATGTCTTGGTATGCTGAAGCATTCAGAGTTCCTTTCACTGGAACTAAGGGGCCAAGCCCAGCTCCTGAAAAACACCACACCATAATCCCCCCTCCACCAAACTTTACACTTGGCACAATGCAGTCAGACAAGTACCGTTCTCCTGGCAGCTGCCAAACCCAGACTCGTTCATCAGATTGCCAGATGTAGAAGTGCGATTCGTCACTCCAGAGAACGCGTCTCCATTGCTCTAGAGTCCAGTCGTGGTGTGCTTTACACCATTGCATCCAACGCTTTGCATTGCATTTGGTGATGTATGACTTGGATGCAGCTGCTCGGCCATGGAAACCCATTCCATGAAGCTCTCTGCACACTGTTCTTGAGCTAATCTGAAGGCCACATGAAGTTTGAAGGTCTGTAGCGATTGACTCTGCAGAAAGTTGGAAACCTCTTTGCACGATGCGTCTCATCATCCGCTGACCCCGCTTCGTCAGTTTACGTGCTACCTGCTGTCATTCCCAAACACTTCCACGTTCTTATACAGTTGACTGTGGAATATTTTTAGGAGCGAGGAAATTTCACGACTGGATTTGTTGCACAGGTGACATCCCTATCACAGTTCCACTCTGGGTCGCTCTCAAGAGCTCAGTGAATTCCATTCTTTCACAAATGTTTGTAAAACAGTCTGCATGCCTAGGTGCTTGATTTTATATGAAAACAACACAGCGCTTTAAGAGACCTAAATCCAAAAAAGACAGTGGGGTAGACACACAATATGTCCATAAACAGAATTCTTTGTCTTTTAGGAGTGGATCTTCTCAAAAAAATACAGATGAGGAATGTCTTTTTTGGATTTAGGTCTCTTAAAGCGCTGTGTTGTTTTCCTGTTTGTATAATTGTCACTCGGGTATTTAGAGAAACCCCCATACACAGCATTCAGCGAGTGGGATAGACCCCTTTCCGGTGGGCGCTTCACCCCCCCCTCTTTTTCTCGCTTGATTTTTATATACCTGTGGCCATGGAAGTGATTGGGACACATGATTCTGATTATTTGGATTGGTGAGCGAATACTTTTGTCAATATTTGTGTGTGTGTGTGTGTGTGTGTGTGATTATTTATATATACAGTCATGGCTGAAATTGTTGGCACCCCAGACATTTTTCCAGAAAATCAAGTAACACCTGTTTTGCTATACACATGTTTATTCCCTTTGTGTGTATTGGAACAAAACAAAAAAGGGAGGAAAAAAAGCAAATTGGACATAATGTCACACAACTCCAAAAATGGTCTGGACAAAATTATTGGCACCCTTTCAAAATTGTGGATAAATAAGATTGTTTCAAGCATGTGATGCTCCTGTAAACTCACCTGGGGCAAGTAACAGGTGTGGGCAATATAAAAATCACACCTGAAAGCAGATAAAAAGGAGAGCAGTTCACTTAGTCTTTGCATTGTGTGTCTGTGTGTGCCACACTAAGCATGGACAACAGAAAGAGGTGACGAGAACTGTCTGAGGACTTGAGAACCAAAATTGTGGAAAATATCAACAATCTCAAGGTTACAAGTCCATCTCCAGAGATCTAGATTTTCCTTTGTCCACAGTGCGCAACATTATCAAGAAGTTTGCAACCCATGGCACTGTAGCTAATCTCTCTGTGGGTGGACGGAAGAGAAAAATTGAAAGGTTGCAACGCAGGATAGTCCGGATGGTGGATAAGCGCCCCCAAACAAGTTCCAAAGAAATTCAAGCTGTCCTGCAGGCTCAGGGAGCATCCGTGTCAGCGCGAACTATCCGTCGACATGTAAATGAAATGAAACGCTATGGCAGGAGACCCAGGAGGACCCCACTGCTGACACAGACCTAAAAAAGCAAGACGACAGTTTGCCAAAATGTACTTGCGTAAGCCAAAATCCTTCTGGGAAAACGTCTTGTGGACAGATGAGACCGAGATAGAGCTTTTTGGCAAAGCACATCATTCTACTGTTTACCGAAAATGGAATGAGGCCTACAAAGAAAAGAACACCATACCTACAGTGAAATATGGTGGAGGTTCAATGATGTTATGGGGTTGTTTTGCTGCCTCTGACACTGGGTGCCTTGAATGTGTGCAAGGCATCATGAAATCTGAGGATTACTAAAGAATTTTGGGTCGCACTGTAGAGCCCAGTGTCAGAAAGCTGGGTTTGCATCCGAGATCTTGGGTCTTCCAGCAGGACAATGACCACAAACATACGTCAAAAAGCGCCCAGAAACGGATGGCAACAAAGCGCTGGAGAGTTCTGAAGTGGCCAGCAATGAGTCCAGATCTAAATCCCATTGAACACCTGTGGAGAGATCTTAAAATTGCTGTTGGGAAAAGGCGCCCTTCCAATAAGAGAGACCTGGAGCAGTTTGCAAAGGAAGAGTGGTCCAAAATTCCGGGTGAGAGGTGTAAGAAGCTTATTGATGGTTATAGGAAGCGACTGATTTCAGTTATTTTTCCAAAGGGTGTGCAACCAAATATTAAGTCAAGGGTGCAATAATTTTGTCCAGACCATTTCTGGAGTTTTGTGTGACATTATGTCCAATTTGCTTTTTTTTCCTCCCCCTTTTTTTGTTTTGTTCCAATACACACAAAGGGAATAAACATGTGTATAGCAAAACATGTCTTACTGCAATACTTTTCTGGGAGAAATACTTGATTGTCTGGAAAAATGTCTGGGGTGCCAACAATTTCGGCCATGACTGTATATATCAATGTACTGTGCAAAAGTTTTAGGCAGGTGTAAAAAAAAAAAATGCTGTAAACAAAGAATGCTTTCAAAAATGGAAGTGTTAAACATTTATGTTCATAAATGAACAAAATGCAGTGAAATGAACAAAAGCGAAATCAAATCAATTTTTGGTGTGACCACCCTTTGCCTTCAAAACAGCAGCAATTCTTCTAGGTACACTTGCACACAGTTTTTGAAGGAATTTGGCTGGTAGGTTGTTCCAAACATTTTGGAGAACTAACCACAGATCTTCTGTGGATGTATGCTTTCTCACATCCTTCTGTCTCTTCATGTAATCCCAGACACACTCGATTTATGTTGATCAGGGCTCTGGGGGCCATGCCATCACTTCCAGTACTTCTTGTTCTTCTTTACGCTGAAGATAGTTCTTAATGACTTTGGCTGTATGTTTGGGGTCGTTGTCCTGCTGCAGAGTAAATTTGGGGCCAATCATACACCTCCCTGATGGTATTGCATGATAAGTATCTGCCTGTATTTCTCAGGATTGAGAACACCATTTAAACCTGACCAAATCTCCAACTCCATTTGCAGAAATGCAGCCCCAAACATTCAAGGAACCTCCACCATGCTTCACTGTTGCCTGCAGACACTCATTATTGTACCGCTCTCCAGCCCTTCAACGAACAAACTGCCTTCTGCTACAGCCAAATATTCGAATTTTTGACTCCTCAGTCCAGAGCACCTGCTGCCATTGTTCTGCACCCCAGTTCCTATGTTTTCGTGCATACTTTAGTCGCTTGGCCTTGTTCCCACGTCGGAGGTATGGCTTTTTGGCTACAACTCTTCCATGAATAGGTTTTAATTCCTTTTCCTCACCTAACTTTTATTGTGTACTTGAATTTTTTTTTTTAAAAATCGCGCTACATATACATACATTAACAGCTGTGTCCCACATGGACCACATTTGGAGGGAATATTTGATCCACAACTAGTACAGGTTCAAAGCCTGGATAAGTGAGACACTGGTAACAATTGAAAGGATAAGCTCATTGGTTTCTAATCCTCTGCATTGGGGTTTAGCAATCACATAACAGTATATGATTGATAGAGAAAACACCTCAAATCAGAGCAGGTTAGTCCAAAAATATATACTCGCTCACTCAGAAAAAGTAGCCCAAACCAGCCAGTATAGCGATCCTTTGAGTGGTCTCGTTTAGCAAGAGAAAAAAGGAAGGACTAGCAACAGAGAACCATCACTGCTGTCAATTGTTCCAAAAATTAAAAACTATGCAGACACAGATTTATCCCATATTCAGGTGCTCGACATGTTTCGCCACTAGGGCGTCCTCAGGAGCAGAATTTTTGGTACTGCTTGGAAGTATGTAAGATGAACTCTTCGATGAAGACCACTTCTGGCCAGACTTCTCTGGACAGTAGATGGGTGTACCTGGGTCCCACTGGTTTCTGCCAGTTCGGAGCTGATGGCACTGCTGGACATCTTCCAATTTCGAAGGCCAATAAGCTTGATGTGTCTTTCATCTGCTGCACTAAGTTTCCTTGGCCGACTACTGCGTCTACGATCCTCAACATTGCCCATTTCTTTGTGCTTCTTCAAAAGGGCTTGAACAGCACATCTTGAAACCCCAGTCTGCTTTGAAATCTTTGTCTGGGAGAGACCTTGTTGATGCAGTAGAACTACCTTGTGTCTTGTTGCTGTGCTCAACCTTGCCATGACATGAAACTGGCTTTCACAACCACACCTTGGTAGCAGAGTTTGGCTGTTCCTCGCCCAGTTTTAAGCCTCCTACACAGCTGTTTCTATTTCCGTTCATGACTGGGTTTCAACCTACGTGTGACATTGATCATTAGCACCTGTTTGGTATAATTGGTTGATCATACACCTGACTTTAATCCTACAAAATCCCTGACTTTGTGCGTGTACCTATGAGAATTGATGCTGGTTTGACGGCATAAAGGTAGTAACACCAAATATTGATTTGATTTTAGATTTTTCTTTTCGCTCACTTTGTTTATTTTTGTCAATTTTGCAAGATACAATCCTTATTTATATTTCTGAAAGCAGTCTTTGTTTACAGCATTTTTTTCACACCTGCCTAAAACATTTGCACAGTACTATGTGTGCGTATAATATATTTGTGTGTGTGTGTGTGTGTGTGTGTATACATTCCAAGTGGATGCACTCCAGGGCTTAATTAAAAGCATCTTCTATTCAAAATTGCATTAAAAAAATGACTGACGTTTCGACCCTGCACTGGGTCTTTTTCAAAGTAACTAACAAAGCAATTATACAACATATAAATGGATAAAATGTGCTGTACACTTACCAAACCGCACAATCACTGCACACCTTAGCCCGTCTCCCCAAAACTGGGAGTGACGTGTCAGTGGCTGTAGGTGTTGCTAAGCTTGCTGGGAAAGAGTTCAAAGCACAAAAAAATTCAAGAGAAAAACCAAAAATGGCCTAGAACCACATCAATGGAACTGGCGTGTGTGTGCCAGCAACTAGTGATGAGCCAAACACCTCCGTTTGCATTCGAAAAAGTTCGAGTTCGAACTCAAACCTAACTCAATAAGAGTCAATGGGACTCGAAAGTTAAATTTTTAGAGTGCCCTCCAAGAGTGCATATATGCAAGATATTTGCCATAAAAGGTGTATGGGGGTCTGTCTGGGTAGTGCCCTGGGGGACAGGAAACAAGCACAAAAAGTAAAAAAAAGTTTTTAACCCTTTCCATGTGGCGCAAAGGCGCCCGTTTCGCAATTAACCCCTTGCTGCCACCTATGGTGGAGATGGGGAGTTCCAATGAACTCCCGATCCGTGATAGCTAGGGGTTAATGTTTGATATCATTGGAACGGCCAGAGCGTGATACCAAACATGACCATGTATAATGTAAAAAAAAATAATTAATTTAAATTTAAAAAATTAAATAAAATTTTTTAATTTAATTAGTGCAGCAATATTGTTCCCATTTCAATTATAATGTGAACAATGGTTCCGCACTAACGATTTTTTCTATGGGGGTCGTTTGCTAAAAAAAACGTAATTTTCCTCAAAAAAGGTAACGATTACCCGTCTCTAATTTTTTTAACAAACGCAACCCATAGAAAATATAACCGCAAACGCTCGCATGTTAAAATGTGAAAAAAAACACTTTACACGTTGTAAATTATTGAAAATTCAAATTTTATTGCTATTTTCTTTGTTATACAGACAGGACATAACGTATACATATATTATAATAATGCTATATTATAAATCTGCCGAGTCTCCCGGAAAGAACTATATATATATATATTATAAATATGTCTGGGTCATATACTAAAATAAGCCTTCAAAACGCATTTAAACATGATGAGCAAAACCGGTAAAAATTAGCTCAGCACAGATGTGTGAAAAGGTTCAGCAGCGAAAGGGTTAAAGGAACTGAGTTTTCCATGAAATAAAGGTTAAGAATAAAAACGAAAAATTCCTTCAAATATCGTGCCTAGGAGGTCCCCACAACCTACCCGTGAAGTGGCAGATTTGTAGGATGTATAGAAACCTTTAACCCTTTCGCTGCTGAGGCATTTCCCGCCTCTGTGCTGAGCTCATTTTTACCGGTTTTGCTCATCATGTTTAAACGTGTTTTGAAGGCTTATTTTAGTATATGACCCAGACATATTATATATCGTTCTTTCCGTCAGACACGGCAGATTCATAATATGTCATTATTATATGTATACGACATGACCTGTCTGTATATTATAACAAAAAATGCAATAAAATATGAATTTTCAATAATTTACAACGTGTAAAGTGTATTTTTTTTCACATTTTAACATGCGAGCAATTGCGGTTATATTTTGCATGGGGCGCGCTTGTTAAAAAAAATTAGAAATGGGGTCTCGTTACATTTTTTTTTTTTTTTTGGGGAAAATTCCGCGATTTTTAACAAACGCACCGCATACAAAAATCGTTAGTGCAGCATCATTGTTCACATTATAATTGAAATGGGAACAATATTGCTGCATTAACAAACCAAAAAAAAGAGAAAACTTGTTTTATTTTATTTTTATTAATATTTTTATTTTTATTATTTAATTTTTTTAAAAAAAAACTTTTTTCACAGTCGTGTTTGGTATCGTTGGAACGGCCATGCTCTGGCCGATCCAACAGTACCAAACTTTAACCCCTAGCTGCCACGGATCGGGAGATGAGGGGGGTCATTGGAACCCCCCCATCTCCACCATTGGTGGCAGCTAGGGGTAAAACTCCAGGACTGGCGTCATCGTGCGATGCACGATGACGCCAGTCCTCAGGGGGAGTTCCCGGAGGCTTGGCCGACATCCAAGATGTCGGCCAGCTCCGGGAAAGGATCACGAAACGGCGCTTTTCAGCGCTGATTCGTGATCCGGCTCCCCAGGGGTTAAGGCTAGGGTCAAACGAAAGCATTTTTACACGCGAACGTAAAAAAGTGCGTCCGAACGAATTGACGTATTTTTTCACGGAATGCGCGAAAACGTTCAGACGATGCGAATTTTTCGTGCGTGATTTTTTCGGATCGTCAAACTCTTTTTGCGTCTGGACGTTATGTAGGCTGGACATTAGCAGCGTCTGACATCTCCTAATCACGCACACACGCCGCTATGCCGCAGCTGCGCACTCAGTACGTCAGTACTAGCGGTTCAGCGTTCTCAGAAAAATGCGTTCAAATTCCACTTGCGTTGCACGGCCGGACTTTTGTGCGGCCGTACTTCGTATATTGGCCGTCATTGCCCGTCATCTGCTGCTAGTGCGGCCGTAATTATGTGCGCCAGAACGCACGTTAAAAGTGCGCTCGTCTGACCCCAGCCTAATGACAGCCACCGTTTGGAAGGGCAGGCTGTGACCTTCCAAACGGTGCCTGGCATTAAGCTCAGGACCCCCGCGATCGGGAGGGAGAGAGCGGACCTCCCCCCCCCTTTCAGGCGCCTCCTCCGCACACGCGGGGGGGCACCTGAAATAGATGTCATCGCGGTGGCGCAATGACATCTATTGTGCCCGCGGCAGTCCCGGATTGACGGGCTGACATCCAAGATGTCAGCCCGCACCGGGGGGCACAGCGATCGGCCAGAATCCGGCCGATCGCAGGCTGCTTCGGGAGGACGCGCTCAGCACGTCCTCCGCAGCGAAGTCGTTAAAAATTATTTTCAAATGATGGTAAATGTTTTTCCTTTTAATCTATTCATAAACAACTGCTTGGGGTGGCAGCCTGTATGAAAAGAGGAGACGTTTTAGGACACGCAGAACAAGTTTAGTGATTTTTTTTGATTTTTTTTGGGCTAAATTATGGTGAAACTTATGCAGGCTTTGGATGAAAGTAACAATAGGTGCTTTAAAATTGGGCCTTTAGTGTCGGCAACAGTGCCGTCACACCGTAACCCCTCTGAGGTATTGTGGAAGAGTGCAGTGGTGGAGGTTTTGGTAATGCAGAAGAGATCCCCGATCTATTCAGTTACATCAGCGGCTATAACAAAACCGGGTCAGCGATGCTTAGGCACTTGTACTGTGCTACTGTATACGGTGAGAATCGGCACACACCAGTAGCAACAGGAAGCAAACAGAACAGGCAGGGAATACACAGAGAATAGTCAAATGGCAGGCAACGTTGGCAACAGATCGGGTCCCCAGAACAAGCAGGGTCAGTAACAAGTATACAAACTGATTCAGTAAGCTAGCGATGCGGGAATAAAGGCTGAGACACTGAGCATGTAGCGACGCACAGCGTAGCGAAGCAAACATTTTGCAGGCTTGTCTACACTGCATTATGTTTGCTTCTCACCGCACTGGACAGGAATCCACTAACTAAATTAAAATGTGCACACAAAACCGTTTTATTTTCACAAAGCACATGTTGTATTTTATTCAGTAGAAACTTTTTTTGCCTATAGAACATCAAAAATTACTGTTAATTTAATAGGAATAGTATAAACATAGTTTAAAAAAAAGGTAAACCCTGATCATATATATATTATAGGGACACGGAGCGCTGTGTATAGAGTAGGGATACATTGATACCACCAGGGCCGGCGCTAGTGTAAGGCGGCACAGGCGGCCGTCTTACTGTCCTGGCTTGCTGTCAGGGTGAGGGGCGAAAAAATTCTGTTTTTAAAATACCGGAAGCGGAGCTATGAATGATCTTCAGACATCAACCAGGGGCCCAGCCGCGCACTCTCAAACCGATGCAGTGTGCCTGCCTCCGTTCCACATTCTAAACATGAGCAGGCACACTGCATAATTTGGCACCGCCCCCTCACGTGACACGCATAGCCAGGGCACGCAGAGGCAGAAAAGCCTGGGGGCATAGGCGTGCGCACGGGGGGTGCCAGGTGTGCCTGGGCACACCCTAATCCCACAGTTTTTTTCTTTTTTACTCGGGGCTGCTTGAAGGGCTGGAACTTGCCTCTCTGGTGTGCCTTCACTGAACGCTGCTCTGGAGGACTCCCTGAGGCGTCCGGGTCAGCAGAAGACACACCCTTGCGTGCTAATCTGTTGCTATGCTCAGGCGCAGGCAGGGCCACTGTTCTGGAGGGATACTGTGTGGGTCTGTTGAATACCCCAGTGAGAGACAGCACACAATGCTACCTGCACTGAAGGATTTAATTTTTCTAGCGGCAGGGGCTGTTTCCCTATCCCCTAGAAGGTCTTTTGAAAGGTGGAACAGGAAGAAGCCCAGTTCTGAGACCATGTGACTGACTAGGGCCTCCTGTTAGGGCACAGGGAGTGCGGTCTCATGTAGTCTGCAAAGTATGGAGGAGAGAGGGGGTCCTTATCCTATCATTTCCTTCACCTTTATTCTCAGCATTTCCATCTAACTGAAAAATCTCCCCTTTGCCCAGTCCCTGCCAAGTTCAGGGAGCCCAAACCTGGTTCCAACTTCACAGGATTAGTGTGAGTTTTATTGCTGCAGAGCTCTGTGACATGCTCATGCACACCACACATATTACTGTACGTTTTGCTGCTGTGGAGCTCTGTGATACAGTAATGTGCAGGGTGTATGAGCATGTCACAGAGCTCCACAGCAATAAAACGTACAGTAACATATGTGGTGGGTATGAGCATGTCACAGAGCTCCAAAGCAATAAATGTACAGTAATATATGTGGTGGGTATGAGCATGTCAGCTCCACAGCAATAAATGTACAGTAATATGTGTGTGGTGGGTATGAGCATGACACAGAGCTCCAAAGCAATAAATGTACAGTAATTTGTGTGGCGGGTATGAGCATGTCACAGAGCTCCAAAAGCAATAAAACTCACCCTAATGTGCAGGGTGTACGTGCATGTCACAGAGCTCCAAAGCAATATGTGTGGTGTGTAGGAGCATGCCACAGAGCTCCATAGCAATAAAACGTACTGTAATATGTGCGGTGTGTATGCGCATGTCACAGAGCTCCACTGCAATAAAACTCACAGAAGTAATTTGCGGTGTGTATGAACGTATCACAGAGCTCCCCAGCAATAAAACTACAATGGCACCAAGCAGGTACAGGCAAGATGTGAAGAGAGCGTCATCAGCACTGAGGAGGGATTCTCTCACATCCATAGACTGCTTGAATGCGAAAAGCCAGCAACGGTATGAACGTATCACAACTCGACTGCAATAAAACTCACAGTAATGTGTAAGCATTTCACAGCAATAAAACAGTAATGTGCGCTGCGTATGAGTTTATCACAGAGCTTCACAGCAATAAAACTCATACACACAGCGTACATTACTGAAGGATTTATTGCTGTGGAGCTCTGGGATGTGCTCAGACACATTGCACATTACTGTGAGTTTTATTGCTACATACCGGGGGGAGATATGGCTATGTATGAAAATGCATGTATTTCTCTTTATACAGGTACCAGTCCAGCCTTGCCCCATGGTCGTGACTCAACAACGAACAAGCAGGCTATATGCTGCCTGCCCTCTGAAAACTATGAATGATGGGTGGATGTCTTAAGAGCCACATGAGGCACAGGAAGGAGGCTAAATAGTAGTGCAGGGCAGCAAGAGGTTAAGGGGCCACTTTACTCAAATTTCATTCCACTGTTTTTCACCCTTAACCTCCTTGCTGTGGACGATACGCTGAACACGTCCTCTAGTTGCACTCGTGTGCGGAGGAGGAGGTCTCAGCTTGTTGTCAAAGTACCACTCAGCGTTTATCATGGGCTTCTTCCACAGCACCATGACATTTCGGATTCTCCGCCCACCCGGACACTGACGTCATTGCATATTTTCTTTGAAAAGTGCACTAATAGGATCTCCATTTCGGATTATTTATTAACATATGTAACCGACAGAACATATAACCACCAATGGATAATAAAATGTTGGGAAATAAATTTACACGCTGCAAATTATTGAATTTCGAATGGAAATTTTAATTTTTTGATATAGCATTCTGATGTTCTATGACATATACACATAGTAATCTATTTTAATTGCATGCATTAGTGTGTGTGTGTGTGTGTGTACGCATGTGTCGGTGTATATACACTATATTGCCAAAAAGTATTCGCTCACCTGCCTTGACTCGCATATGAACTTATGAGCGAATACTTTTGGCAATATAGTGTATTTAGATGTACATCCACACGCGTGTCTGAGCTTTTGGGTGCACACCCTAATGCAATAGGCTGCGCACACCTATGCCTGGGGGACAAACCCCAAAGCTTAGAGTGCGGCCCTGCAGCAGAGTCAGCCTGCGTGCTTCCGCCGTAGTGTGAAGGAGGACTGGGCAGAGAGGTCGAGAGAAGATTTTTTTTTAAAAGGTTTGAATAAACTGCGGGAGGGGAGTGTGTGTAATGTTCTGCTGGGGGGGTGTAATGTGCTGCTGGGGTGTGTGTGTGTGTAATGTTCTGCTGGGGGGTTTGAGTAAACTGATATCAGTACATTACTGTGAGGTTTATTGCTGTGGAGCTCTGTCATACGCTACATGAAATGAATTTAAGGGGGGTGGGGGTTAAAGGGGAAAAATGAATTAAGGGGGAGTGAATTGAATTAGAGGACGAGGACCCTGCTGCCAGTTTGCTTCTGGAGACCTGAGTCGGACAGTGGACCACAGCAACAGAATGAGAGTGGTAGGAAGCAGGATCACAGGGAAACACTGGGAGTGGCAGGCAGTTTAAAATATGCCAGGGGGCACCACCAGGCCACATTGCAAATTTGTGCAGTGCCTGGTGCCCCTCCTATGCCACATTGCCAAAGGAGGGGACCACACACTCTGTAGATTGGCCCTGTGGCACAGGAGGGGCACCAGGCACAGCATAGATTGGCAATGCGCGAGGACACCAAACACTCCCGATTGGCAAGGCATGGATTGGGTGGAGGGGGGCGCCAAAACGCAACTTCGCCTGAGTAAACAAAAATGCTTGCACCAGTCCTGGATACCACACACAGACATATACATGTATATCAACACGCAGATTATATAATATATATATATATATTACACAGACCTCAGACCATATATACACATATGCACATGGGGGGGGGGGCATATGGACAATCTCAACCATCTATATCCAGACTTGTATTACACACATTTTGGCAACTAATTCCACCCCCCCATTTGGCTGATCCCTCCAGGAGATGTTGAACCCGATAAAGCAGAGAATAATCGGGTTCAACATCTCTTCTGGAGGGATCAGCCAAATGGGGGGGGTGGAATTAGTTGCCAAAATGTGTGTAATACAAGTCTGGAGATAGAATCTTACCTTCCCCTATAAAATTTGCTAAAAGTATACACACAAAGAAAACAAACCACTGCCTGAGACCCCGCGCAGCCCACATGCCACCCCCCCCCCTCTACCTGGCTGAATGTATTTAATTATATATATTAGATACATTCAGCCAGGTAGAGAAAAAAAAATATATATATTTTATGTTCCCGGGGACATTTAAAAATGTCCTCGGATTTTTTTTTTTTTTTTTTTAGAAATGTGTTGCCTTACCTTAGCCTGGTGGTCAGTGGGGGCTCCCTGGATCCTGGTTGTGGGGGTCTGCCGTGGCCGCAGGTGCAGTGGCTCCCTCCCTGCGCCGCCTGTCTCTGCCACATGCACCCGGGTGGCTAGCCCACACAGTCGCAGCTCTGTTATTCGGCGGCCGCATGCTCCTCAAGGGGATCCTTGGGAGGCCCCGGCAGGCTGCCCTCTACAGTGCCTGATTAGAGGGCCGTGTCTGCCTGATGTTTTAGTAACCATGTTTTATCCCATAGGCTTCAATGTTAAAAATATTCCCGTTTTAATTCAACATCTAATAAACCGTTGCTTATAATATTCTGCAGTCAAGAGTCTCTTTTATTTCTCTTTTTTTTTTTTTGGTTTTTTTTGTATTTTGTTTATACTTTTTTCAATTTTTTTTTCGAACTTTTTGCGAACGTCCAATGTTCGAATTGAACTCCGAACCGAACAGCTCATCCCTACCAGCAACAGGTTAAAAACAGCATGAGGATTTCAAGGCTAATCAAATGAAACAGAATTTGCTGTGCAATAAACATGCTCTTGTAGTTGACAGGTTTTGTCTAAACATAAAAATATTTTAGCAGGACAAAAGGAAAATATTGCCTCTCAATTAGGATCAAAAGTTTAAAATAAATAAACGTGAGTATAATGTTGTGGTTACTCATATCATGAAAAAGTAATACTATCAAACATAAGGGAGAAAGAGGGAAAAAAGATATGGCTAAAAAAGTGATGAATGAATGCGGAGAAGGGAGTGTGATTATTATTATTATTATTCTTTATTTATAAAGCGCCAGCATATTCCGCAGCGCTGTACAATAAGCACAGTATAGACAGGGTTACAATACATTGAACAACATTTGACAAACAGTACAGGAGGAGATGAGGGCCCTATTCCCGTAGGAACTCACAATCTAGGAGGGTTGGGGTTGGAAACAGGAGGAGAGGACTGTAAGGTGAGAGTGATTGATGGTTGCGTCAGAGTGTTGGGTGGTAGGCTTCCCTAAATAGGAACGTTTTAAGGGAGCGTTTGAAGGAAGAGAAGTTAGGGGAAAGTCTCACAATACGAGGGAGAGCGTTCCAGTGAGTGGGGGCTGCGCGTGTGAAGTCCTGCAGTCTATCATGGGAAGAGGTGATGCGGGGAGAAGCTAGGCGCAGGTCACTGTTTGACCTTAGGGAGCGGGCTGGGGTGTATTTGGTGATTAGTGAGGACAGGTAGTGGGGCGCTGAGTTAGTGAGGGTTTTGTAGGTAAGGATAAGGATTTTGAACTTAATTCTGCAGTGGATGGGGAGCCAGTGAAGGGACTCGCAGAGGGGAGCGGCAGAGACAGAGCAGCGGGTGAGGTGAATTAGCCTGGCGGAGGCGTTCAGGATGGATTGTAGGGGGGAGAGGCGGGACAGAGGGAGGCCAGATAAGAGATTATTGCAATAGTCGAGTCGGGAGATTACCAGGGCGTGTATGAGTTGTTTTGTGGTGACAGCGGTAAGAAATGGCCAAATTCTGGAAATCTTACGCAGTTGGTATCGGCAGGAGGAGGAAAGAGACTGGATGTGGGGGATGAAGGAAAGAGCAGAGTCAAGTGTAACTCCAAGACAGCGAACTTGGTTTGATGGGGAGATGGTGATACCCTCCACCATGATAGAGAAGTCAGGAGGTGGGGAGGCATTGGAGGGAGGAATAAGTAGGAGCTCCAGTCTTTGACATGTTGATCTTTAGGTGGTGGGAGGCCATCCAGGAGGAGATGCCAGATAAACAGTCACTGACTTTGGAAAGGACAGGGGGAGAGAGATCAGGGGTAGAGAGGTAGATCTGAGTGTCATCAGCGTAGAGGTGGTAATTAAAGCCAAAGCTGTTGATGATTTTGCCCAGGGAGGAGGTGTAGATGGAAAAGAGCAGAGGACCAAGGACAGAGCCTTGAGGTACACCAACAGATAGAGGCAATGAAGAGGAGGAGTTACCAGCAAAGGACACACAGAAGGACCTGTTGGATAAATAGGAGTCAACCCAAGCAAGTGCAGTGTCGCCGAGACCCAGAGAGTTGAGGGTCTGTAGAAGGAGGGGGTGGTCAACAGTGTCAAAAGCAGCCGAGAGGTCAAGCAGGATGAGAATAGAATAGTGGCCGTGTTTTTTTAGCAGTTAGGAGGTCGTTGGTGACTTTGAGGGCAGTTTCAGTTGAGTGTAGGGGACGGAAGCCAGATTGCAGGGGTCAAGTAGGGAATTGGAGGACAGGAAGAGGGAGAGGCGGTTGAAGACTAGTTTTTCTAAGAGCTTTGATGTGAAGGGAAGCAGGGATACAGGGCGGTAGTTGGATGGAGAGTTGGGGTCTAGGGATGGTTTCTTTAGTAAAGGGGTAACTAGCGCGTGTTTGAAGGCGGATGGAAAGGAGCCAGTGGAGAGAGATAGGTTGAAGATGTGTGTGAGAGCAGGGGTGAGGGAGGAGGAGAGGGGAGGAATTAGATGTGAGGGAATGGGGTCGAGCGGGCACGTGGTGAGATGTGAGGAGGACAATAAGGAATTGACTTCCTCCTCAGTGGCTGGGAGGAAGCGGCAGAGGGTGGCAGAGGGGACCTGTGGGAGTGGCGGTGGCAGATAACTATCTTGTGTTGGGATGTTGCTTCTGATAGTTAAAGTTTTACTGAGGAAGTAGTCTGCCAGGTCTTGAGCGCTGAAGGCAGCTGAGGGGGGAGGTGCAGGTGGGTAGAGGAGGGTGTTGAAGGTGGACCAGAGCCGTTTAGGGTTGGAGGACCGCTTAGATATAAGAGATGAGAAGAAGGATTGTTTGGCCAAGTGGAGGGCAGAGGTGTATGACCGGAGAATAAACTTGAAGTGAACAAAATCAGCTTCAGAGCGGGATTTCCTCCAGGCACGCTCTGCGGTGCGGGAGCATCTTTGCAGGTAGCGAGTCTGGAGGGTGTGCCAGGGCTGAAGCTGGCGGCGTGGGGCCTTACAGAGTCGAAGAGGAGCAAGAGTGTCTAGAGCAGAGATAAGCGTAGTGTTGTAGTGATTAGTGGCAGCATCTGTGCAGGTGAAGGATGAGGTATGAGGGAGGTGGTGAAGTAGGTTGGAGAATTGATGGGGGTCCACAGCATGTAGGTTTCTGCGAGTGTGTGTGCGGGGTGGGGGAGCAGGGTGTTTAGGAAGTCCAGATAGGTTGAAAGAGAGAAGGTGGTGGTCAGAGATGGGGAAAGGGCGACATTTGAACTCAGAAATGGAGCAGAGGTTGGAAAAGACCAGGCCAATAACGTGACCATCGCGGTGGGTAGGGAGGAGGGAGGATTGTGTGAGTCCAAGGGAGGACGTGAGTGAAAGAAGTTTGGAGGCAGCAGGAGCGGAAGGATCGTCAATGGGAATGTTGAAGTCCCCAAGAATTAGGCATGGAAGATTAGAAGACAGGAAGTGAGAAAGCCAGGTAGCAAAGTGGTCAAAAAACTGGGAGGTTGGTCCCGGTGGGCGGTAGATGACTGCCACCCTGAGGCCCAGAGGAGAGAACAGGCGGATGCAGTGTGTCTCGAAGGAGGAGAAGGAGAGGGATGGGGGTGGAAGGAGATGCTGGTAGGTGCAGGTGGGAGAGAGCAGGATTCCGACCCCACCACCAATTCTCTCACCCGGTCTGGGGGTATGGCTCAAGTGTAGACCGCCATGTGAGAGAGCAGCAACGGAGGCCGTGTCAGAGGGAGTTAGCCAGGTTTCAGTTAAAGCTAGGAGGTTGAAGGAGTTTGAAAGGAAGAGGTCATGGACGGCTGTGAGTTTGTTGCACACAGAACGAGCGTTCCAGAGGGCGCAGGAGAAAGAGGACAGGCGCTGAGGGATGATGGGAATGAGGTTGCTGGGCTTGCAGGGAGGTGATTTATGTGCGATGGAGATAGGATGAGAGGGAAGTATTGGATGTGTTGTGGGGCCAGGGTTAGGGGATATGTCACCTGAATAGAGTAACAGCAGGAGGGTGAGAAAGAGAAGGTGGGAATGGGATTTGTGGGAGTGGGAGTGATTGGCAGCACGAGAGTTAGAGGGAGACCATGTTCTGAGGAAACAAAGGAGCTCATGCGAGGCCATCATGTGGGACGAGAGGAGGGAGGGAGAGATGCAGATAGTGTAGGGGTCGGTGGTAGAGGGGCAGGAGTTCCATTTAAGGAGAAAGGTAGAAGTAAAGAGCAGAAGCGTGAGAGAAAGCATGATATAGACGTGAGTTTACCAGAGTAAAGAGTGGGCCTTGCAGTTCCTTCCTCCAGTCCCGCAACTCCAGGAATCAACTCTGTACGTCCACTTAAGAATGCCACTTGGAAATGACACTGGAGCCTGACTCAATGGAGCCTGTGTGAATAAGCATAGAATGGTGTGTTTAAAAAAAAAAAAAGTCTAATCTGATGAGGTGCATGATGACGTGAATAACAAATGCAAGAAAAGAAAATGGAATAAATAATGATAAATGAGAATGAGTTGTGAGTGAAAAGTCTACGTGGTCTGGGTGAATAACTAAAATGCAGAAAGAGAAAAAAATATATAATGAATGAAAGGAAAATATTAAATGTGTGAAAGGTGTAGAAAAAAGAAATGTGCTGAAGGGTGTGGTGTATTGCCTCTGTACATGTAAAGTGAAAATAAATAAGCCAAAATAATGAACTAGTGAGAAACAAGTGCATGAAATGGATTGAGTTGGTGCTACTGATAAATAAGTGCTGATGAAGAGGGGGGGGGGGAGGGGAAGTGCTGATATCTTTACCGATTGAATATATTTATTTTTCCTCTTTTATACATTCAGTCCTGCCGGAGATACAGTATTGAGAGTCCTAATCCAATAAGTTTCCCTCTGTAACCGTTTTTGGGATCTGTTTCCTCCTCGTGTCAATGGAGGGACATTGTCAATCACCATAAACTGTAATGTGAGCAAGCGGTGTTCTAAAAAGTGTTTCGCCACTGGTTTGTCTGTGTGGCCATCTCTGTAAGCAGTCATGATGGCTGATCTACGGCCTCTTATTCGATCCCTTAAGGTACAGTCCATCTTCCCTACATAAGCTTTTCCACATGGGCATGTAATTAAATACACAACAATTTCGATTAGGCATGTAATTCTATATCTGATCTTGAAGCGTTGTCCAGTATGTAGATGTGCAAAAGAATTTCCAGGAGTCATATGATTGCAGGTTACACGGCCTAAGCATCGAAAACATCCCAATTTCTGAAAAATGACTACGTTTATGACTGAATTGTGTGGATATGGGCAAAAGACCCTATGGTAATGTGTTCAATCTTCTGAGGAGTGAGGTGAATGTTGGGATTGAACAAATAGTCTCTTCCACAGTTGAAACATAGATCAGACACCACAACTAAACAGATTCTTGAATATTTGCTGTTCTAAGAAGACCATGAAGAAACAAAGACCTGCCAGGAGACGATGGCCTGTCCGACTATGATCTGACAAGGCCTGTGATACAGATGTTTATTATGTAATGGACGGAGTAAACTGAGATGGGTGCATCTAAGAAATAAGTGCACACCACAACTTCGTATACATGGTCTTTGCCAGTGCGTACACACCCTTTTGCGCAATTCTCAAGTTCTGTGAAGACCAGTTAAGATGACTTTCAGGACTTGTGAGAGAAGGCAAGCCAATGCTCCTGGCTCCCAGGGGGTACAAGCAGCAGAAATGGGGGTTAGCAAAGGCAAACTGCATCTCCTATAACCCCCTATGAACTCTTACATATTTCTCATTCTTTGATTCTCACTGGAGAATCTATTCAATTTCAGGACATTTGACAATATCCAGCTCTAGGAACAAGCAGCAGTTTTGGCGATACCACAGATGTCTGACTCTATGGACTTAGATGTGTACAGATTCTTTGACCATTTGACCACCTCACATGAACACACTTGGTATATTACTTGATATCTAAAAGGGTGGAATGAGGAGTGATTCTTTCCATGCGTAAATGTCTTATCCCTTGTGTCTCCATTCCCAATTACTTTTATTTTATTTTATGAGGTGTAGCATTGATTCTACTTAGCGTAGCGCTACCCCCGTAAGGGCTGCTGTAGTATACGGGCCTTCTGTCCTCACCAGGGATCACTCACCTCTTCCTCCTGGATCCAAGTGACACCAAGATACCTCTTATACGCTTAGAAGGGCTTTATTAGAACTAATCATAAGCCCTGAAAAGCGATAAACTAATTAACAGGATAACCACATTAATTGAAATTATATAATACAACCGTTCATTGGATTAAACCAGGGTTTGTTCGCTTCAGCCGCCAGTAAGAGGCCCTGCCGGAAATGCACTGAGTGATAGGTGAGCAAAACTGTCACGGGGGTCCCAGGCAGATGCCAAGGAACACTATATATATATTATATATAATGTGTGTGTGTTTTCAAACCCTTTAAGCTCTGGTCAGACGAGGGTAGTGTTCACGTCCGTGTTGCCGCACATTTTAATGTCCGTGTTAACATACAATTCTGATCAATAGAGACCCACACACAAAGTGCGGACGCACAACGGATGCGGCAAACGGACGCAAGTTAGGCAAGAACGTAAAACCGCTAGGTCATGCGGAGTGTGCCACATCAGCAGCGTCCACATAGCTTTGTGTGTGAGTGATGGAACGAAGTCAGACGGACTGCATTTTTGACGAACACAATGGTTTTTCATATTAATTTTATTTCCCATCTACATCCGTCAAAAAAAAGTCAGTCACAAAAATGGACCGTGTGGCCACTACCTTGTCGTCAGTCAGAAAGTACGTCCGTTGTGCACGGACGCACAGTCCGCACAGAATGCGTTCGTCTGACCCTAGCCTTAGGCAGGTTTTGCGGTCCGCTGCATATTGCAGAATCCAGCACATGGAACAAGAGCTGATAATACAGGCACAAGAGGGAGCCATGCACTGGGTAAGATTTCTGATCTAAATACAGATTACAGGGCTGAGGGTAGACACAAACGACAGGAGTTTACAAGCATATGGAAGGTTACAATAAATACGCTCAGCAGCCAGACAGGACCCTAAGCCCTGAATGAGGTCCTTTTATAGTTGGCCTCTGTAACTATCTACTCTATGCTGCTGGGTAAATACGACACATACAGGACATAAACAAGTATAATCCAGAAACACGCCAGATAAACCCAGAATATCACAATAATACAGGTTCCAGGGGGGCAGGCAAGAGAGTAATCCAAAATAGAAAGCCAATGAGTCATACACAAGAATATCAAACTATAAATATGCACAGCACAGGGTACTAGCAAAAAGTTATACACGGGTATCTTGTGTACAGGGTACAGACAAGAGAATGCCAGAAAGAAGCCAGGGGGTTTGAAAATCAGAATCCTCAATAGCCAAAGCCAAGCGTCCTACACGGAATATCAGATACAGGTTCTCAGAAAGCACAATACACAATGCAGGTACTTCGTAGGTAAGACCTATACTGGACCAGAGAACCTACCAGACCTGATGATCTCTGCTCTCACCACCAGGGGTCATGGCAGGAACCAGCGGAAACATGACAGTCAGTCAGCTACACATTACATCAACACTGTTCAATTAGCTAAAAGTAATATAACTGACAATAAGAACCTAACTAACCACTGGCCAGTGGGAATTATACACAAACACACAAGTCTGCTAGCGTTGGGACCCTTTGAATTCTGTGGTTGGGTACCTTTTATTGTGAAGCTATATTTGTAATCCACAGGATGGAAAGTGATATCTTCGCAAAAGTGTCACAGGATAACCAAGATTAACGAATGTAGTGATCCTCCTTCAGATAGAGCTGCATTGACAGTAAATAGTACCAGCTGGGTGGAGTAGAGGTAGCATCACTGCTCTATAACCGTGGAGAGACTGTGGAGACACAGGTTCGATCCCGACGAGCACCTCTCCAGTAAGTGTCCTTGGGCAAGACACCCAACGGTACATACTCCCACCTAGGACATACTTCAAAACGAGAGAAATCTCAATGTATCCTTCCTGGTAAAATCCTTTCTAAAAAAATAAATTAAAAAAGGGATCTAATTAAGTTAGTAAGATCAACTGACACGAGGATGGCATAAGATCTCTCACTATTAGATGCACTTGATATATCTTCCTTCCAGCAATTGGTAGCTTGATCGCTGTCTCTGCCGACTGGATGGCGATGGGAGCAATGCGATCCTCCAAACAGGATGATGATGATGACAGTCTGTCTCCTCCATTTAATCTCCTTGTGGTCTCTCAGAAAACTCATGGGCCTGGCTTCTCTTGCCCTCACATCCCCAGGCACGTGCTGATCCTCCAGCTTTCAGGAAGGGGCGGGCAGTCAGTATAAGATCCTCCCCTCTGGGCTGCTGGGATTTGTAGTTTCCTCCTTTAGGGATTATAGTGGGCCATCTGTGTTGGGGACTACATGTCCCAGAATTCCTTGCTGTTCTTCCACTCCTCCCTGGATCAGTCAGCTTCCTCTGCCAATGAGGAGGCAGGGGAGGGAGCTATATAGGCAGCTGTGTCTATGTAAGTCTTAAACTCGCTGCAGCAGGGAGGGGGGATTACCTCGCAGCTGCTGACAGGCTGTATGTGTCTCTATTAACCTGCCTGTGTCTAAGTCTGGGCTGCAGTGGGAGACACAAGGCCACAGGCGGGCTAAGGACTAGTTGTTCCTTGGGATATAATTCCCTGCAGTAATTAGGTTGTTATGCTGGGAGTTTTTGAATCTGTTCAACAAAGCATAAGAATAAGTGGGGGAATGTGGGGACATTATACATATCATGTTGAATCTGACCGGTCTCTCTGCTCTCCAGCCGTCATTTACATATCACTAGCCTCTTTGGTCTTAATTATAATATGCCCTTCTTTTTGGAAAGACACACTCACTCCATTATACACATGGAACTCTCTGTAGTTCATTCTCTCTCTGCTTCCTGTTGTCCTGTGGACTGGACAGTCTTCCCTGTTCTCCTGATTGCTAAGTATATACTGAGGGCTGCTGGCACTCTAGGCCTAACTGTTACTGTTAATATTGACTGCATTGTAAATCTTGTATATATGTAAGGGCCGCTGGCCCGTTGGTGCCTGGTGCGACCGCCTCTCTGCCCTCCCGGCATTTCTGTTTGGCTTGCGGCGAGGTGGCTGACCCGGTCACCTGGCGGTGCCTTGCGGCTGGGGGTTGTCGGCCCACCGCCTCGGCGTGTCCTTAAGCCCCAGGGTGGTCAGGCGTCTGCTCCTCCACCGCCGGCCGGCAATCTCTGCCGCAGCACCAGGCTTCAGGCCTTGCATAGGCCTCTGACCGCGTGCGTGCGGCTGGTCTCCAAGAAAATGTCGCTCCGGCTGTAGTGTGCCGATGATGTCACAGGCCTCCTATTGGAGGAAAGGAAGCTACAGGGTATAAAAGCCAGGTTGCCCAGTCAATCATTGCTCTTGTATTGAAGCAGTCCCCTCTTGCTTAGATCCTGTCTTATTCTCAGTTTCCCACTCGTGTATGACCCAGCTTGTGACCTCGACCAACGTTTCCTGCCTGTCTCCTGAGTTATTTACCAACCACTACAGGGATGGATCCTGACAATATGTGTTATTGAACAGAGTTTGGCCCGGTGAAAAATAGTTTATCTTGTGCTAAGGATCCAGTGCCCTTCATAAAATCCAGATAACCGTTACAGTTTACTTGGTTCACTGTGGGTTAATCTGCGCTGAGTGAAAAGCTTGAGCCGAGCACAAAAGCAAACACGTTTTGCAGGAATGGCTTGCAACCAACAAAGGCTGTAACTTCAGGCCATGAGCAGATGCCACAACGCCCTGATAGTGAATGCTAGTTTTTGCAAATTAGGATTTGATTCTGTTAAATAATTAGATATCGGTAACTGTCATGTGTAACGCTATTGTTGGAATGTTTCACTTGTTATACAATGTAAGCCTATAAAATGTCTATGTAAAAGAGCATTGGTACTCCGTGTTGCCATTTGCTCCGATGCCGCGGAGTCCCGGTGAATAAACTTGCCTGACTTCCTGAAGAAACTCTGTCCTGGTGTCAGTTTCTCCGCCACAGCACGATATCCCTCACTCCGCTTCCTATATCATTACATGTGATTTAGTGTGCTGTTTGGAATTCCTAATAAATGTTTTAATATAGAGGCTACTGGACTGATATGCTGTGGTCCTCACAGGCAGCCACAAACCTGAACAGTTGGGACTGTTATACTTATCAGATCTCACATTAATATTAAGGCTGGTTTGGATTAGGGTCCACAGTCTCTCTCTCTTTTCTTTAACCCCTTCCTGACCACGTACGTACTATGTACGTCACGGTTGTCTAACCTCTCTCCCTACCTATACTCATCTCTCTGGCCGGGTTGCCGTGGCGGTCTGGCAAGACTGGAGTCTACCCCGCCTATTTGTGGGGCCCGGCCATCGCGATAACCTCATCAACGTGCGTGATGATGTCATCGCCAGCCCCCCCCCCCCCGGTGCCTGCAGTGGAGTTTAGGAAAGAGGAGGGTGTGGGCTCCTTTGGAGCCCTCTACCTCCCAAATGGCTCCACTTAGGAAAAAGGAAAGGTACCGCTGGAATGGGGAGTCTCCCCTTTTCAGCGGTGCCTCTCTCTTTTACCCCATAGGTGCTGGATCGCGATTCAAAATCAGAAGTGGATGACTTCTTGGATGTCAGCCAAGCCTCTGGGTCACCCCCCCACCCACTGATGTTTTCGCCACATGTGCGATGATGTCAGTGGGCCAGTTAACCCCCTAGCTGCCAAGTGGAGATAGGGGGATTCAAATGATCCCATCTCCCGATCCGTGGCAGCTAAATAAAAAAAAAAAATTCTTCTCTTGGGGTATAATAAAATAGGACTTCAATTTATGCTTAAACATGAGCATAAATGGTCAAAATGAGCTCAGCGCACAGGTGAACTGTCACAGCAGTGAAGGGGTTATAAAGCCAAAACATGTGAAAAAAATTGGGTATTTCTAATCTCAGGACAAAATTTGTAAACTATTTAGCCGGGGTCTTTTTTGGCGGTTGTAGATTTTGGGGATTAAATTTGGAAAAATGTGTGGTGTTTTTTTTTTCTTTCCATATTTCATAATTTTTTTTAAATAGTAAATTATACAATATGATGGAAATAATCGATTTATCTTTTAGAAAGTCCCTTTTTAATGGCGAGAAAAACGGCATATAATAATATGTGTTGGTTGCATAAATGAGTAAGAGGAAAATTTGACCTAAACACAAACGGCGCAGAAATGTAAAAAACGCAGCGGGCACTTTCGGACGTTCAGTCGTAAAACTGCCTGGTCACTACTAAGGGCTTAAGGACTAGAATAATTTATTCAGCTCTTTAAAGCTGTCATTTGTTGCACCATGTAGTGCTTGGCTATTGCTGCTTCTATTTAATTTTTCCCTTGTGTCTGTTTCTTTGGCAGCCATTCACGGAGCTACTTGATGATTCTGCTCTTCTGGATGTCTTGGGACAGCTCATGGGAGATCCATTCCTTAATGAGAAGTATGAGATGATGGAGGTGGAGACAAATCCCAGCTCCCCTTCCCCCATGATCAAGGCTGAGCATAGCTACTCTTTATGTGGAGATTCACGTCCCCAGTCGCCATTCACCCATGGTTCTTCAGATGACAACTTCAGTGACGGTATGCTGAAATAATGGAAATGTGTTAATTGAAAATGCAGTGTTTTGTTTGTCACTAATTTTGTAGAACCACATCCTCAACAATAATCAATGCATTGGTGTCATGTAATTGGTCGAGAGGAGACTTAAAGGAATATTCTACTGAAAAACAGATGATACAATAGGAAATCGACCCTTGATGGGAAACTCCTATTGTACATGGGAACCTCGACCTTGCTTATGAGTCGCTACATCTATGTTTTGAACTGTATTTGGGCACTGCGATCCCTGGTAATCTTGGTTCCTGCTGCTTAGCCTCCTTTTTTATATCTGGATGCAGACCTGAGACACACAAGTAGTCCTTTCAATACTGCACATTTACTTGATGTTCACTTACATTTTTATGATTACAGAAGGGGGGGTGCGTAGACCTCAAGTTTCATGGTAGTGTGCGTGTGGGTCCCAACCTTGATGTTATCTGTACCGCTGGAACAAGTAGTTATTTTTGCTAAAGACTTGTTTGAAGCATTTTCTGTAAGGCCGAGGTATTAACTCCTAAGTAGGGTGCACCGATGCCACTTTTTTAAGACCGAGTACCAATACTTTTTTCAAGTACTCACCGATACCGAGTACCGATACTTTTATTTAATGCCACGTGACCGCTTTTCAATAATAACAGACCTCATATATATATATACGCTGTGGGCATTTTATAACAAAACGAGAGGAGAGCACACCAGACAATACAAAAGAAAATACAAAAGGAATACATTGTCCCTGTTGGCAGGCTTACGCAATCCATGGCCATCTATTGCAAACTAAACTTCCACCATTGTTCAACAGAGCTCAGTATTAAATGTATGCAAGGGTTAAGAACTGCAATGTTTGAAGGGGTTTAGGAAATCTTCTTAAGCACTGAAAGGGTTAAATCTGAAACTCTGTTTAACCACTTCGATGCGGAGGACGCGCTCAGCGCGTCCTCCGCATGGCTGCTGGTATGCGGAGGACGCGCTGAGCGCGTCCTCCCTTTGGGGTCAGCGTTCGGCCGGGTTCCGGCCGATCGCTGGCCCCCCCGGTGCGGGCTGACATCCTCGATGTCAGCCCAGCATCCGGAACCGCCGCCGGTGAAATTAGGTGTCATTGCGACAGCGCGATGACACCTAATTCAGGCGCCCCCCCCCGCATGTGCGGAGGAGGCGCCTGAAAGGGAGGGGGCGAGGTCCTTCGGACCTCTCTCCCTCCCGATCGGCGGCGTTGCGGGGGTTAACCCAGGCACCATTTGGAAGGGCACAACCTGCCCTTCCAAATGGTGCCTGGCATTAACCCCTGGGGAGCTGGATCGCGAATCGGCGCTGAAAAGCGCCGGCTCGTGATCCTTTCCCGGAGCTGGCCGACATCTTGGATGTCGGCCAAGCCTCCGGGAACTCCCCCTGAGGACTGGCGTCATCGTGCATAGCACGATGACGCCGGTCCTAGAGTTAACCCCTAACTGCCACCAACGGTGGAGATAGGGAGTTCCAATGAACTCCCTATCTCCCGATCCGTGGCAGCTAGGGGTTAAAGTTTGGTATGGTTGGATCGGCCAGAGCATGGCCGTTCCAACGATACCAAACACTACAGTGAAAAAAGTTTTTAAAAAAAAATTAAAAATTACAAATAAAAATATATTTAAAAAAAAAATTATAAAAAAAAATAAATTTTTTTTTTCTTTTTTTGGTTCGTTAATGCAGCAATATTGTTCCCATTTCAAATATAATGTGAACAATGATGCTGCACTAACGATTTTTGTATGCGGTGCGTTTGTTAAAAATCGTGTAATTTTCCCCAAAAAAAAATGTAACGAGACCCCATCTCTAATTTTTTTAACAAGCGCACCCCATACAAAATATAACCGCAATTGCTCGCATGTTAAAATGTGAAAAAAAACACTTTACACGTTGTAAATTATTGAAAATACATATTTTATTGCATTTTTTGTTATAATATACAGACATGACATAACGTATACATATAATAATGACATATTATGAATCTACCGAGTCTGACGGAAAGAACAATATATAATATGTCTGGGTCATATACTAAAATAAGCCTTCAAAACACGTTTAAACATGATGAGCAAAACCGGTAAATATGACCTCAGCGCAGAGGCGTGAAACGCCTCAGCAGCGAAAGGGTTAAACGTATTTAGCTGCTGTTGTGGTTTCTTTTGTATTGTCTGGTGTGCTCTCCTCTCGTTTTGTTTTATATTATGTTGTCTTGAGATGCACCCGCACTGAAAGCGTAGTTAAGGTTGAGTGCTGCCCCTCTCGTATACAGCCTTTGCTGACAGAGTGCCGTTCGAGCACTGCCCCACGGACGCCGGCTGGCAAGCCAGCTCAGTGCTGGCTTCCGGTATCAGGTGCATCTGCACGAGTGCCAAATACTTGTGCAGATCCCGGTATCGGTGCTAGTATCGGTATCGGTGCATCTCCTACTCTTAATTCTCCTTACCTTACAGTAGAATGCCCTTAAACCACAGGTCTGCAAAAAAAAATTTTTCTAGAGCTGTTTTGGTTATTCCATGTAATCTTTATGTTTTTTGGTGCGCTGAAACCAAAAATTACCTCCATTTTGTCAGTTTTATTACAATATTTTCATGAAAATCCTTTTTTGAACTGAAATGAGCTCACCTACATACACTAAACTCGATTCTTCTTCCTTGTGAGGCTCCTCTTGGTGCATTTACGTTTGTGAGTAGCATCTGGAATGTCTCTCTGAAGCATCCAACACTAGTCTGCAATCATTGTAATGCTCCCTTTTCCCTGGTATCTCCTTTCCATCTCTTTAATGTCTTGGTGGAATCGTTCACCTTGTTCCTCACTCACAGCTCCCAAATTTTCAGGAAAGTAGTCAAGGTGGGACTGGAGGAAAAGCACTTTCAAACTCATCAGGCAACCTAAAGCTTGACATGCTTTCAGCATTCTTCCGACAATATTTTTGTAGTGAGGATCTTTGCTATTGGCTAAAAATTTCTGTACGACTTCTTTAAATGCAATCCACCCTTCTTTTTGAGGATCCGTCATGGTATTGACAAACTCTTGATCAACTATAAGCCTTCTAATGTCTGGTCCGACGAACACACCTTCCTTCAATTTTGCCTCTGACAGGCATGGAAACTTGGTGACCAAGTATTTGAAGCATTCTCCATCTCTTGTAAGTGATTTTACAAATTGCTTCATCAATCCCAATTTTATGTGGAGAGGTGGTAGAAGAACTTTATGGGAAGGTACCAAAGTTTCTCGGAGGACATTTTTTTCACCGACTGTTAGCACCCCCGGCTGCCAACTCTTCTTGGTCCAGTGATTTTGTCGGTCTTGACTGTCCCATAGACACAGAAAACAAGGGTATTTGGTATACCCAGCTTGTTGCCTGAGCAGCATGCACAAGACCTTCAAGTCCCCACACACTTGCCAACCATGGTCTTCATATTTAAGTTTACGAAGAACCAATTCCAAGTTCTCGTAGGTTTCCTTCAAGTGTACGGAATGACCTACAGGTATGGAAGTGTAAAAACCGTTGTGGAGTATAACTGCTTTGAGACTTCTTTTTGAAGAATCTATAAGAAGACGCCATTGCTCTGAATCATATTGGATTTTAAATTGACCCATCAGACCTTCGACATCGATGCAATAAACCAACTTGTCTTCCTGGGCGAAGTAAGAAACAAACTCCTTTTCACGATGAAGATGACACTCCTGGCAACAATAAATTCCTGCTTTTCAGCCTTGATCCGAGTAACTCAGCGGCATCTTTGGGAAGATTCAAGTCTCTTACCAAATCATTCATCTCCTCCTGAGAAAACTATTTTGGTCTTGTATCATCTTCAGAGTCAGAACTTGATTCGTCATCTGGTTCAGGTATAACTTCACCTTCATCGGAGCTAGGTATCTCTTCCAAGGTAGCAGGGGGCTTGGGTACTGGTATATCTGTGCCATGGGGGATGGGACGAATTGCTGAGTGAAGATTGGGGTACGAAATGGAATGCTTCCATTTGGAATTAAACCCTTTCACATCGCATGAACAAAAGTAACAGTCATCACTATGGTTCTTTTGCTCTCGCCATACCATAGGAATCCCATAACAGAACGTTTTTTTCTTATCCTTGAACCAGTTTCGGAGGTCCTCAACACACCGTTTGCACACTTTATGAGGCACCCAAACTTTATCTTGATCTCCAATTTTTAGTCTAAAGTATGCAAAGTATACTTTTTTCACAAAGTCTGTAATATTCTGCTGTTGCTTCAACACTAAATATTCACCACAGATGAAACAGAAACTGTCTGGCGAATTAATACACTTTCGTGGAGCCATAACATAACGGTTGAAGAATGACGAACTAACACGAATTGCGATGAAAAAGTGAACCAAGAACCTGATGATGATTCGTGCACAAGTGTGGCATGCAGGAGAGAGCAGCTCTGTGTCTGTACACGAGACGTCACAGTGCTGGCCACGCCCCCTGCACTGACTGGAGCTGCTGCTATCTGCCCTGTGTCTCCCTCCCACTGGATTCTTCAGGAAAGATTAATCCCTTCTACCATTAGAAGAACAGACTTAAAACTTGCTTAGCTTATGTATATATTGCTGACAATCAGATGTACAGTGCTATTTTTTTTTCCCATAACTCCGACAAACCATTTAAGGTTTTTTGGGCATTTTATATCTTAAATGCACTTATGTGAATTAATTAATAGTAATTTTGACTTTAAATTTGGTTAGAAACCCATAATTTAAAAAAAATACCAAAAATTTTAAAAATTTGATATATTTGAAGACAATCTTGCATGTTGTGTCAAATCATGGCGTCTAGGAGTTTTTTCATTATTTTATTTGTTATCATCATACCAAAATACATGGAAATTAGATGAAAATAATCAAACAGCTTTTTAGTCGCAGACTTGTGGATTGGGCAGAGGCTGCTGATAGTCTCTGCCCAATTATTTTCAATTTTTTTTTCACATTTTATTAACCGTTTGTCCTTTGCCGCGTGCAGCTCTTCCTCTTCGGCTCATGGACTCACAAAACTGGAAGTCCCTGAGTGTTTTCTGCCCTGCTACGTTACTTGCATAGTCTAGGAACTGTAAATTGCCTACTGCAATGAGACCTGTGAACTTAATGTACGCAAGTTCAGTAGTGCCTGTGCAGAACGATAGATTGGAGCTGCACGCATGCATAGGTCCGATCCATCACTGCGTCTCTGAGACCGCTCACTAACACGATTGGTCTCAGAGATGGTGACCTTAGCACACTTTGAGTGACGACGTCCCTAACAACCAAACTAGTGACTGGCAGCCGGGAAATTCAAATTCCCCGGTGGCTGGTGATGCTGAGTGGGGTAGAGGAAACTCCCGCATCTCGCCCAGTTTTTTTAGCCAGATCATTGGAGCTAAGGGGGGCGGGAGACTATACTCATACTGGCCACTTCAAAAATATAAAGTGGTCAGGATGAGTATAGTGATAATTTTAAGCGATGTAGTAGGTACTGTGGCAGCTCAGTGTAATATATTTTGTCACTGTGACCTGAATGTACTCCACCCACTCCCAGTGCCCCTGAAGGGCTGATTCAGCATTCACATAGAGAGTCATTGGATTGGCTGAGGGCTTGACCACCACAGATTTAATGGAAGCTATAGCTGTCAGATCCAGACCCCCTTTTACCAGTTGAACTCTAGAGTGAACCTTTGAATTGTCTTTATCTTTTCTCTTAATAAAGCAGTCTGAATACAATACAAGGCTTGATTTGCTTAATGCTGACTTGTATGCTGATCCTCGGCGACTTTAATGTTGATTGGCTGAATCCTAAAAACAATAAACACTGCTCACTGTTTAAGGCTTTGCAGCTAACACAATTAGTCTCCTCCCCCACTCGCATTAATATGAAAAGCCCTAACCACACCTTGCTGGACTGGATTCTCTCCTCATGTCCTGATCGAATACAGGAAGCAGGCATTCTCGCTAATAGTTTCAGTGATCACTGCCTAGTGTACTGTGTGTGCAAAATAAGGGCCACAAAATGTACACCAAAGGTAATAATCACCAGGTCTTTCAAGAAATGTAATCTTGAATCATTCCTAAATGATCTCAAATGGCTCCCATGGTACAGACTAAACCTAATCCCAGACCTGGACTGTGCAATTGAATACTTTCAATCCGAGCTCCTGAAAGTCTGGAACACCCATACCCCACTGCGCAAAGTGCGAGTAAAAGGGGCCCACCTCCCTGGGTTACAGCTGACCTCACACATATATACCAGTTTAGAGACTCCCTGTGGTCAAATTTCAAGAGTACTGGATCCATGAACGATCACTGTGAACACCGTGAACACCGAAAATACCGGAATGCATGCACAAAACAAACAAAAATGGCTAAAGCCCAATACTTCAATGAAAATTTAAACAATAACATATCAAACCCTAGAAATTTTTGGAAAATCATACATAACATACAAGCACCCCCCCCCGTCCACTCCCAACCGGCTGCTGTCAAAGTAAACAACCAAACTGTACAACACCCCCTAGATGTAGCAAATGCTTTTAATAATTATTTTGTTGGATGCGCCACCACCCTGATTGCTAAGCTAGGAAATGACACGCAATCAGAAAGGCTGCACACAGGTCAGGCCCCACCAACTGCAAAGACACTGTAACGCATAGAAATTCAGTTTTAGACCAGTGCCTGTCAGTGTCCTCACTAAACTTCTCCGTAACCAAAAAATGAAATACCAATCTGGACCTGATCAAATCCCAGCAATGCTGCTGAAAATCAGTGCGCCAGCAATTGCAAAACCTGTCGCAACCCTAATCAATGAATCACTGGCGACTGGATACATACCCAAACTGTGGAAGACTGCAAGGGTGGTACCTATACATAAAAGTGGAGACAATACTTTGGTATCCAACTACCGCCCCATATCACTGCTCCCTGTAATGTCAAAAATTCTGGAAAAATGTGTCTACACTCAATTCCGTGATTTATTATCAGTATCGGAACTATTTAACCCCAGATCAAATAGGCTTTCGTCCAAAACATTCAACTACAACCGCCCTTTTAAAAGCTTGTAATGATATCCAAGTGGGCATGGATCAAGGAAACCTAACTGGAGCCATCTTCCTTGATTTTGCCAAGGCCTTTGACACAGTAGATCATGGCATCCTATTACAAAAACTTAAAAACTCCGGTAATGGTGATAGCACGCTAACCTGGTTCCAATCATATGTGTCTGATCGGTCGCAATATGTGTCCATTTCTGACAGCACTTCCCTTCCCCTCCCAGTCACGTGCGGTGTACCCCAAGGCTCGATACTCGGCCCCCTGCTATTCACAATATTCATAAATGATCTGCCTAATGTCTGCAAAGCCTCAACTGTACACTTGTACGCAGACGACACTGTAATCTATACCAGCCAACCAAATCTCCCGCAGCTGGAGGCGTGCTGCAAGACCAATTCACAGGGGTAGAAAAGTGGATCGCAGATAACCAACGTTTTCTAAATACTGACAAAACTGTTACAATGCTCTTTGGAACCGCACCTAAACTACACAAATTGCAACCACCCCATCTATGTGTGGGGACAAGATCAAATGACACACTGACTACAGTCACTTCTCTCAAATATCTAGGTATGTGGTTAGACCCAAATCTATCTTTTGGCCCCCACATCGAAAAACTCTCATCTAAACTCTACCCCAAACTAGGTGCCCTGTACAGAAACAAATCCTGCCTGAGCCCCGCGGTAAGAAAGCAGATTGTGCAACAAATGCTTATGCCAGCCATTGAATACGGACATGTAGTGTATGCAGCTGCCCCTCAATCACACATCCAGAAACTTACTACATTGTATAACTCATTCTGCCGCTTTGTGCTACAATGTAACTACATGACCCACCATTGTGACATGTTAAAAGAACTAAACTGGCCATTGCTGGAATCTAGACACACCCTTCACCTTTCCAGCCTGGTGTTTAAGAGCTTTTCTGGGAAGCTACCACCCTACCTGAATAGGCTGATTGCCCCAGCAGTTCCCTCATCCTATAACCTCAGATCCAGGACCAGCACCTTACTTGCAATACCGCAATACAAAAAGAAAGTGGCTCGATCCTCATTTTCCTATAGAACACTAGGAATGAGCTGTTCGGTTCGATCAGTCCGGAGTTCGAACCGAACTTTGGTTGTTCGAAAGTTTGCGAACTTCGAACATTTTGGGTGTGTTCGGTTCGAGTTCGCAAAAAATAAATTTTGAAAAAAGTATAGAAAATGCTTAAAAAAATACTAAAAAATCTCGAAATAAAGAGACTCTTTACTGCAGAATATTATAAGCAACGGTTTATTAGATATTGAATTAAAAACTAATGTGTATGTGCAAAGATTCTCAACTCTAAATGACCTGTGTTTTTCAAATGGCATAACAGGTGTTTTTAAGTCTGGTCTAATCAATTTGATACATTGTAGACTATACTGAGGGGGTGGGGTGGTGTCTGCTTCTGATTGAGATTTGAGAAGTGTTAATTTCCCTCCTAAAACTTCTAATATGCTGTATTTCACCGCTGTGTGCTCAGCTCATTTTTACCGCTTTTGCTCATAATGTTTAAACGCGATTTTGAAGCCACATTTAGTTAAATGACCGACATGTTAGATATCGTTCTATCCGGCAGACTCCGCAGATTCATAATATATCATTTTTATATGTATACGTCCTGTCCTGGCTGTATATTATGAAAAAAATGCAATAAAAATTGAATTTTTAATCATCTGCAGTGTGTAAAGTGTTTTTTTTTCACATTTTAGCACATGAGCGTTTGCAGTTATGTTTTCTATGGGGTGCGCTTGTACAAAAATTAGAAATGGGGACTTGTTACATTTTGTGGGGGGAATTACGTGATTTATAGCAAACACACCACATAGAAAAAAATCATTAGTGCATCATCGTTCACATTATAATTGCAATGTGAACAATATTGCTGCATTAATAAAAATAACACACAAAAAAAATATACATGTTTTTATTTTCTTTCTTTTTTTTACTTTATACCTGGTCATGTTGGGTATCATTCGAAAGGCCATGCTCAGGCCTTTCGATTGACACCCTCCATGACCCACTAGATGCCTGGAGATATCGGGGTTCAAATGAACCCCCTATCTCCACCAGGGGATTGGCCTGGGCAATATATATACGCATGATGTGAGTTTGCCTGGGCAATATATATGTAACGGGTTTTTGCGTAGTCCCACAAATACCCCTGTGGTCCTTTACCTCAGTTACCTTCAAGCGCTCTGCAAGCCGATCCTGAGCCTCCGCTGCCTGGGAGTTGGGGTACATGACTGCGGCAGTGCCTCCACCCAACTGGACATCCAGGCTTTGGGTGTGAGATCCAGTTGGGAACATATTTAAACAAGCAATAAATCAACACAGAGCTGTCTTTTATAGAACTTTGTATTGCACAGCAAAACTCTATGCAAAAATAAATGTACCGGTCTAAATAAACATAATGCAGTGGAATAAATAAATAACGCAAGAGTCAGTATGAGTTTACCCACAAACAATACTGCGGCCCACCCTAGTCTTTTCCCTAATGGTACCATAGGTAGGTGGTGCACATTGTTGGGGCCCAGAATAATTGTAATCCACTTTCTTAGTAATATGCTGGGATGTTCCAGGGATCAGAGAAGTCATAGACTGCTGCTTTAGTAACCAGTGTCAGAATGCCTTGTTGTAAAACCAATTGGAGAGGTCTCCGCTTACCACTCAACAGTCTGCAATCAGATTTTGTCCAGGAAGGGGATAAGCTGCTCCACTGGGATTCCTTCTTTCTGCAGAACAATCACTGCCAGGAACAGTTCTGTGCTTTGATCTGGATACAGAGTCTGCTGGGAGCCTTTATGCAGGATGCTTCAGCACTGGACACAATACCACAAATCTCAGCCACCATCATCTTCCAGCTTCCTCTCTCTTGCTTCCTCTCTTGCAGCCCTGCCTCCACACACAAAACCATAGAGCCACACAGTCTTGAATCTCAGAGCAAACCGAAGGTCGCCATCTGCTGGTTACTACATAGAAACTGCAGGGTAGTAGAATTACTGTACTCCAGGGGTTACATATATATATACGCATGATGAAAATTTGCAAAGGATAAGGCACGCAAAGTGAAATTTTGATGTGTCTGAAATTGAAACTTACGTGACAACTCTTATTTTTTTTTTTCGTTAATTTAGATTTGTTCAATACAGTTAATTTTAATTTGTTTAATAGAGTTAATTTAAAATGGTTTAATACAGTTTATTTATATTTATTTTACCTTTACTATTGGTGCTTTTCAAACTTTATTCTTAAGTAAAAAGGAATTTAGCAGTTTCATGTTGTGTCGTTTTTTTTTTTTTTGGGGGGGGTGCAAGTAGCTGGTCTTGCCTAGGGAGCAAAATAGTCTAGCACCGGCCCTGACCGCATGGTCCACCCCTGCACTCTTCCACAATACCACAGAGGGGTTACTGTATGATGGCACTTGCTGGCCTGGCACCAAAGGCACAATATTTGGCTGCACTACCACTGACGCCTGTATCAGATTCATATCCTCAGAGGGGTGAAATTGTGTGATGGCACTGTTGCCGACGCTAAAGGCCCAATTTTAGGCTAGGGTCAAACGAATGCATTTTTCGCAGCGAACGTCAAAAAGTGCGTCCGAACGCATTGAGGTGTTTTTTCACGGAAAGCGCTTAAACAGTCATACGATGCGCATTTTTGTGCTTGATTTTTTTACGGATCCGAACCAGGAAACTTTGGGTGTCTGGTCGTTATGTTGGCCGGACATGAGCAGCGTCTGACGTCTCCTAATCATGCACACACGCCGCTATGCGGACGCAGCGCACTCTATACGTCAGTACTAGCGGTTCAGCGTTCTCGAAAAAATGCGTTCATTTTCCACTTGCGTTGCGCGGCCAGACTTTCGTGTGGCCGTACTTCGTATATTGGCCGTCATTGCGTGTCATTTGCTGCTAGTGCGGCCGTGATTAAGTGCGCCTAAACGCACGTTAAAAGTACGCTAGTCTGACCCCAGCCTTAAAGCACCTATTGTTACTTTCATCCAAAGCCTGCATAAGTTTCACAATAATTTAGCCAAAAAAATCAGTAAACTTTTTCTGCGTGTCCGAAAATGTCTCCACTTTTCATACAGACTGCCGCCCCAAGCAGTTGTTTATGGATAGATTAAAGGAAAAGCATTTACCGTCATTTGAAACGTCATTTTTTTGTTTTTAAGTGTTTCTATACATCCTAGAAATCCGGCACTTCACGGGCAGGTTATGGGGACCTCCTAGGCACGATATTTGAAGGAATTTTTCGTTTTTATTTTTAACCCTTATTTCATGGAAAACTCACTGTCCCTTTTAAAAACGTTTTTTTTAAAACTTTTTGTCCTTGTTTCCTGTCCCCCAGGGCACTACCCGGACCCCCATACACCTTTTTTGGCAAATATCTAGCATATATGCCATCTTGGAGGGCACTCTAAAAACCGAATTTTCAGCCCCAATGAGTTCGAGTTCGGATTCGAACATTTGGAAAGTTCGGGTTCGGATCCGAACCGAACTCGGGGGGTGTTCGGCTCATCCCTAATGGGGGAAAGATTTGATGGCGCCTGGGAGGTTATTCCAGATTTGCGGTGCTCTTAGAGCACCGCAAATCTGGAATAACCTCCCAGACGCCATCAAATCTTCCCCCAGTCTAAAGTCCCTTAAGAGTTCCCTATTAACATACCTCAATACGGAATGCACGTGTAAACATGTAACATAATGACTTTATTTCCTACATATTTATTTTCCTGTATATTTGGTTTTCTGTTAATATCTTGCATTTTACTATTTTGTATTTCTGTAACCATTCAATGTTCTTGAACCCAGGACATACTTGAAAACGAGAGAAATCTCACTGTATCCTTCCTGGTAAAATCCTTTATAAATAAATAAATTAAATAAATAAATACGACCCAGTGATACTCACCTGTAGAAGTGTTGGCTTCAGCCAGTGACACAAATCTCAGATGTGGCACATGGCCAAATTTGTCTTAGAGAAATATTAGATCTATATCTAGGGTCAGTACTTGGACCCATTCTCTTTATTATTTTTATTAGTGATATTGCAGAAGGTATTAATGGAAAAGTATGTCTTTTTGCTGATGACACAAAGATTTGCAACAGGGTTGACGTTCCTGGAGGGATCAGCCAAATGACAAATGATTTAGATAAACTAAAAAAATGGTCGGAGCTGTGGCAATTGAGTTTTAATGCGGATAAGTGCAAGATAATGACCTGGGACGTAAAAACCCAAGGGCTGAATATAGAATATTTGATACAGTCCTAACCTCAACATCTGAGGAAAGGGATTTAGGGGTTATTATTTCAGAGGATCTAAGGGTAAGTAGTCAATGTAATAGAGCAGCAGGAAATGCTAGCAGAATGCTTGGTTGTGTAGGGAGAGGTATTAGCAGTAAGAAAAGGGAAGTGCTCATGCCACTGTACAGAGCACTGGTGAGACCTCACTTGGAGTACTGTGTGCATTACTGGAGACCGTATCTCCAGAAGGATATAGACACCTTAGAGAGAGTTCAGAGAAGGGCTACTAAAATGGTGTACGGCTTGAAGGAGAAAAGTTACCAGGAAAGGCTTAATGATCTTAACATGTACAGCTTGGAAAAAAGACGAGACAGAGGAGATATGATAGAAACATTTAAATTCGTAAAGGGAATCCACAAAGTAGAGGAAGGGAGTATATTTAAAAGGAAACAAAGTAGCAAAACAAGAGGACATAGTCTTAGATTAGATTGGCAAATGTTTAAAAGTAACATCAGGAAGCATTATTTTACTGAGAGGGTGGTGGATACGTGGAACAGCCTTCCACTAGAAGTGGTAGAGGCCAAAACAGTAATTGAATTTAATAGGGATGCACCGATACCACTTTTTTAAGACCGAGTACGAGTACCGATACTTTTATCTTATGTCATATGACCGCTTTCAAATAAGAACAGACCTCATATAAAGCCCCCAGGTCTCATGGATTTGCCCCCCAGCTCATGGATAATGCCCCCCAGCTCATGGATTTGCCCCCCAGCTCATGGATATGCCCCCCCAGCTAACGGATATGCCCCCCCAGCTCATGGATATTGCCCCAGCTCATGGATATTGCCCCAGCTCATGGATAATGCCCCCAGCTCATGGATATTGCCCCAGCTCATGGATAATGTCCCCAGCTCATGGATAATGCCCCCAGCTCATGGATAATGCCCCCAGCTCATGGATATGCCCCCCAGCTCATGGATATGCCCCCAGCTCATGGATATGCCCCCCAGCTCATGGATATGCCCCCCAGCTCATGGAAATGCCCCAGCTCATGGATATGCCCCAGCTCATGGAAATGCCCTAGCACATGGAAATGCCCCAGCTCATGGAAATGCCCCAGCACATGGAAATGCCCCCCAGCACATGGAAATGCCCCCCAGCACATGGAAATGCCCCAGCTCATGGATTTGCCCCAGCTCATGGATAATGCCCCCCCAGCTCACCTGGAGCTCTCCACTCATACTTACCTTCCTTTAGCGATGCCGGGAAAGTCTTCGCGCGTGCTCCTTGGAAGGTCCCCACCCGCGACCACGTGGGACCATGTGATCGCGGCTGGGGTCCTTCCAATGAGCGCACGCGCGGAAACTTTCCTGGCGTCGCTAAAGGAAGGTAAGTATGAGCGGAGAGCAGCTGCAGGGCCTATCGGCATTCGGACAGGCCCTGCAGCTGCTCACTTTGTTTTTTTTTTTTTTTTTTAAATTCTTTATTTTAGAATTTTTGCAGAGTCAGACAATAAATCAACTGTGAAAAAAGGCCTCGCAGGGCCATAACAGGTCATCGAATTAAATACAAAATAATAATAATGTAAGAGAAATGTCAACTGCAAAATGAAAACTCAGGAATAAATGAAAAGAAAATCAAAAAGTCATCGGAAAGATAAAAGCCATCAACGAGAGAGAAAACGCAACAGTAACTAAGGATTTTAGCTAGTCATCTGCAGCAGCACATAAGTGTGATAAGTCCTCTTTGGGGGATAAGCACATCGGGGGGGGGAAAACCCCCCAAAAAAAACCAAGAAACAAAAACACAAAGAGTCCTCAGAAAATGTCCGAAGTTTACCAGCAGAAGGGGGGGGGAGTAAGGGGGGAGTTGCATCAATAAACAGGTATTCTCAGCGTATGGGGGAAAAATGAGGGAGGGGTGCGGAAAGCAAAAAGGGTCACCAGGTGGAGAGGCGTCGTATTCCAAAATGGGTCAAGGACCAAGAACAGGGGACACACTCAGGGGGGGCAGATCTCTTTTTTTTTTTTCCCCCTTTATTTTTGAAAGTAACAAAGACAAATAGGGTTTATGAAAAGATAAGACATGGCCTCGCAGGGCCACAATCAAACACCATATGCGCACAGTAGTGGATAAAAGGAGCCAGGATAACAACATAGCAAACAGAAATAGAGCGGTAAAGGAGCAAAACAACCAAAGTAGTCTCTGCAAATGACCCAGACAAGGGGGGGTGTGCTCTTTCAATAGGTAGTTTCTCAAAAAAGGCCTCAAAGGGTACCCAAAAATTTCTAACAACAAGGGGGAAAAAACATGTCAGTTAAAGGGCGCAAAAAATAGCTAACAACTAGGGGGAAAAAACATGTCAGTTAGGGGGCGCAAAAAATAACAAGAAATACAGGAATAAGGACCGCACATAGAGGGGGGGGGGAGTCCGTTCAGCCCGGATCAGATGCTCCAGAACGGTCACCAGGACATATCTCGGTAGCGGGTGCCAGACCCAGTGAGCGCAGTAAGCGCCACACCTCTTCGGGAGAGGTTACTGTGTGAGTCAAGTTTTCATGAGAGATGGTCATGGAACCTGCCACCCCCCATCGGTAACGGATCCCACCAACGCGCATAAAAGAGGCCACCTTCCGAAAGCGTCTCCGGGCCAGTAATGTCACAAAGGGCAAGTCATTAAAAAGTTGTAGGGTGAGGTTTTCAAAAATCAAGGTCGCCCGGGCAGGAGGGGAGGACATGAGGCGCCGCTTACCAGCCTCTGTGCCAGCAACGGCCAAAACATCGCGAGGGGCATCCACAGGGGCCGTAGCGGCCTTCCTAAGACGGGTGACAGAACAAAAAATGGGGGAGGCCTCGGGAGGGGAGCCCAGCACATGAAGCGCAAGTCTGTTCACGTAGGCCAGCAGAGCATCCGGAGAGACCGTTTCCTGTACTCCACGGATCCGAACATTACGCCGACGGTGGCGCGCTTCAGCAGCCTCCACTGCGCCAGTGAGTAAGTCCACCTGAGTTTGCAGAGTGTCCACCCGAGGACCGAGAAGGGCCTGTGCCAACGCAGTATCTTCCGCCCGCGACTCGACCGCCTCCAGGCGAGTCTGAACCGCCGACACCTCAGCCCGCATTGCGGAAAAATCGGCGCGCCAAATTGCCCGCATTTCTCCCAACATGTCCTCCATCATGCGGCGAATGTCACCTTTTGTAGAGGGGAGAAGGCTGTCCTTACCATCCCGCCCAGGTCGGGTCCGCCGAGCAACCGAAAACCCATGCGCAGCTAGCCTCCCCTCCAGAGCAGGGCCAGCCGTCTTCTTCCCCGACTGTCTCGTTGTCCTAGAGGACCCCGGGGAGGCAGATTCGTCTTCCGACCAGGAGAGGCCATCCTCCTCCGAGGAACCCATTGCTGGGGTTGGGAACTCCAGGGGGTCGCCCTGGCGGCGTCGCCGGTCTGTGCCCAGGGATTCCCTTATGTCCTGCTGCCTGGACCCCTCCGGCAGGCCAAGCCTCTTCCCCGACTTCTTCCCCATCGCCAGTCTGGCAGCAAAACAGCACGTGCAGCCGGGAGCAGGCGTAGACGCCGGATGTCAGGCTCCAAGATGGCTGCTGCGTGAAGGCCGCAATGGTACGAAACCTCACTCACAGGTGCCGGAGAAACTGTAGAATCCGCCGGGTGTAGATGGGTAGTGCTAGAGAAATGTCTCCCAACTGCCAGGGTAAAGTCACTGAGGGTAAATTACAAAAATCCACAGATTCAGCCGAAGCAGACAGAGAGCACTCCAAAGTGCGACTTCACCCACCGGCAGTCAGCTCCGCCCATCAATCTGCTCACTTTGTTTATACTTACCTTCCTTTAGCGACGCCGGGAAAGTTTCCGCGCGTGCGCTCGTTGGAAGGACCCCAGCCGCGATCACATGGTCCCACGTGGTCGCGGCTGGGGACCTTCCAAGTAGCGCGCGCGCGCAAAGACTTTCCCGGCGTCGCTAAAGGAAGGTATGTATAAAGCAAGTGGGGAGAGCAGCTGCAGGGCCTGTCTGAATGCCGATAGAGCATTCGGACAGCCGCCCCAGCCCCTCTGATGCCGGCAAGCCGGCTCAATGACGGCTTCCGGTATCGAAAAAAAATATTGGGGGTACTGCACGAGTACCAAGTACTCCTGCAGTACCCGGTATCGATACTAGTATCGGTGCAACCCTAGAATTTAAGCAAGCATGGGATAGGCATAAGGCTATCCTAAACAAAAGATAAATCCAGGTAAAGTATCCATGTAATTGGGCAGACTAGATGGGCCGAAAGGTTCTTATCTGCCGACATGTTTCTATGTTTTCTATCACCAGAGTATAGCAGTAGTAGTGATGCCTTTTTATTGGACTAAAGTTACATTTAAAAGACAAGCTTTCGAGAGTATCCTCTCTTCCTCTTGAAGCTATACTGAGCAAAATCATAGAATTGAACGATAAAGAGCCAAGCAGAAGGGGGGGGGGGTTTGTAAATACGAATAGTGGAATCGTATTCTCCAAGGGAAACAGAGGGCAGATCATATAAATTATAATTTACTATGTTGCTGTAACAGCAAATTCAGCCGGGAACCTGTGGGTGATGGATCGACCAAGGAAGCAGACGGAGGCCTTTGTTTCAAGGAAAATGGCGTTTATTCGGCTGGCACCTGCCGGACTCACGAAACAGATTGTGACTGTTCAAAATCATGAGTGACAAGAACATGTACATGGATTCTTTTTATACATTAGTCCAAAAATACAATTCCCCTCCCATCATACCCAGATAGTCACGTGACAGTTACCATATGTCTGAGTTAGGACCTACTTTACACATGTCAGCTTTCCTCTTCATTCTCATTTTGGACATGCAACTATTTCTATTCTTGACGGTCAGCATTTCTATTTAGTTTTGCTGACAAACTGACTTCTTTTAAACACGCGGACTAAAATAGGGTCTCAAGAGCACTCAAGGACAGCAAGTTTATTTTAAAACACAAAATGAATGAACATCGAAATGGCAGATCACTAGATTAGTATAGTTTTAAGTTAAATCCCGAGAATTGCTATCTCATTCCCTCCTCTTGGCAGAGAGTCTTCAATGACCTCTCTCAGCCAACTAACTAAATATCATTAAAGCTTTGTATTCTTCCGGGGATTTAAGCTTAAAACTATACTAATCTAGTGATCTGCCATTTCGATGTTCATTCATTTTGTGTTTTAAAATAAACTTGCTGTCCTTGAGTGCTCTTGAGACCCTATTTTAGTCCGCGTGTTTAAAAGAAGTCAGTTTGTCAGCAAAACTAAATAGAAATGCTGACCGTCAAGAATAGAAATAGTTGCATGTCCAAAATGAGAATGAAGAGGAAAGCTGACATCATGTGTAAAGTAGGTCCTAACTCAGACATATGGTAACTGTCACGTGACTATCTGGGTATGATGGGAGGGGAATTGTATTTTTGGACTAATGTATAAAAAGAATCCATGTACATGTTCTTGTCACTCATGATTTTGAACAGTCACAATCTGTTTCGTGAGTCCGGCAGGTGCCAGCCGAATAAACGCCATTTTCCTTGAAACAAAGGCCTCCGTCTGCTTCCTTGGTCGATCCATCACCCACAGGTTCCCGGCTGAATTTGCTGTTACATTTCTGAGGGCTCGTCCTTGATTTGGGCCTTGGGTCACAAAGGAAGTTTGAACGGCAGTATTTACTGCATTTTCGGTGGAATCCAGCAGGTGCCAGCTCCAGGCATGTTGATTCTCTAAAGGCGCCAAGCGAGATATTCTTGCTCTATGGACCATCAACCTGCTGGGGGCACGCTCCTGACCGAGAATCCACGAAAAGGAACAGGCCGAGGAAACTGGTGACGCCGCAGCGGAAAGGGGGTAACTAAACAAATTGAATTTTTGTGTGTTGAATAATGACAGCAGCTAGCTTCAATTAGTGTATAAAATTGTAGAATTGTCCGCGCTGTGGAGGGAGAGAGTCCAGATTTCTGTATCTGTGTGTGATACAGGGGCTGGGGATAGACTGCCCTCCAGCGAGGAATAGAGAGGTCTGTAGAGCCTCAAGAGCCTGTGATGCTCTAAAGCCAGTCCGGATTAACTAAGGAAAGTGTTAATCCCTGACAAAGGGACTGATCACCCCTTAAAGTGCTAAATGCTAAAAAAACCTGCAGTAGGGTAAATAAATACTGATGGTGAAGTATATACTGATGTTGCAGTAGGTACTTGTATTAAGTATATACTGATGTTACAGTAGGTACTTGTATTTAATGATTGAGAGCTAGCTGTCTGCAACAAAAGAACAGTTTTTTTCTAAATATAGTGTCTGTATTTTATGTGTATTATATCTAATGTTGAGTATGCAGGAGAGTGGACTTGTTCCCCCTGAGAAGAAGTTACCTGCAAGAATAGAACTTTGTGGTAGATGTATCTGATACAGTACGTGTTGTGATTGCTGAGTGATTGAGTGATTGTAAGTGATTGAGTGCCTACTCGCCTTGCAAGAACTGTTGTGTGAAGTATCAGACAAATGATTAAAGTGAAAGGAAAAAAAAAGCTTCAAAAAAAATAGCTATGGGTAATGGGTCCAGCGACTGGAGGAGAGGGGCATGATATCAAAGAACCAAATAATGTTAAAATGTATTCTGCTGTGCAACATGCTATGTCATCACGATTAGTAGATAGAGGGAGTCCCCACAAGACAGCCCTGGCTCCCCAGTTTGAGAAACCCACTACAAGAAGAAACCATGGGTAATAATCTAAACCCGAGAAAGTGAAGAATGGGCAAACACCCTTAGAATATATGATGCACAATTTTGAAGCGCTGTATGAGACATCATTATGGTATGGAATTGAGTAAAGAAAAATTAAAACTGTTGTATACAATAATCTGGCCGGTGTTAGTCCCTGAATAGCCAGAACAGGATCTATAGACCCGGAGATAATACAGAAAATGTACTCCCGGGGCACCAGGAGATATGGCCACCCAGATCAGTATCCATATATAGATTATGATAATCAAATCCCCTTACGAGGAAAAAGTCCTATTATTAAAACAATTAATTTTATTAATACAATTAAAAATGAAAAACAGTTGTCAAACTTTGACCACGATTATTTAATCAATTCTGTTTAGATTAAACGTTTAGACCCACATAATTGAAAGTGATATCATGTGACAACAAAATAGATAAAGATTAGCAAAATTATTGTTATGAATCAAGTGACTGGTGCGTCCACCAGTAACACTGATAGTGCGTATTGGGTTTAATGTATATATAGCATATATAACATCAGGTATTAGATAATGATTTGGCACAAAAATACTTCTGACAATATGCTAATTAGACTCGATGATTATAATTGGCCTACATAAAACCAAATAACGAGGTTCTCACAAGGATAGTAAATGTGTGAGCCCCACTAAAGGGATCAGGCTAAATTAGCATAAAGGATATGGTCACCAATTAATGAACTATCAAAGTGGGATAGAAGAGTGTGGTACAAACCATTTGATAAAGGTGAACACTTAGACAAATTGGATGCCTATTCAGGCATAATGAGTTATGTCAAGAATAGCGTTTTAAATATATGCACACAGTGAACGCAATTGATGGCCACTATACATAAATAATTAATTGATTAGTATTAACACCAGATTGACCTTGAAGTCGCTTGTAAGCAGTAAATGGAAATGCTGAAATAACCTTGGTGTGGCCACACCTTAAGTACTAGCTGTAAGCATTCATTTACACGAGGGGTTCTGTTCATTAACCCTCAATAAGAAAATGGTCAAGTAAAAATTGAATAATACTTAATACTTGTTACACAGGTGATCACCGCTACTGCATATGGTGGTGCACTAAATTACAATTGAAACTGTGCAGCACCTTAAGTATTAGCTGTAAGTATCCATATATAGATATTTGGAGGTACTGTGTGAGAGAAAAGAAAAAAAAAAAAAACATTTTGTTTATGTTAGCAGGGCAAAGAAAGAAAGGTATGCCCTTAAATAAATATAAACATGAGTGTGGGAATAATTAGACATAGATAAATTACAAGCCCTGTGTGTGGACTGTGTGATGATCTGCAGGAGTCTCTGAGTCCCCACTTCCCCCCCAGGCCAGAAGGAAAGGAGATGATCAATGGATCAGATGGTGATCTAGAAGGTTATATGGTAGAATGAACAGGGAACTACATGTCCCATAGCTGCCAAACGAGAAAAGAAACTAATCGAGTGTATATATGTTGTTTATTTTTGATCTATCTTTATAATAAGGGTTGGATGTTAATCTAGAGTGTGTGATGGCTGAGAGTAATGAGATTCTCTGCATTTGTTTCTCCCCCTTTCTTAAAATAGAGGGGAGGGAGGGAGTCAGCTCCTTGATGAACAAAGGAATTAATGATTTATGTGTCTGTGCAGCGAATTTAGAATGAATGTAGTCTGTTGATTGCGAGATGTAGGTTTATATTTTGTGTTGATATATTAGGTTAGGTCTGTCTTGTTTAAAAGGAAACAAAGTAGCAAAACAAGAGGACATAGTCTTAGATTAGAGGGGCAAAGGTTTAAAAGTAACATCAGAAAGCATTATTTTACTGAGAGGGTGGTGGATACATGGAACAGCCTTCCAGTAGAAGTGGTAGAGGCCAATACAGTAATTGAATTTAAGCAAGCATGGGATAGGCATAAGGCTATCCTAAACAAAAGATAAATCCAGGTAAAGTATCCATGTAATTGGGCAGACTAGATGGGCCGAAAGGTTCTTATCTGCCGACATTTTTCTATGTTTCTAAATCGAAATAGTTTTATATAATCTAGGCTATATGTGAGAAAGATATACATTGTGTCCGGATGTTTCAGGCAATGAGGCGCAATGTGTTAGTATTATTGCAGGAAATAAGTGCATATATGTGCTGTGTCTGTGTTTAGGGCACAATGTATATGTGCTGCCCAGTCTGTATAAATGCTATATATGTGTATAGTGGGTTTATATGCTCTTTCGTTTTGTATGCATTACAATGAAAATGATCTATGTATGTAATCCCTGTTGTGTGTATTGGGATATGGTGTGTACAGTGTCTATGTGGTTTCGGGTGTGCCCCTACTGAGATCATTGATTAAAAGGGCTAAAATAGGAAGCGACTGCTGATTCTAAAAAAGTTTGAAGCCCAAACCCAAACCCCCCCTTCCCTTATACACTGAAGGAGAAAAAGGTGGGAGGGGATGGGCTATTAGTAACATATGAGAGTAAGGCAACAGATATAGAGAAAAATACTGCAGACGGTAGATCAGTTTTTGGAGAAATTGTAAACTAAATAGAAAAGACAAGTAAAATGTGGAATACACAAAGAAGTTGATGATGAGAAAAGAGAAACGTGTTATAAAATGTGTATTTACCACATCCCACAAAAAAAAAAAAAAATCTTGACAACACATCCAAGCCCACCTTGAACATCTGTTTAAAACACGATTTTCCTAAAGTTTTGTTTGTTTTTATGGACTACTTCGCTACGGCCAGTGCAGAAAGAGAATACCCAAGAGTACCGACCTGTCCAGGATTTAAGAGCAGTTAATTCTGCCACAGTGACTTTATATGGATTTGACCCAATTGAGTGTAATCTCCTAGCTCTGATACCCGACAACACAGAATTCTACATTTGATTTAAAAGATGCGTTTTTTTTGTATCCGCTTGGCTCCAGTGAATCAGCCATGGTTTGCCTTTCAGTGGGAAAACGCCCAGAATGGCTCCAAACATCAAATGATATGCCTCCCTCAAGGTTTGCTATCCTCGGGAGAGCACTGAACAAAGACTTATTTGCCTATCACTCTCAGCCAGACAAAGATACCCTATGGCAGTATGTTGATGATCTCATGCTTGCTCCACCAACTCAAGAAGATTGTTTCAATGCCACAAAAGAACTGTTAAGTATCTTATGCAAGGCAAGCTACAAAATCTCAAGACGCAAGGCACAGATTTGCAGACACAGTGTCAAGTATCCAGGCTTCCATTTTACAGGAACTGAGCGTGCAATCCAGAACGCATATAATCAGTCTGCCGTGTCCCTCAAGCCACAGACTCATTGCTAAATAAGAGAATTACTGAGCCTCTGTACCAAGTCACCAAAGGTGCAGAGCCTGACCCTATTATATGGAGTGAAGAACAAAACTAAGGTTGTCACCCAATTAAAGACTTTGTTGCTTGAAGCCACTACCCTCCTGGTTGCTGAAGCTGACAAGCTCACAATAGGCTAAGAACTCTTTGTGAAAGTCCCTCATGCAGTCCAGACTCTTCTAGACTATAAAGGCAATTACTGGTTCAGCAATGCAAGAATGACCAAGTATCAAGCTATGCTATGTGAAAACCCAAGAGTCCATTTGGAACTAATTTCCACCCTGAATCCTGCTACATTGCTTCCAGATGCTCCAAAAAATCAGGAACATGAATGCCTCCAAGTAATGGATGAAGTATACAGCAGCAGACCTGACCTCAAAGACATACCCCTAGACAAATATGACATGCAACTGTTCACTGATGGAAGCAGTTTTGTAGAAAATGGAAAGAGATTTGCTGGGTACGCAGTAGTCACTCTTGATGAAACAATTGAAGCTAAACCACTGCCCAATGGCACTTCTGCTCAACTGGCTGAAATTATTGCCCTTACCAGAGGTCTAGAACTATCTGAAAACAAAAGGGTGAACATATACACCGATTCCAAGTATGCCTTCATGACAATTCAGGCTCACGGAGCACTCTACAAAGAACGAGGCCTCCTAACATCTGCGGGCAAACAAGTGAAATATGCCCTTGAAATATTGAATCTACTGAATGCAGTATGGAAACCATCCGCAGTTGGTGTTATTCATTGCCGTGGCCACCAAAAAGGGAAGGAAACCCCGATTGCCGGAGAGGATACCCGGTAAATGCTGAAAATCACTTGAAAAGCTTCCGGAATGGAAATCCGGAACACCGAAATGAAACTTCGGTTCCCCAGAGAGGACTGGTTCAAGATGACTCACCTGTCAAGATTCCGGTATGTGAACCCGAATCCCCACGAATGAAAGTCGAAACTCTGCTCTGTCTGAACGCTGTTTTCCAAGATCAACCAAATGTTGACTTCTATATGAATAAAAGAAGATTTGCACCTCATGGAGAATTTATTGAAGATGTTCTTTGCCACTGGTACGGTGAATATGAACTTCTAGAGAAGCACCACAGCTATATCCAATGGTTGTTTCCTCTACGTGAACAAGGCCGAAATGAACATCGACATGGCAGATCACTAGATTAGTATAGTTTTAAGTTAAATCCCGAGAATTGCTATCTCATTGCTTTGTCACCATAATAATTTCAGCGCTTCAAGAAGTATTCTATAACAAAATCAACCTTAAATCATCAAAGAAAAAAAAAGTCAATAATATAATGATCTCGGTACTGAGTAATAAAGAACATATATGCAGGTTATACACACAATAATACAACAAAGTCTGTGGCACACAAATAATTAACAGATTCGCTATTGTTCCCTACGGATGTGACCTATCCTTTCACCTTATGGGATCTGAAAACCACAAAGAGAAGGGGGAATCAACGCTTCCTCTACTCCCAATGTGTGTATATGAGAGAAAATCAAAACGTTCAACAGCTTCCATATACAAGTGAAACTTGAAAAATTAGACTATCATGCAAAAGTTCATTTATTTCAGTATTGCAGCTTAAAAGGTGAAACTAATATATGAGATTAGGGATGCACCGATACCACTTTTTTAAGACCGAGTACGAGTACAGATACTTTTGTTCAAGTACTCACCGATACCAATTACCGATACTTTTATTTTATGTCATGTGACGCTTTCCAATAAGAACAGACCTCCTATTAAGCCCCCAGGTCTCATGGATATTGCCCCAGCTCATGGATATCCTGACCCCAGCTCATGGATATGCCCCCCTGCTCATGGATATGCCCCCCCCTTGCTCATGGATATGCCCCCCCCTTGCTCATGGATATGCCCCCCCTGCTCATGGATATGCCCCCCCTGCTCATGGATATGCCCCCCCTTGCTCATGGATATGCCCCCCCTTGCTCATGGATATGCCCCCCCTTGCTCATGGATATGCCCCCCAGGCTCATGGATATGCCCCCCTGCTCATGGATAATGCCGCTCATGGATATGCCCCCCAGGCTCATGGATATGCCCCCCTGGCTTATGGATAATGCCGCTCATGGATATGCCCCCCCTGCTCATGGATAATGCCGCTCATGGATATGCCCCCCAGGCTCATGGATATGCCCCCCTGCTCATGGATAATGCCGCTCATGGATATGCCCCCCAGGCTCATGGATATGCCCCCTGTTCATGGATATGCCCCCCAGGCTCATGGATATGCCCCCCCTGCTCATGGATATGCCCCCCTGCTCATGGATATGCCCCCCAGGCTCATGGATATGCCCCCCCTGCTCATGGATATGCCCCCCTGCTCATGGATATGCCCCCCAGGCTCATGGATATGCCCCCCCCTGCTCATGGATATGCCCCCCTGCTCATGGATATGCCCCCCACTCTCCGCTCATACTTACCTTCCTTCAGCGACGCCGGTAAAGTCTTCGCGCGCGCGCGCGCTCCTTGGAAGGACCCCAGCCGCGACCACGTGGGACCATGTGATTGCAGCTGGGGTCCTTCCAACGAGCGCGCGCGGGAACTTTCCCGGCGTCGCTGAAGGAAGGTAAGTATGAGCGGAGAGCAGCTGCAGGGCCTGTCCGAATGCTCTATCGGCATTCAGACAGGCCCTGCAGCTGCTCACTTTGTTTATACTCACCTTCCTTCAGCGACGCCGGGAAAGTTCCCGCGCGCGCGCTCGTTGGAAGGACCCCAGCCGCGATCACATGGTCCCACGTGGTCGCGGCTGGGGTCCTTCCAAGGAGCGCGCGCGCGGAGACATTTCCGGCGGCGCTGAAGGAAGGTAAGTATTAAACAAAGTGAGGAGAGCAGCTCCAGGGGCGGCTGTCTGAATGCCGATAGAGCATTCGGACAGCCGCCGCAGCCCCTCGGATACCGGCAAGCCGGCTTCCGGTATCGGAAAAAAATATCGGGGGTACTGCACGAGTACCAAGTACTCCTGCAGTACCCGGTATCGGCACCGATATCGATACTAGTATCGGTATCGGTGCAACCCTATATGAGATAGTTCAAGCCGTGATCTGTCATAATTGTGATGATTATGGCTTACAGCGCATGAAAACCCCAAATCCACAATCTCAGAAAATTAGAATATTGTGAAAAAGGTGCAATATTCTAGGCTCAAAGTGTCCCACTCTAATCAGCTAATTCAGCCATAACACCTGCAAAGGGTTCCTGAGCCTTTAAATGGTCTCTCAGTCTGGTTCAGTAGGAATCACAATCATGGGAAAAACTGCTGACCTGACAGTTGTGCAGAAAACCATCATTGGTTTAAATTTAAAAAATGGCTGTTTGTTGCAATTGAAAATTATTAAACGGGGATTTTTTTTAACATTGAAGACTATGGTAGAAAAAAGCCTAGCATCTGCATTAATTAAAAGGTGACCTGTTCCGTTTTTTGGTTCAGGTTTTTTTTACGTCCATAGACCTGGACGCGCTGCAATGCGCGTTCGTGCGTTTTTAACGTTTGTGTAATACGCGCGTCAAAAAACGCGCGTATTGCATGCGTAACAAAACGCTTAGGTGTGAATCCAGCCTAAAAGAGTTGGAGCTCTTGAGAATATATTAAGTTTGGATGGAGAATTCGATCCAAAACAAAAGCTTTTTGTTGGATTGCGTGCAATTCATCTTGTCTCATAATTATTTCAATTTCGATGGAAAATTTTACCGCCAGCGGGTGGGTCTGGCCATGGGCATGAGGTTTGCCTCAAGCAATGTCAATATTTTTGTGGCAGATTGGGAGTCCAAAAACATCTTGAGTGATAATCCGTTTGGGGCAAGCCTCGTGCTATGGAGACGTTCTATAAATGTCATTATGATTTGGAGTTGAGAAAAAGAGACCCTTGAAACATTCCTTGAATTTATTAATGGCAATAGTTATGGTTTAAAGTTCACAGCTGAAATAAATATTGACGCCATTAAATTTTTAGATCTAATATTTTTTGTTAGAAATGCTAAAAGTAGAGAGTAAGGCGTTCTTTAAACCCACTGATGGGAATAGTTATATTAAATATGACAGTTACAAGTATTTATAAAGCACCAACAAATTCCTTGGCACTGTACAATGGGAGAGACAGAATAACAAATATACATACACGGAACAGAAGTGTGGATCCTGCTCGAGAGCTCACAATCTAAGAGGAGAGAGGTGACCCATTAGGTGAGGATGAATAGGGTAAGTGAAGTGGCGGGTTGCAGGAGGGCTGAATGGGAAGAAGCGGAAATGATAGTGGGGAGATCATGGAGTGAGCCTATAGGCTTCTCTAAAGTAATGCGTTTTCAGAGACTTCTTGAAGGACTGGAGAGACGGGGAGAGTCTAATGTTAAGGGGGAGGGAGTTCCATAGAAAGGGGGCAGCTCGGGAGAAGTCCTGAAGGCGAGAGTTGGGCGTGAGGGTACGAGGAACTGATAGCATCAGATCATTGGCAGAGCAAAGTCGTTGGGAAGGGGTATACCTGCTAATAAGGGAGGAGATGTAGGCAGGGGGCTGTTATGGAGAGCTTTGTATGTGAGCACCAATATTTTGAAATTGATTCTAAAGGAGACAGGGAGCCAGTGTAGAGATTGACAGAGGAATGAGGTGCGGGAGATGTGGTGGATGAGTCTGGCACAGGCGTTCATTACAGGACTGCAGAGGGATAATCTGGGATCTCTTAAAACCAGAGAGGAGGTTACAGTAGTCAAGGCGGGATAATAAGCATTTTAGTAGAGTCTGGAATAAGAAAGGGGCGGATACGTGCAATGTTTTTTGGGTGGAAGTAGCAAGATTTTGTTAGAGACTGAATGTGAGGAGTAAAGGCTAGATTGCAGTCCAAGAGGACCCCGAGGCAACAAGCTTGAGATGTAGAAGTAATGGTGGCATCCTTCACCTGAAGGGAAATGGGTGCAGGAATTGAGGTCTTAGAGGGGAGATCAGTTCAGTTTTTCCTCCAACCTCTTTATTATTATTCTTTATAAAGTGCCAGCATATTCCGCAGCGCTGTACAATGGGGGAGCACAAACATGAGACATACATGATAAATAAGGAAAAGACAACCCTGCCTAAAGGATAGCTTGTCTAGGAAGTACAGCACTTTAACCAAGTGCTCGGCCAGACATCCCATGAGCTTACAAGGGACGGGGGTAAGTGAAACAGATGGGAGCAAAGGGAAGGTGAAGTAGGTTGCTAGAAAGAAAGAGATGATTGCATGGGAAGGATCAGAGGGTTGGGCTGAGTAAAAGTAGTTAGAGAGAGAAGCGGAAACAGCTGTGAAGGAGACCTTAAATTATGGACCAGGCCTGGGTGGGAGGGTGGGTGGGACAGCAGGGTGGAGAAACTTGTGGTCTATCGGTGTATGCTGGAAGATAGAATGGAGATTTGCTAAATGTGCTTTTTAAAAAACTACCCCAGGAGGAGGAGCAGGAAGAGGGTGAGAGGCAGAGGAGAAGACCAAGTAAAAAAAGAGGGAAAATTGGAATCAACCAGAAATGAATAAACTTCGAAATAAAATATTGTTGCAAGTATGGCGTTCTTTGGAGGATAGCGTCGGACGGGCATTCTGAATTATTGCTACCTTATGCTCGTTCCGTGGTGCAGGGTGGAGAATCTTGTGGTCTGTTGGTTTTAAGTGAGGTTATGTCCCACTCTGTGCTGGTTTACTCATCCTCCACCTCTTTTTTGCTCCAGGATCCTTAAAGGAATAATACAAAATTACAAACCTTAAAAATACAGAACTTTATTTCTTGAAACTGCACTCTAGCAGTAGAAAATATATTGGTGAAGTCAAATTTAGATTTAGGATAATTGTATTTCCACAGTGATACATTATACTTAGTTGTGTGTCCAGTTCCACCATCATATGCCATACTTTCTAGTTGAGCTCAGTCCTGAAGAACCTGAAAGACAATCTTGTAAATTAAATCCATGCCCCAGCTCATGGATACTGCCCCAGCACATGGATACTGCCCCAGCTCACCTCTTTGGGCCGCGTGTTTGGCTCCCTGTGACCTTCCGGCAGCATGGAGCTTGGGCGCTCGCCTGGGGGAACCACGTGACGAGTCGCGAGAACGCGGCTGTACACGTGGTTCCCCCTGCGAGCGCCCAAAGCTCCATGCCGCCGGAAGTTTACAGGGAGCCGATAAAATGAATAGATAAAATCGCAGCCTTATGTGGTTTAGAAATCGCATGTGCTTAAATCGCGATTTTTTTTTTTTTTGCGATTGCGATTAATTGCACAGCCCTAGTATAGAATGACTGTGGGGGGGGGGAACAAAACAAAACCATGGAGCTTCTGACTCCTTTCTTTTTTGTCCTGAAAGAGAAAATCTGAGTTCACATTTCAAATTAGCAAAAACGTATTGTACGATAATTCTATACTAGGGCTGTGCAATTAATCGCAATCGCAAAAAAATCGCTAGGGAGTCATGGAGGGTGTCATTCGAAATGGCCTTTCGAATGATACCCAACATGACCATGTACAAAGTAAAATAAAAATAAAATAAACAGATAAGTAAAAAAAATATAAAAACATGTTTTTTGTGTGTGTGTTGTTTTTATTAATACAGCAATATTGTTCACATTTCAATTATAATGTGAACAATGATGCTGCACTAATGATTTTTTTTCTATGGGGTGGGTTTGCTAAAAATCACGTAATTTCCCCAAAAAATGTAACCAGTCCCCATTTCTAATTTTTGTACAAGCGCACCCCATAGAAAATTTAATCTCAAACGTTCATGTGATAAAATGTGAAGAAAAAACACTTTACACGCTGCAGATGATTAAAAATTCTAATTTTATTGCATTTTTTGTTATAATATACAGGCAGGACATGCGTATACATATAAAAATGATATATTATGAATCTGCCGGAAAGAACGATATATAATATGTCTGAGCCATATAATAAAATGTGGCTTCAAATCGCGTTTAAACAGGATGAGCGAAAGCCATAAAAATGAGCTCCGCACACAGCAGTGAAATGGCTCAGCAGTGAAAGGGTTAAATAGTTTTTTTTTTTTTCTGTAACATCCCTTTTTATTATCATTCATTGGATCGTATATGTAAATTTCAGACATTTTCGTTCTATAGTTTCTTTGCATACAGCGTTTCACTTTTCAAACATTCAAGCGTACTCGTTTTTTTTTTATTTCACTCCATTCGTCTGCGGTGTCGGGTTTTTCTGCTCTGCGCTGTGATCGGCTGCTTGTGTTTGTTCGGCGGGGTTAATCCAGATGTTTTTGCGGGTCTCGTGTGCGTTTGGCAGGTTTTACGGTGAGTGTTCGGTGGGTTTGCGGCCGTTTTTCCCTGCACTATGACGGCCCCGTGGTGCTTGCTGAATACAACGCAGGGTCGGTGAAATGGGATCGCCAAATCACACCGAATTGAAGAGAACGAAAAGTCACCGAACGTGCAGTGACTTTTCGATTCTCTTTGAATAACCCTGAGAGTTTAAGTCTGTGGGTGTTTGAATGGACAACTTCACAAACAACATTTTTAGTGTAGAATATAACTGTCCTGCAGTCTAATTACAGTGTGGGTAGAATTCTTAGGTCTATATCGTGTCCTATTAATTCTATTACAGCTTTACCATAAGAGTCATTATCTTAAATTTAGCCTCAAATTGTCTCCTGTATGTTCAGATGGAGAGATTTTGGTGTAAAGAGAATGGAGTTACAAGTACAACTTCAAAATCACTATTTAAACCACCCGGTGCCAAGGTGCTCATTTCAAAAATATGCCTCTCCTCCTCTTGCCCTAACCTTTTAATGAAATCATCTTCTATATCTTTTTTTTATAAATTTTCTTTATGGCCATACATTTTAACCCTATGGGAGAGCTCCCGTGCTTCAGTTTGAAGTGTAGAGGAACTGAATGTTTATCCTATTCATTTTTCACATTTCTCACACGTTCTGAGATCCTCACATTAAGGGCCTTTTGGTGTGCACTATATATTGGAGGCCACACGGGCACTAATATATGTAATCTATATATTGGAGTGCCCATGTGGATATATATATATATATTATATCGTACCAAAAGTGCCCTTAATATCTAGATTAGGCATTTGGCCTACGTCCCTAGTTTGGTCCATTGGGAGAGAATCTCAATTTTAATATAGAGAAATGTATTTTACGCTCGTAAGGGGTTTCCTTGGTGAATTCCTTCAGTACAACGTAAAGGTAGTGAGGTATTTCATGATTATCGTTCCTGCACTTCTACCCCCACCTCCCTTTACTCCTCTGCTCCGTTCCCCTCCCATGAATAGTTACTAGACTCTCCTTCCCCTCTGGGCATCTAGAATGACCTACAGTTGTGTTCAAAATTATTCAACCCCCACTGAAATTGAGTGTTTTGGCCAGTTTGACATTGATTTTGATCATTCAGTCATCTTGCTTACAATTAAATCAAAGAGGCACGTGTAGGTCAGACAAATATAACATTTATAATGAAATAACCACAAATGTCTTTTCTGTGCTCACATCATTATCAGTTTTATTCAACCCCCAAGTGACATTCAATCTTAGTACTTAGTACAACATCCTTTTACAGTTATAACAGCTTTTTTTTTTTTTTTTATATTTAAAGTTTTTTTTATTTTGAAAGACAGCTTAACAGCAAACAAAAGAGTAATAAATGGCCTCACAGGACCAAGCAGTAAAGCATTATACATAAGTATGGTCATACAGGGCCAAAACATGTCATCTGAAAAAGCACAGCGATTAACATAAAAAGTCATCCAAGTGTAGTCATAGATTAACAATAAACATCCCCTAATAGGGGGGTCTCTCTCTACAGGTAGGTTACAAAAACAAAAGTGTGTCGAGGGAAAGGGGAAAAAGGGGCTGCAGGACCAGCATATGTCAGCTGTAAAATAAAATAAGCCTCAAGAGGGACAAGGAAGCAGGTAAGAGCACTGCAAGAGAACAGGGCATAAAAAATAAAAAAGGGGGGAGGTGAGATGGCAAAGGCCAAGATGGTGCCTGCCCAGGCGATTTCCTGTGCGGCCGGAAAGACCGCGGGAAGGCCACGGGGAGTAAATGGCACTAAGGCCCAGGCACTCGGGAGCGAGGTCGGGCACCAGGCCACGGCCGCATCTCCCAAGACATCCTGAAGGAGCCAAAATAAATTGAAAGAAAAAGAGGAAAAAAACAAAAGGGGGGGGGCGTTAGAAAAAATAAGTGTCTTCAATGAAAGTCCTCGATAATGTCACAAATGCACATAAAGACACTCAGGAAAGTCTCATAGCAGGGGGAGGAATGACTCAGCTAGGGGAGGAACATCAAAAATAACGAAAGGGGATCAGGGAACAAAAATACTCGGCTGAGGGGGGAACAAAAACAAAAGTGTCTGCATGGGGGGGGGGTCAACGTAAAGCACTCCGGTCGGCAACATTAAGGGACCAAAGCTGACCGCTTCAGCCTGTGTCCAGCAGGAGGGCCACCTGCACGGGTCCACCGCGCCAAGGCAGCTCACGGGGCACACTACAGGAGGACATCCACTGGGCCAACCCCATCTCAGCTAGGGCCACACAAGGCCCAGATAAAAGCATCCTGCCTGTACCCATCCTCCCGATGATCTGCCGCGGTCTCATTATGGACGGCTCAGGGGGAGCGACGGCAAGTCGCACGGGGTCCTCTGCTGCTTCTCTGGAGTCTTCAGTGCCGGTCGGCCCCTCGTCACCTCTTCGTTCAGGGAACGCAGCCTCTGACCTGGAGACATCCTCCTCAACGTCCGCAGAGGGTTCAGCCACCGGCAGCACCGTGTCCTCCACTTCTCCTCTCTTCCGTTCCGTCCCCAGTACATCCATTAGCCTGCGCCACATGCCACGGGTAACCGGGCTCTTGTCGTCCCCAGGCATCAGCGTCAAGCAGGCCTCAAGGCCCTCCAACACCGCTCCCAAAGTCTTCATGGGGGAAGGGCAGGCCAGCCGCTGCCGATCCTCAGCCACCCCCGTTAACTCTGCTGCGTGTCCGACAGCAGCAGCCGGAGGACAGGGGCCCTCCATCCCCGCAGCTTGCCGCAACCCGGAACCCTGTGAATGAGGCCGAAGGAGGGTCTGGACGTGCAGGCGCCAAAGCCCAGGCCCCAAGATGGCCGCCGGTGGATCGTGCTCTGCAGGCACCCGAGGTACGAAACGGGCTGTCTCAGGTCCGGAGGGGGGAACCATGCAGCCTCCGGACAGCACAACTCCGGTGGCCAGCCACCCCGGTACCTTTAAAGCAGAAAAGTCCCCTTTTTAAAGTCATCAGAAGGTCGCTTATGGAGGCAGACGAGCGGAGCTCCATCAAAGCACGTCCGTCTCCGTTGGTAGCCGGCCACGCCCCCCGTTATAACAGCTTTTAAACGTGAAGCATAGCTTGACACAAGTGTCTTGCAGCGATCTACGGGTATCTTCGCCCATTCGTCATGGGCAAAAGCCTCCAGTTCAGTCACATTCTTAGGCTTGCGCACTGCAACTGCTTTCTTTAAGTCCCACCAGAGGTTCTCAATCGGATTTAAGTCAGGTGACTGCGATGGCCACTCCAAAATGTTCCAGCCTTTAATCTGCAACCATGCTCTAGTGGACTTGGAGGTATGCTTGGGATCATTGTCCTGTTGAACGGTCCAACGTCTCCCAAGCCTCAGGTTTGTGACGGACTGCATCACATTGTCATCCAATATCTCCTGGTACTGAAGAGAATTCATGGTACCTTGCACACGCTGAAGCTTCCCTGTCCCTGCAGAATCAAAACAGCCCCAAAGCATGATTGACCCCCCGCCATGCTTCACAGTAGGCAAGGTGTTCTTTTCTTCATAGGGCTTGTTCTTCCTCCTCCAAACATAGCGTTGATCCATGGGCCCAAACAGTTCTAATTTTGTTTCATCAGTCCACAGAACACTATCCCAAAACTTCTGTGGTTTGTCCACATGACTTTTTGGCATACTGCAGTCGACTCTTCTTATTCTTTGGAGACAGCAAGGGGGTGCGCCTGGGAGTTCTGGCATGTAGGCCTTCATTACGCAGTGTGCGCCGTATTGTCTGAGCTGAAACTTCAGTACCCAATCTGACAAATCTTTTCTCAGTTCCTCAGCAGTCACACGGGACTTTTCCCACTCTACGCTTCAGGTAGCGTACAGCAGTCAAAGTCAGCATCTTCTTTCTGTCACGACCAGGTAGCGTTTCAACAGTGCCCTTTGCCTTGAATTTGCGAATGATGCTTCCTATGGTCTCTCTTGGTATTTTAACATCTTTGCAATCTTCTTATAGCCATTGCCCTTCCTGTGAAATCACCTCTTCTCTTGTCTTCCTGGACCTTTCTCTTGACTTCACCGTGTTTGTAACCACACCAGTAAATGTCTAGAAGGAGCTGAGTATCACAGTCATTTTAAAGCTGCCTAATTGGTGCTTATTATGCTTTATTGCTGCTCCGTGACATCCACAGGTATTTTCAATACCTGATTGAAAACACTTGAATGAACCTCTATTCTTCAGAGTGGTAGTCTTTACGGGGTTGAATAATTGTGTCAATGAAGAATTCACAAAAGAAACATTTACTACTGTATTACAAAACCAATTGATGTCATTTTAGTTGCATATGGTTCTTTAAAAAGTCCTTGTAGGATTTCATTCTGAATACAATTACAAATGTACACTAAATTCCCTAAAACCCTTTACAGCATTGGGGGTTGAATAATTTTTTTTTAAATTGAAACGTTTTTATTGTTTTATGCAAGGAAAGGTACATTACAAAACAAAGCAAAATGTGATGTTTAACAATGAGGCTTATCCAGTAGATACAAGACATTAAGCAAGTGTTGTAATATTTGCACTCCTATGGTAAGGAAAAACACATTTAACTCATAAATTGCAGAGGGTCATTTTTGGTAGTCGTCCAACCGAATAGTGATGAAAGATCTTATTACAAGCCTCTGGTGTCGTAGGGGTGTGTAATAACAAGGAGACGAGGGGAGAAAAAAGAAAGGAGAGAGAAGAGAAGAAGAAAGAAAGAGCGAAAGAAAGAAAAAAAAAGGGGGGGGCGAAGAGTTAGAGGGGGACAAGTTTGAGAGGAGGGGGTCCAGAAGGGTCAGAATAAGTATAGTGCAGGAAGGGAGCAATATTGTCATAAAAAATTGTGTTGTTAAAGGCACACATAAGGACCTCTGGCAGGGGCCTTCATCTGTTAGGTAGATCATTTGTTTCCTATATATAAAGTATCATTAGAGTCTAATGCTCCGTTGTGGTAGGGTCCCCCCGGCCTCCGTTGCCCTCCTCCAGCGCCTTCCTGAACTGTGCTGAGGAGCAGTAAGTTGACCAGTGGTACCACGTCTCTGTATAGAGTTGTGCTGCTTTTGTGGGAGATAGGGCTAGTTCCTCGTTTGACCTCAGGGTTTCCATTCTGTCAATCAGTGTTTTTAGGGGGGGGGATCGAGGTTGTTTTCCAGTATAAAGGAATCAAGGATCTAGCTACCAGGAGAATACGCAATAGTACTGATTTCTTCATTGATTTCAACGAAAATGGGAGTTGTGAAAGTAAGAATATTTGCGGTGTAAAGTCTAGGTCCACATCTGTAGTATTGCGCACGAGATCTTGAATTCTCCTCCAGTATATTTGTATCAGAGCACATTCCCACCAAATGTGCAGATATGTGCCCATTTCAGTCGTGCATCTCCAGCAGGTTGGGGATATAGTGATATTAAATGTGGCCATAAGGGCAGGAGTGCGGTACCAAAAGGTCAGGAGTTTATAGGATGTTTCCTGCAACTTGGCGACCTGAGTACCTGAATGAGTGAGGGACAACGTACCAGACCATACTTAATCTGTTATGGAAGTATTAAGGGTGCGCTCCCAGCGAGACATGTATTCCGGAGGTTCATTGACCAGGTCACGCAGAAGACCATATAGTGTGGACACGCCATGTGCTAACGGGGAGGTCCGTCGGCAAAGAGTCTCAAAGGAAGAAAGCGATCTAGTTAGAGAGTTGTTATTTGGTAAACTCCGCAAGAATGATTTAATCTGATGAAAATTGAAAAGTTCTGCAAATGTAGGGACCAGCCGGTCAGGTGCCTCTAAAGTTACAAAGGTTCCATTCCGTATTATGTGGTGGACCCCTATGTTTGGGGAATCTGCGAGGCGAGTCGCCAATGATTGTAATATCTCAACAGGGAAATCTGGATTGTATCGCAAAGGTAGGAGGGGAGAAGGGTATGTTGATAGGGTATATTTTGTTCTAGCCTTGTGCCAGACGGCCAGCGTGTTGCCCACTGGGGAGAGTTCTTTAACAGTGTTTTTAACAGCAGACCAGGGAAGCCACGGAAGAGTCCACATAGGGCGGCCGGCTTGCGCTTCCTCCAAGTCGAGCCACTTCTGCTCAGGAGAACCAGTCACCCAGTCAATCACTCTAGTTAGGTGCGTTGCGTAGTAATACAGGCTCGTGTCTGGGAGTGCGAGCCCCCCATTCTGTTTCGATTTGCAGAGTACGTCATGCTTGAGTCTAGGGCGAGTGTTAGGCCAAATGAAGGAAGAAAATAGCGTGCGTATCTCTTTATGAAATGATAGAGGAATGCAAATAGGGATCGTGTGGAATAAGTATAACAGGCGGGGCAGGAGATTCATTTTAATAACGCTGATGCGTCCCATCCAGGATAAATATTTCGGGGACCATCTTGCAATATCCGTTTTTAAGACCTCAAGAAGTGGTGTAAAATTTAATGTAAATAGCTTTGCGATATCTGGTGAAAGACGGATGCCTAGATATACGAGTGACGAGGAGCACCAGCGAAATGCATATTGCATGCTCAGTACGCGTCGCCAATGCTTTTGTGGGGAGATTGCCAGGATTTCTGATTTCGAGTCATTTATTTTAAAGCCTGATAGCAAGCCGTATTCATGAAGCTCCTTAACCACTTCTGGCATAGACCCTACTGGGTCGGGTAAGATGAACATTAAGTCATCCGCATATGCGGAGACCTTATGTTCGGCGTGTGCACCTTGTATCCCTGTAATGCCCACGTTTTGTCGTATTGAGGACAACAGTGGTTCCAGACTAAGTGCGAATAAAAGTGGTGAGAGCGGGCAGCCCTGACGCGTGCCGTTATGTATTTGAAATGTGGGCGTGAGTGCTCCGTTTACTCTGACTCTAGCCGTCGGCGTCGAGTACAGCGCCGTAATCCAGCACACAAAAAGCTTCACCAACACCATATCGTTTCAGTGTTTGAAACAGATAAGGCCATAGTACCCGGTCAAAGGCTTTTTCAGCGTCGGTCGAGAGAAGTAGTAACGGACGCGCCATGCGTTTCGAGTGGGCAATGGCATTTATGACTCTAATTGTCGCGTCTCTGGCTTCGCGTCCCGGAATGAACCCTACTTGGTCAGGGTTAATTAGCTGAGGCATGAATCTTTTCAATCGATTGGCTAGGACTCGCGCTAAAAGTTTCATATCGTTATTAAGGAGGGAAATGGGTCTGTAATTTCCGCAGGCTGTGTGATCTTTCTCCGGTTTTGGAATTAGAGATATCGTCGCCATCAACGAGTGAGGGTGAGGTCTTATCCCTTCTCGGAAGGCACTAAATAGCTGCACAAGTGTAGGCAGGAGGTCTCTAGTATTTTTCTTATAGTACTCTATGGGCAAGCCATCTGGACCCGGGCACTTCCCATTTTTGGACGTCTTTAGTGCTTCCAGTATTTCTTCCGCAGTTATTTCCGTGCACATTGCTTCACGGTCCGTAGAGTCTAGGGGCTTAAGAACCGTACGTGCCAAGAAGGCGTCAATATGTTCCAAATTCCTATCTGCCGGTGTTGGAGTGTCCAACTTATATAGACCCGAGAAAAACCTCAGAAATTCCCCCGAGATTGCACTTGGGTCCGTTACAAGAGTACCCCCTGGTGAACGTATTTTTGGTATATAAGATTTAATACGTCTGTCTCGTAGTAGCCGAGCTAGCAGTCTGCCTGGCTTGTTTTCTTGTAATGCAAAAAACGAGCGAGATCTCATTGCCTGGAACCGAAGGGACGAGCTCGTCAGTTTGTCAAGAGCCTGTCGCGCCTGAACAAGGCGTTGATACACCGTGGCGTCATTTGATGTGATATGTTCAAGTTCTAGCACCCAAATCGTTTCTAGAAGTGTGTTGCGTTCTAGAGTGTGCAATTTTTTCCTAGCCGTACCCTTGCTAATAAAGAAGCCACGTATGACCGCCTTATGTGCCTCCCAAAGTGCCGAGATAGGTGTGTCAGATGTAGAGTTTTCCATAAAGAATTGTTCCAGTGTCGCGTGAAGTTCCTCACCAATGAGAGGGTCATCTAGCATTGAGACGTTTAGTCGCCATTGACGTACGGGGGGAAAATAGCTGCGATTGTAGTGCCAATTTAATGGGTGCGTGGTCCGACCATGTTGTGGCCAAAATTTCTGCTGAGCTTGATAGGTTGAGGTTACTATGATGCATAAAGAAGTAGTCTATTCTCGAATATGAGCAGTGTACTTGTGAGTAGTATGTGTAATCACGATCCATAGGGTGAAGTGCCCGCCAGACATCCACCAGCCTATTTTCATGTAGTGCGCGTCGGATTGTGCGCAAGACATGAGAGGGTGTGGCTGAGGTACCCGCAGAGGAGTCAACCAGTGGATCAAGCGTCACATTAAAGTCCCCAGCGAGGATTGTAATCCCCTGCTGGAAAGTTTCCAGCGAGCGCAGTATTCGTGATAGACAGGTATGTTGTTTTTTATTAGGCAGGTATATAGATACGAAGGTATAAACTGTGTCAAGGATGGATCCCCTGACAAATATGTATCTACCGCCTTCATCTATCATCGTGGTGTCCAGTACGAAAGGGATATCTTTAGAGATTAAAATTGCAACTCCCCTAGACTTACTTTGGGAGTAGTTACTGAAAAATCCTACGGGATAGAATGCGTCCCGCAAAGTCGGGGCTGACCCTGATCGAAAATGGGTCTCCTGGAGGAAGGCAACGGATGCACGTGAGGCCCTTAAGTCACGTAATAGACGAGATCGTTTTTTGGGAATGTTGAGGCCTCGAACATTATGGGTTTGTAGATGTAAGTCGCAAGGGGCATATGGCGTTTTCATATGGGGCATGGTAGTAGCGGAGCGCAAGAAGTACTTTTAAAGAAACTGGGTTCAATGAGTGAGTGTATCAGTATCAATTCCAATGTAAAAAATTACTGAGGTAGTGGTAGAGAAGGAAGCGTAGGGGGTTAAAAGGGAGGGAGGATGTAGAGGAGAGGATAGGGGAAAGAGAGAAGAAAAAAAAAGAATCAGAAGAATAAGGAGGTGTTAAGTGCACCAATCTGGGTGTCACCCGCCACCACAGTGCCGTAGGCCAGGTGGGAGGACTCTCAATTGGGGTTAATTGCACTATACCTCGCGTGGTACTAGTAAAATGAAGGTACTAGTAAAGTTAGAGTGGAGCTCTCAGGTAAAAGGCCCGAATTCCGCCGTCACTGACTGAATATGCTGTAGGGTAAAAACCGTGGTAGGCAGGTGTAAGTAATAACAGGAGTAGGAGGGGCGTATAGCAGGAACGAGACTGTGCATCCCTTTAGAGGGACCAATATCCATTTATATTATGCATATGTAAGCAATTAGAGAGGCGTGGGTAAATACGTTGTTGTAACCTTAACCACACCAAGGAACGTTATGTGATAACGAAACAGCGATAGAAGCAGATAACTCTTAATACGTTACGTAGCTTACCATCCTAGAGAAGGTAAGGCCCCTTAGAGAGGTAACGCATGTATAGACCAGCTTTGGTAACAATCTTATAACAGTTATAATAACCCTTATTAAAAACTTAAAGGTAGAATCATATAAAGTGCCAACCGTGCGTAAACATCAAACAGTTGAGAAACCATTGCCCTCCCCCCACCCAAGCGACCGTGCCACCCCCTCCCACCCTCCCCTTCTAACCCGCTATACCTCCCCTGTCACTTATCAATGAGGTCGTTACTCTAGAGCTCTAGTCTGGAGCCAGCTGCGCACTCCCCATCATCTTGGAGAAGCTACTGCGTTGATATATAAGGCGCATGAGAATATCTCGAGCCTCAGTGCGAGACAATGGCAGTTAGGAAGCCATAGTGCAGGGTAGCAAGCTCAGGCAGTGTCCGATCATCTTTGACCACTAGTAACGAACAGTTGAAGCATGTGACAAGACACTTCCAGCAGAAAGGGGAATAGTACTGACTTCCGCGTGGCACCAGCAGTTGGTAATCAGTGGGCAGATGGGGATGAAGTCTCCAGGTGGTCAATGTCTATCACCCATACATGGGTGGTCTAGAGGACCCGTATGCGTCCCTTAGGTGCGAGTCCGAGTAGACTAAGGACAGTCTAACAGCATCATACCAAACCAAAGGCTTTGTAATTAGAAACAACTCGGAAAAGCGTATGGATAAAAACAAAAGTAAATGGTAAAGCCATAAAGTTCAGGTGGGTAGAATGCGAACCATACTGTTACAAGAAGCTTTTTAAGAGATTCCCCCCCCCCGCCTCTTGAGAACTAACCCACCCTCCGCATCTCTCTCCCTATTGATATACAAGCGAGTGAGGGAAAGTGAAAACTAAAGTCGTCTCCAGACGCGTAACCATTATAACGACACCATGTAGTTGTGTGAGGTGGGAAGTGGGTGATGAGCCACGAGCTGAAAAGTGCTATCATTCCCCATCTTACTGCTAGCTTTTGATCCATAAGTCAAGTAGTTGTAGTTACAAAATCTTATATAGTCTAAGCATCTGGCACCGTATTAGGGGGAGCTAGAATCCTTCCGGGGTGGTAGTCCGCCATTGTCTATACATGCGTAAATGCAGTCGTTGTAGTATATGTACCAGCCATCCATACAAAAAAGCTGATTCCTGGAGTGCTGGTCAGCTTACTGACTATGCCAGCCATTCTCATGTGGGAACGGGGTCTGAGTTCGCAGAGTGTGGTGCCTTATCGCATCGTCCGTCACGAGGTGATCTTTGTGGGTGGGGTTTACCTGTCTGGCGTGTTGGTGGTGAGGTCGTAATGGGTGAATGTTCCCTCTCCACGATCTCAGTCTGTGGGAGATGCAACTCTGACAGGAACAAGTCCACGTCCTTAGGTGTTCGAATCGTGTGAAGCTGGTTATTCCGACGTACTTGCAATGAGAACGGGAACCCCCATCTGTAGGGGATGTCTGCCTCCCTCAGTAGTTGCGTGACCGGTCGTAGAGAGCTACGTGCGAACAGGGTATGCGGGGAGAGATCTTGGAACAGCTCGAAGTTCTCATTGGCAAAACGCCACTTTCGACGTGCCCGTGCCCTTAACATTATCTCCTCCTTTATCGTGAAATCCGGAAGATGGCAAATTATATCACAAGGGGGGCCAGAGTCAGCCACAGCTCTGGGACACAGCGCCCTGTGCGCCCTATCTATCACGGTGTGATGCAGAGGGGGGCATCCCAAGATATGAGTAAACGCTCCCATAAGGAAGTCCTTTAGCTCCGTAACGCCTTCATGGACTCCCCGCACTCTTATATTATGTCGCCGTGATCTATTTTCCAAATCATCTATGCGGCGAGTCATGTCCGAGAGTCGTTGGTCCGCTAGCGTGTTTTGGTCATGTGGGCAGATCTGGTGTGCCACGGCCGTTTCCTCTAAGCGTGCCACCCTCTCATCGATGGCCGAGATATCAGCCCTAACTGCCGTGATTTCTTGTCCAAAAGTTATTTGTATTTGATCAAGCATGTCCTTAAGGTCCGTTCTCGTGGGCAGGTCAGCTATAAGCATCTCCAGTCTTTGCATCGCTAACTGACCTCCTTGTGAAGACGGTTCCAGCTGCGCGGGAACGGTCGCCATCTTGGCCGGGGATTGAGCTGCAGGCCGCGATCGTGAGGAGCCAAAATAAGCCGTAATAGGGCTTGCTGGTGTCCCTCCTGGGGTACTGGTGGGTCTCCCGGGTGTCCTGCGTGTAGAGGAGCATACCATATCCACTAGCTGATGTGTTAAGGTGAAAGATTCAGCGGCGGTATCGGGAGCTCTCACACTACACGTCCATCTCTATAGCTGGTCAAGCCACACCCCTCGGGGGTTGAATAATATTGAACACAACTGTATGGATATAAAGTGATAGCACCGTGGTCCTGGTTGCAACCAATAACAATGCCTTGTTTTGTCTTCTCCTTTTGCGTGATCACAATTGTGTGTGATCAAAGAGAGAACTGATAAATAATAATTTCCCTGTCCTATACATATAAAAGGTTGTCCAAATATATATATATAATAGAGCCTTTTCTTAAATAAATGTAGCTGACTATTTTGCTGTAGAAAGTCTCAGGAATGTGGGATGATATGACTTAGAAAGTTACCCCTCCTCTCCTTTCTCTGACCATACTATGACACGTGATGCTGGGCAGAAAGAATGTATAACAATGCTTTTGGACTGACCATGCTGGTCAACTGTGACGTGAAAATATATATGTACACTGATTGGTCACTGTTATTCTATTGTATATAAGCCAAATCCACAGACCATCAAATTGAAAGAGTTTTTTACTCTACACCCTTGTGTGTGTCTTTACTGCTTTCCCAAGCTAGCGCTGCGTTTACCACGCCTTACATGAGAAATACCGAAATCTCCGTTGCATGTCTTGGTAAATATGAGTATGAAATTAATCCTTTACACGCGTCATGCATGTATAAGGCTATTTAGGAGGCAATGACACAGTTACGCGGTTTTCAGCAACTGTCTGAGAAAGTTATTGTTGACTGTAGTACACAAATATTTATCTCAATGTCCATTCGGTAACATTTTTCTCCGTTACTGATTTATTTTAAAAAGTGCACCTATTATAATCTGCTTCCACAAATTCTTTGTTGATAATGCATAGAAAAGTAATATTTGTGGTAAACTATTGGAATCTGAGTTATGTTCATATGATCTAATATATAACCTTAGGAATAATGTATTACTCTGCAAAGACCACTGAAAAAGATATGACTTGTATATGTTCTGCAATAAAACGTAAAATAATTTTTACTCCTCATGTTTAAATATTATCAAAATGACATCTGTGCATAGGCGATAATGGCTGAGCAGTGAAGAGTTAAATAAAGCATTTTATTATCCGACTATTATAAGTTCAGTTTGCCTATACCTCCCTAACAAAACAGCATAGTGTCACTTAGTGCAGCATTGTGGCATTATAAATTGAAACAATACACCTCATGTGTTGACTGAGTTTTGAATTCTTCTACTTTTAGCTGATTTGACCGGTGATGATTGGTGTCTTAATGGGGAGCTCACATCAACCAAAATTAAAATAGAAGTACCTCTTGAAAGCACAGGCCTCATTCCTTCTGTTACTCTTGCAACCAGTACTGCCTCTGTGCCCTCGGTGATTGAAGCCCCTTCTCAGCTGTCAACATCTGATGAGGTAAGCATTTCAGTTCAGTTAATGGAAAAGGTATAATGCATGGATCGTTCTTTTTTTTTTTCTTCGTTTTTTGGATGCCCGGCAGGCTTAGAGGGTGCATAACCCTTACCAGAACAATCTCTACCAAATAAAATACACAACAGCATTGAGTGGATATAGAAGGCCACGGCTTCATTTTTATTCATTGCTAAATAATTACATTGTAAAGTTCAGTGCATCATAAGACTACATTGTTGACAAACCATTATTGTATTATTATTAACCCTTTCGCTGCTGAGGCATTTCCCGCCTCTGTGCTGAGCTCATTTTTACCGGTTTTGCTCATCATGTTTAAACGTGTTTTGAAGGCTTATTTTAGTATATGACCCAGACATATTATATATCGTTCTTTCCGTCAGACTCGGCAGATTCATAATATGTCATTATTATATGTATACGTCATGACCTGTCTGTATATTATAACAAAAAATGCAATAAAATATGAATTTTCAATAATTTACAACGTGTAAAGTGTTGTTTTTTTTCACATTTTAACATGCGAGCAATTGCGGTTATATTTTGTATGGGGTGCGCTTGTTAAAAAAATTAGAAATGGGGTCTCGTTACATTTTTTTTGGGCAAAATTACGCAATTTTTAACAAACGCACCGCATACAAAAATCGTTAGTGCAGCATCATTGTTCACATTATAATTGAAATGGGAACAATATTGCTGCATTAACAAACCAAAAAAAATAAAAAAAAATTGTTTTTTTTTTTTATAATTTTTTTAAAATATTTTTTTTTTATTTTAAATTTTTTTTAAAAAACTTTTTTCACAGTCGTGTTTGGTATCGTTGGAACGGCCATGCTCTGGCCGATCCAACAGTACCAAACCTTAACCCCTAGCTGCCACGGATCGGGAGATAGGGGGTTCCAATGAACCCCCTATCTCCACCATTGGTGGCAGCTAGGGGTTAACTCCAGGACTGGTGTCATCGTGCTATGCACGATGACGCCGGTCCTCAGGGGGAGTTCCCGGAGGCTTGGCCGACATCCAAGATGTCGGCCAGCTCCGTGAAAGGATCATGAACCGGCGCTTTTCAGCGCCGATTCGTGATCCGGCTCCCCAGGGGTTAATGACGGCCACCGTTTGGAAGGGCAGGCTGTGCCCTTCCAAACGGTGCCTGGCATTAAGCTCAAGACCCCCGCGATCGGGAGGGAGAGAGGTTCGAAGGACCTCCCCCCCTCCCTTTCAGGCACCTCTTCCGCACACGCGGGGGGGGGGCACCTGAAATAGATGTCATCGCACCACCGTGATGACATCTATTGTGCCGGCGGCGGTCCCGGGGGCACAGCGATCGGCCGGAATCCGGCCGATCACAGGCTGCTTCGGGAGGACGCGCTCAGCGCGTCCTCCGCAGCCAACCCTTCCTGCGTCCTCCGCAGCGAAGTGGTTAATAGGGATGCACTGATACCAATATTAGTATCGATACTGATGCAGATACCAGTGGCGTCGTAACGTGGGGGTGGAGGGTGCGGCCCGCACCAGGTGACACCCGGCTTTAGGGTGACACCATCACCCTAAGGGCGGGTGTCTCACCCCCCACCGCGTATTCGCTCCCTGCGAGCGTCCGAAGCATGCAGCTTCGGCGCTCGCCTGGAGGAAACACGTCACCAGCCAATCGCGGCTGGTCACGTGGCTCTCCCAGGCGAGCGCCCAAGCTGCGCGCCGCCGGACGCTCAGAGGGAGCGAACAGAACACGCGCGGAGGTGAGCTGGGGGCCTGGCAGTATCCATGTGCTGGGGCATTCCATGAGGAGCTGGGGCAAATCCATGTGTGAGCTGGGGCATTCCATGAGGTGCTGGGGCAAATCCATGTGTGTGCTGGGGCATTCCATGAGGAGCTGTGGCATTCCATGTGTGAGCTGGGGCATTCCATGTGTGAGCTGGGGCATTCCATGAGTAGCTGGGGCAAATCCATGTGTGAGCTGGGGCATTCCATGAGGTGCTGGGGCAAATCCATGTGTGAGCTGGGGCATTCCATGAGGTGCTGGGGCAAATCCATGTGTGAGCTGGGGCATTCCATGAGGTGCTGGGGCAAATCCATGTGTGAGCTGGGGCATTCCATGAGGTGCTGGGGCAAATCCATGTGTGAGCTGGGGCATTCCATGAGGTGCTGGGGCAAATCCATGTGTGTGCTGGGCATATCCATGAGGAGTTGGGGCATTCCATGTGTGACCTGGGCATTCCATGAGGAGCTGGGGCAAATCCATGTGTGAGCTGGGGCATTCCATGAGGAGCTGGGGCATTCCATGTGTGACCTGGGCATTCCATGAGGTGCTGGGGCAAATCCATGAGTGAGCTGGGGCATATCCATGTGTGAGCTGGGGCATATCCATGAGCTGCTGGGGCATATCCATGAGGTGCTGGGGCATATCCATGAGGTGCTGGGGCATATCCATGTGTGAGCTGGGGCATATCCATGAGTGAGCTGGGGCATATCCATGAGTGAGCTGGGCCATATCCATGAGTGAGCTGGGGCATATCCATGAGCTGCTGGGGCATATCCATGAGCTGCTGGGGCATATCCATGTGTGCTGGGGCATTATCCATGTGCTGGGGCAGTATATCCATGAGAGGAGCTGGGGCAGTATATCCATGAGAGGAGCTGGGGCAGTATATCCATGAGAGGAGCTGGGGCAATATCCATGAGAGGAGCTGGGGCATATCCATGTGTGCTGGGGGCAGTGTCCATGAGAGCTGGGGCAATAGCCATGTGTGAGCTGGTCTGGGGCACTATATCCATGTATGAGCTGGTCTGGGGCAATATATCCATGTGTGAGCTGGTCTGGGGCAATATATCCATGTGTGAGCTGAGGCGCAATATATCCATGTGTGAGCTGAGGCGCAATATATCCATATGTGAGCTGGGGCAATATATATCCATGGGTGAGCTGCTGGGGGCAATATATAACTGTGAACTGAGGCAATATATCCATATGTGAGCTGGGGCAATATATATCCATGGGTGAGCTGCTGGGGGCAATATATATCCAGTCTAATCCAGAGCTGCTGGGGGCAATATATCCAGAGCTGCTGGGGACAATATATATCCATGTGTGCTTTCACTGCCTTCGAACAGGCAACGTACTTGCTGGCAGTTGGCTAAAATTTGTGTGAGCATATGAGAGAGCTCCACAGCAATAACCTCACAGTAATGTGCGCTGTGTGTGTATGAGCATTCAGTGTTATATGGGAGTACTGATTTAGGAGTAAGAATAGTTAAAAAAAAAAATCTGTAAAACTCGGGGGGGGGGGGTGACACCATAAATTACCGCACCGGGTGACACCAACCCTAGTGACGCCACTGGCAGATACCGTTCATTTGCATGAGTACTTGTACTCGTGTAAATGCCACCAATATTTCTATTGATACCGGAAGCCAGCACTGGGCTGTGAAAGCGAGCGCAAGAAAAGGCGCAGTGAGAGAAAGCATGCACAAACGACAGCACAAGAAAGCGTGTGAGTCAGTGAATGTGAGACGGAGTTTGAGTGAGACTGTGAAAATGTAAACAATGAAAGGGCACAAATGAGCATGTCAGAGTGAGTGAGTGAGTGTGTGTGAACGAGCATGTGTGTGAGCGAGCCAGCTGGTGAGTCTTGCTTTCACAGTTGCAGAGATAGCTAATATTCCATTTCCCCAGTCTGTGCCTCTGAGGTGATCAGGATTTCACATGCACAGCTTGTGCTAGTTTATGTGAAGCTTTGATGGGGGAGTAGTGGGTGGGGAGGTGGTGGGGGAGTATTCAGGTAGTAGGAGCTGAGGAAACACCCCTAGCTGAGGGGTGTGCCAGAGAAGATGAAATGACTGAGTTTAAAGCAAGAAAATACATATTTTTTAAACTTTTATTGATTTAATCCTAGTTTGTCTATTGGCATAAAAGTGTTTAACTGTCAATTTTAAAAAAAAAATCTAGACATGCATGTCCCTTTTAAGCTGGAAGTGCTTTCCCCACATCCAAAGAAGAGGCGTTCTATCCCACTATGTCATCAAACCATAATTAAATTAAAATGTTCACCACACTCCCATGAAATCACCACCCCAGCAACATGAACGTTCTCTAGCCTAGACGTCCTAGTCTAGCTTAAACTACTACTAATTAAGGATTTGATTGCTTGATTGTCAAAGTGGTTTGATGGTGGTGTGTGTATGTATCAGGGTTATTTAGAGAGTGGTGAAAAGCAGGAGAATGATTGGAGAATGTAAAATTTGAGGTCAAAATAGTCGATTTGGAAAGTGAGATGAATGGGAGAATTTTTCTGGTTTGGATATTTTGACCTCGAATTTTCCATTCTCCAGCCATTCACCTCTCTTTGAATAACCCTGATAGTGTCAGATGGTCTTTTAACCCTTTCGCTGCTGAGGCTTTTCCCGCCCCTGTGCTGAGGTCATTTTTACCGATTTTGCTCATCATGTTTAAACGTGTTTTGAAGGCTTATTTTAGTATATGACCCAGACATATTATATATCGTTCTTTCCGGCAGACTCGGTAGATTCATAATATGTCATTATTATATGTATACGTTATGTCATGTCTGTATATTATAACAAAAAATGCAATAAAATATGTATTTTCAATAATTTACAATGTGTAAAGTGTTTTTTTTTCACATTTTAACATGCGAGCAATTGCGGTTATATTTTGTATGGGGTGCGCTTGTTAAAAAAATTAGAGATGGGGTCTCGTTACATTTTTTTTTGGGGAAAATTACACTATTTTTAACAAACGCACCGCATACAAAAATCGTTAGTGCAGCATCATTGTTCACATTATAATTGAAATGGGAACAATATTGCTGCATTAACAAACCAAAAAAAAAAAAAAAGTGTTTATTTTTTTTTTATAATTTTTTTTTTATAATTTTTTTTTAATTTTTTTTTATTTTTATTTTTCATTTTTTTTTTTGACAAAAATTTTCACAGTAGTGTTTGGTATCGTTGGAACGGCCATGCTCTGGCCGATCCAACCATACCAAACTTTAACCCCTAGCTGCCACGGATCGGGAGATAGGGAGTTCATTGGAACTCCTATCTCCACCGTTGGTGGCAGTTAGGGGTTAAGTCCAGGACTGGCGTCATCGTGCTACGCACGATGACACCAGTCCTCAGGGGGAGTTCCCGGAGGCTTGGCCGACATCCAAGATGTCGGCCAGCTCCGGGAAAGGATCGCGAATCGGCGCTTTTCAGCGCCGATTCGCGATCCAGCTCCCCAGGGGTTAATGACAGGCACCATTTGGAAGGGCAGGCTGTGCCCTTCCAAATGATGCCTGGGTTAACCCCCGCAGAGCCGCCGATCGGGAGGGAGAGAGGTCCGAAGGACCTCCCCCCCTCCCTTTCAGGCGCCTCCTCCGCACATGCGGGGGGGGCGCCTGAATTAGGTGTCATCGCGCAGCCGCGATGACACCTAATTCCGGCGGCTGCGGTCCCGGATGCCGGGCTGACATCGAGGATGTCAGCCCGCACCGGGGGGGCCAGCGATCGGCCGGAACCCAGCCGAACGCTGACCCCAATGGGAGGACGCGCTCAGCGCGTCCTCAGCACAGCAGCAGGAATGCGGAGGACGCGCTGAGCGCGTCCTCCGCATTGAAGTGGCTAATGTTCATGTATGATTAAGGCCTTGTGACCGAAACGTCACTACTCATTTGTGGCGTTGCTTAAACCCTCCAGGCACAGTCACGTGGTGGGGCTGTGGCGTGATGATGCGGCGCCTGTCGGGTTTAAAATCAGTAGACTCCGTTAGGTCCGGTGCTCCGACGTGGTTCTCGCTTCTCTCCGTGCTGTGTATTTTCTAAATACTATCCTGTGTACCGACTTGCCTTGTATTTTGTTTCTCCCGGCTCTTAACCCTTGGCATTCCGTTGACTACCTGATTTGGCAATACGACCTCTGGCACTTGGCTGACACTCTACTCTGGCGATACGACTCCTGGCATTCCTGATAACCTGCTCTGGTATACGACTCTTGGGATTCCTCTGACATTCCGTATTAAACCCTGGTCTGTTGTGCCGCTTAAGTACTTTTCTGATTCTGAAAATAGGTAGAGGCACCGACCATTCGACGGATCGGAAGTGTAGGATAGTTGTGCTGCGTATAGGGATCAGACATTTATATATCGAGGAGGAACGTGACATTACATCAGGGCCATGGATCCTGCAGACCTAGTTGGCCAAGATAGGGTCCAGACAGGAGTAGCAGGACCACTGCATGGATTGGACCGCCCAGGAATTGCATGCCCTCCTGAACCAGCCAAAAGGGCACCATCCTCACCTCCTGTTTTTGTACCTGTTACATGTGCTCCTTTTGTGTATTTACCTCAAGTAAATATGACTGCTCCATTGCGGTTCAACGGTTACCCAAGTGCCTGTAGGTGCTTTCTGACCCAGATAGACATCAGGGACGTGCAGTCAGGGGTGGCAGGGGAGGCAGAGCCATTCCAGTAAATTAATGAGGTCATTGTGCTGTAATGACATGTGTGATGTGTATATTTAAACTGTAAATTAAATTTTATTTATTGAAAAAAGTTCTCATACTCACCTGCTCCACGCTCCTTCGCTGTGCTTGCTTCTTCTCTCTGTCCTCCGCTTTTTTTTCTCCTGCACTTTCAGTTGCTGTGTGTGTGTGATTCACTACACAGACAGCAGGGGCAGCACTGAGCCAGCCTAGCCTACGCAATTTGCACAGCTGAATGCTACACTAATTGCAAAGCTGGTTCTACGCTTTTCAGTGCCTCCAGAAGCAATGAGAGCAATTGAAAACTTGAGCCAATGGGAAAGCTCCATTGGTCTCAAGCACTTCTTTTAAAAAAAAAAACACCCCCCATGGGGGCAGAGCTCCCCATGGATTGATTGAGGTAGGACAGTCATGTGACTGTCCTTGTCAGTCGGGGGGGGGCAGGCAGAGCCCAGCAATCAGCATGTGTGTAATAGCGTCCTCTATTAGTCAGTATTGTAAGTGCATGCTCTTACAAGATTAAACACCTGTATGCAAAAAATTTTTACAGTCAGAGTTGTAATAGCGCACTCTATTAGTCAATATTGTAAGTGCATGCTCTTAGCTGTAAAAAAAAAAAATGCAAACTTTATAAATAGTGAAACTCTATTCTCCTATATAACGATAATCAAATGCGTAAATTGCGACTGTGTAACCCTGTGTATATCTGGCTCTGATACTAGCCAGTGCCTCACCAGCCTTTGACCTCACCGCACGTCACTGATAGACATACACTTTGAGCTAAATCCTGGTATGTGTCGTTCAGATAAGGCTAAAGTGGGGTTTATTTTTAACCATTTATCCGATGAAGCTCTGTCTTGGACTACTCCTTTTGTGGGAGACCAAAAAGTCTATGGTCTATGATTACGAGGGTTTTGTAGAAGAGCTGCGTCCCATAAGTTTTTTTTTTGTTTTTTTTAAAATTATAATTTTATTAAATTTTAGATACAGAAAAAAATGTGTGTAGTGGACACAAATTACATTCAAACAGGTCTGTACAATGTCAAGTATTCACAGTATGGAAGCCCAGAGTAGTGCTTCAAGCCGGATCATGCACCATTCCTTTTACAAATGAGCCACCCCAGCAGTCGGCGTAGTCAACCATCTCGCCACAATCCTCCCGTAGCTCACCATAGACATATTATGTACACTGTTTAACCAAGTATAAATCCCACAATTCCCGTGGGTCGTGTTTAGGAGGAAAAAAATCCAGTAATTGAGTGGCTAAGCTATCATACCCTCGAAACCTTTCCAGTTGAGATTTTAAACTAGCAACAGCGGGGGAGTGCACGGTCTTCCGATTCCTAGCTATCAATAGCATAGCAGTGGATAGAACATGGAACAGCATTCTAGTTTGCTGTCGAGAGCACCAGGCCCTGCAACCCTAGTACAAAGTCCGGTGGGAAGGGAATGGTAGAGCCCACAACACTCGAGGCTAGCTCCACCATCTGTAGCCAGAAGGATTTAATATCCGGGCAATGCCACCAGATGTGCAAAAAAGAGCCCTCCAATACGCCACATCTCTAACAGGTTAAAGAGGGCACCCTTGTAACCCTCGCCACTCGGTCAGGAGTCCAGTACCACCAATAAAGCACTTTTCTGGAGGTTTCTAACAAGCTAGTATCCCGCCAATCAAAACAATAAGCCTTGAGTCAAGCCAAGTCCGGCCCCGGGAGACTATTAGAAAGAGCCTGGGTCTTTCCATAATTTTGTGATCTGAAACCATGCTATTGGCCGCCAGCGCACCCTGTAAGGCCGGGAGAGACGTATTCGGCGCCGTAACAGTCATCAGGATGTCATCTGCAAAAAGACTTAGTTTGTGGCTCGGAGGCCCTACAGGAATGCCCTGAACAGCATAGGTGCCATTCTATCCCAACGGGAATCCCCTGACCAACCACTACATGTCTTAGGTTTCTTTTCCCGCAAATCGTCTCCATCAGAAATGAACTATGTGACCTAAGGAATCGTGAACTATTGGCAGTGGTTTCTGCATTGTCTGAGTGGAGGCATCTCTTGGAAGGTTCCAGTGATCCAGTCATGATTATCACTGATCACAAAATCTGACCTATATAGGAGATGCCAAGAGATTGAATGCTAGACCAGCAAGATGGTCACTGCTACTTTCTAGGTTCCATTACTTCCTTACATATAGGCCTATTTCTCGCAACACGAAGGCTGATGCCTTGTCTAGGCAATACAGGACTTATGAACATCATGTGCAAGACCAGAATCCCATTGTCCCCCAGGAGCGTATAATAGCTTCCTCCACTGTGTGTGTTTTCTCCCCTCTTGGAGCAGCTCCAGGCAGCTCAGGGTTCTGCTCCCAGGGAGAAACCTTCAGGTAAATTGTTTGTTTGTTCCTGAAAAGCAAAGAATGTTGCATGATACAAAACCGTCTGGTCATATGGGCATAACCAAAACTGTTTCTAGTCCAGAAACCTTACCTTAATTCAGCCTCTGCATATTCCAGATAGGGCATGGTCACATCTGGCTATGGACTTCATAGTCGTGTTACCCAAATCCAAGGGTGATACAGTGATTCTCACGATTGTAGATCGCTTTTCGAAGATGGGCCATTTCGTTCCTCTCACCAAATTGCCATCGGCTGCAGAGCGGGTACCAATATTTGTCCAGAACGTAGTCCAGCTCCATGGTGTTCATCTTGGGATCGTCTCCGACAGAAGGACACTGTTTGTATCCCAGTTTTGGAAAAGGTTCCATGAAAATATGGGGGCACAGTTGGCATTTTCCTCAGCCTACCATCCTAACAGGCCACAGGTTAGAAACACAAAGCAGGCCCAAGCCGTGCTGATCTTAATACCAGGAAAGAGGTTGACCCTTATACCAAGGATGATGTAAGGCACAAGGCTACCAAGACTAACCGGGTCAAAATCAGGAGTGTGGTTCTCGTACAAAGCCAGGTCAGTATCGGGAACATGGTTCTCAGACAAAGCAGGGTCAATATATATATATATGGCGTGGTTCTCCTACAAAGCCAGGTCAGTATCGGGAGCGTGTTTCCCAGACAAAGCAGGGTCAGTATCTGCCATCAATTCAATAGTAAAGCACTGAGGAAGTAACTCCACGTCAGGGCAACGAGTAAGTGTGGCACACTGGCTTTTAAACTTGTCGGCTCCACGTAATCATGCTGCACCCCCGCCTCCTGGCCAGTCACATGATTTCTCCAGGCCGGCATATCAGTTTGCCAGCGTGCAGCAAGAACAGCGCTGCCAGGTGCCTGGGAGCCCTAGGGACAGAGGACGTGACACCCCCTTGATATTAGGATGACTCCTGATTTTAGCCAAAAGGGGTTCCAGAAATAACAGGAAAAGTGCAGAGAGGGGACAGCCTTGGTGGGTACCGTTTGAGAACTGGGTTGGGTGACAGCCCGGGAGCTGGACCTGGGTGACCTTTAGAGCAGTGGTTCTCAACCTGTGGACGCTCAGGACCCACAATTGTCCTTGGACATTAAGGCTAGGGTCAAACGAAAGTATTTTTACACGCGAACGTAAAAAAGTGCGTCCGAACGCATTGATGTATTTTTTCACGGAATATGCGAAAACGGTCATACGATGCGCATTTTCGTGCGTGATGTTTTACGAATCCAAACCAGGAAACTTTTTGCGTCTGGACGTTATGTTGGCCGGACACGAGCAGGGTCTGGCGTCTCCAAATCACACACACACACCGCTAGCGGGCGCAGCGCACTCTGTACGTCCGTACTAGCGGTTCTCGAAAAAATGCGTTCATTTTCCACTTGCGTTGCGCGGCCGGACTTTCGTGCTACCGTACTTCGTATATTGGCTGTCATTGCCCGTCATTTGCTGCTAGTGCGGCCGTGATTAAGTGCGCCAGAACGCACGTTAAAAATGTGCTGGTCTGACCCCAGCCTAAGTCGTGACCCAAAAATAATTGAATTTCTGAAACATTATAATTTATTCCACAAAACAACATGTGCAATATTCTACAATGTATGCACTTTTTAAACAATTTTGTAAACAAACAGGGATTCTTTCAAAATGGATAGTGCAGTAATCACAGCACTAGTGAAAACAAAAGCAAAAACCCAATAAGATAAACTGTAATTGAAACATATGAAATTAATTAGAACTTATGGAAAACTGGGGATGCTTCTTGCTCTTAATAAGTGTCTCAAAGTCTGGGGTGAAGGTAGGCCAAGCAACTCTAATCTAAATCACTACTGAATGAATAATAAAATATTATAAAAAAACTAAAACTCACCTGCTCCGCGCTCCCCCGCCGTCCATCTCTGCCGCTTCGCACATTATTTTTTCGCAGCAGCCTGCCCTCCCTGAGCCTGTGCAATTTGCGTAGCTGAACGCTACGCTAGTCGCATAAACTCAAGCTGGCCAAGAGATTGAGAAGTCTGCAGCGCGCATCTGGCACTGCCTGCTCCCTGAACCTACGCTCTTCAGTGCCTCAGAGACACTGTAGAGCAATGGAATAGCTTGGACCAATGGAAAAGCACGATTGGTCCAAGTCATTCAAAAAATGCCTCCATGGGAGGCTGGCCTGTATAAATATACTTTGCTTCACTGAGATGTGCATTGTGCACAGTGGCTCCAGGTGCTGGGTGTACAGAGCGTGCCACCAGTCACTGAGTCCCACCCCACACCTTCCCATTACAGATTCCCCCCCACCCTGCCATTACAGAGTATTTTACCTGATGCAGAGGCCCCAGGTGGCGCCTGGGAACATTCAGAGGTAGCCGCGCAACCTGGGATGCCACAGGTAAGATGCATCAGCAGGTCCCAGGCATTAGAGAGGTCTGGGGCCACTTGCCCCGCGACCCAGTCCACCCCTTGTCGCGACCCACTTTTGGGTCCCGACCCACCACTTGAGAAACACTGCTTTAGAGTAAAGGGACCGTACCATAGTAAAGTAAAGGTAAAGCCCAAAGCGGGAAAGACTAGCAAACATAATAGGCCAGTTCACCCTGTCTAACACCTTCTCAGCATCCAGTGAAAGGACGAAAGAAGGGTCAGTCTCCTCAGATAGTGGATATATCTAGTCGACACTGCGTCTAGTGTTGTCCTATAATTGTCTAACAGGAACAAAGCCGACCTGATTTGGGTGGACCAACTGATGGATTGGGCCTAAACGAGCTGCCAAAATCTTAGCCAGGACTTTAACTTTAAAATTGAGTAGCGAGATAGGGTGATGGTTTTCCACTTTTGATGTAAAGGCTTGCCCGCAGCACAATGATTAAACATAGTGGTGAGGTGAGAGACCAGCTCCTCTCTGAAGACTCTACAATATCCCCTGGAAAACACATCCGGATCCAGGACCTTATTTACCCTCAGAGCTGAGCTAGCACAAATGATCTCCTCCTCCTCCGTGATAGGAGCTCTTAAGCTTAGAAGCCTGCAACTCCTCAAGGCTCCTAAGAGGAATTGAGTCGAAAAAAGCCGATATTCCAGCCATTTAGACTGAGGAAGTAGGGCCATGGTTGGGGGGGGTGTGATTGTATGAAGAGGAGAAATAAGAGGCAAAGGCTCCGCTAATATCACTGGGAGAGTTGACCAGTTCGCCACTCGTGATCTGTACAGCGGAGAGGGTAGCGAATTTACTACGGGGTTTCAGAGTACGTGCTAGTAGGGGATCCTCTATCAGTTTATTTGCTTTCTCAAAACAGAAACGGCGGGATCCTAATTTTTTTTAGCTACATCATCCAGCATCATTTTCTTCAAAGCTTTGCAAACAGCTAGAAGGTTCGCTAGAAGTTCTGAAGTGGGGCGGGGGGGAGGGGATGGGATTTAATATTCTGTTCCAGGGCCTGAAGAGATTTCAGAAGGGATAGGAGCAGCTGGGTTTTAATGCGTTTGTTTTGGGTGACTATCTGAATGAGGTGACTCCTCATTACCGCCTTATGGGTGGGCCAAATCGTGGAAGAGGGTTGCTCACCTTGAGGGTTATCCTGAAAATATCGTTGTAGGACAGGACGGATTTGTTGCTCTGCAAGCGGGCCTTCGAGAAGAGTTAAACAAAGCCCAGCGGGTAGCGACCCTGGGAATATGTAAATACAGTGCTATACAGTGTGAAGGAATTGGCAGAATTCAGCGCTTCTTTCTGACTGTTCCTTTTAAATAGGTTGCAGCCTGGAATGTCTTCAACGTGGGTGCAAATAATAGATTGTTCTCAGTGCCTCAAAATAAAACAATCTATTATTTGCACCCACGTTGAAGACATTCCAGGCTGCAACCTATTTAAAAGGAACAGTCAGAAAGAAGCGCTGAATTCTGCCAATTCCTTCACTCTGTATATACATTTCAGTAGACTGGGATATACCACTTTTGTGAGCGAAATAAGCTGCTGTATTTTGTCACACCCTATTGATTGTGAATTCCGTCCCTATTTTAATATCAGTACTGTTGTGAATTTCGCAAACTTTGCACATTTTGCACACTTGCCCTTTCTTGTACTGCTGCAATCATCTGCTGCTATTTATTGGTTGCTCATATGCTCTTTATATACATACCTATTCACTAATGTGTATGTAAGCACTGCATAGAGCTTTTTCGCAAGGAACCACTAGGTGGCGCCAAAATACAGGTCATTCTCTTCTTTTAAATACAGTGCTATGTCAGCATGGTCAGACCAGGAGATGGAGTTAAACCTCTGGCCGGACTACTTTAGACATAGCAATCCCATTTATCAAAAAGAGGTCAATACGAGCATAAGACCCATGGGGAGCAAAGTAGAAGGTATAATCTTTTTTGAATTGGGGTGCAATACCCTCCAAACGTCAGCAGGCGGGATCGGCGCAAAGTAGACCAGGCGATTCCTTGGGAGGGGGGAACAAAGCCTCCGGGGTTGTATATCCAAGGCCTGGAAGAAGCGGGTGGGATCCGAATAAGGCAAAAGGACGTGTATCTTCCTATTCCAAAAGGCCAACATCTTGAATGGATGCCCCCAGGCAAAAGTAATTTTATGAGAGCGCAGGGTGTCAGCCACTGGTTTCCAGAGCCCTCGACGCCGAGGCGTATTAGGGGAGAAATTTTTGAATAATTGTAGAAAGACGCCATTATACAGGACTGGGACAATGCAGTTTTTTTAAAAAAAAAATTGCACAGGAGCAATTCCTTGGTGGAAAAGTGTACAATGATATTCATGGGCCTATCCTAGGTGGTTCCTCCGGTGTGATGAGCCCTGTGCACTCAATCCAGTTCCCAAGCATGATCCGGGAGTTCTGGGGACAATGGGCATAGCATAGCAACAATAAAATCCTGAGGGGATCATCCTCCACATGTTCAGGTAAACCTCTTATCTGGAGATTGTTTCTATGGGACTTGTTCACCAAATCTTCTATTTGAGCCTCCAAATCCTCAATCCGATGGGACATGGGAGGCCTGGGCCTGCCACACTGCAAAATAATGGCCTGACTGAGGCCTCTTTTGATTTCGCCCTCTGAGTCGATGTGATGGTGCTTGGCATGTTTCCTGGCCCCGGGAGGGCACAGGTGGGAAGTGGAGAAGCCCTGGGGGTGGGGGGATAAAAAAGTGTATGACAGGAAGGGAGATGTGGAGCCTTGGTCTCAGGTGGCCATCTTGGATCGTGGACAAGCCACGCCCGAACCCCAGCCGTTCTAATCCCTCCAAACACATAGCAACAGCACCAAACCCAGATAAAACCTCCACATAAAAGCCTCTACGAGGTACCATGCTGTAAGAATCACTGCTCCCCAAACACAGAGACATCACATGAAAGTTCCGCTTTTGGGTTCAGTTTATAATGGGATGGGGCCGAGTCTCAGTCCTAAATTTTTTTTAGGGGGTGCTTCGGTACGTATTGTGTGCATGCAGAACATTTTAGGTTTGAGTTTTCTCTTTTAGAAGGGCCACGAAGTTCAACATTTCCTCTGACGTTCGGGTTTATTATCTTTGGGGAGGGACTATATAGGAACTTGACATCTTAACAGATAAAAGTTCTCTATATAGCATACTGATGTAAAAATGTGATTGCATTTCAAAAACAACACATTATAAACACATGCTTCTGTTTTTTCTCTTTGAAGTAATTGCATATAAAAAGGAAAAATAAAGTTTAGTGTTTTTATCCTGCTTACACTTTACAGCTGTGGTATAGGATAACAAGGTAGTGAAGAGACAATGGGGGGGGGCGGTTAGGAAAGATTTAGACAAAGCTGCAGGGGATCTATTGTGTTGTTCAAGAGAAGCTACCATGGGATAAGAGATGGCAGCTGAAAAGGGAGATACTAGTGGGCTTCCAGTACCCCCGGTGATGTAATTTACATACATCCCACACACGTAATCCTTATGAGGTTTTTTTTTTGGGAGGGGAGAACTGATCTATAGACTCCGTTCTATGCCCAATGCCCCACAGTGAGGAGCAAGTGCTGTAAAGACACTGGGCAGTATTGCATACTGCCCGCTAAAGCCGGGACACTAAGGAGGAAAACCTGCGCCTGCATGTTTCTCGTTAGCACCCACGTCTTGGCTCCATATTACGGGGCAGGCGCTAATTCAGCAGCCTGCCCCGTAACGCAGCGCTAAGCCAGAGGATACTCTAGGCAGCGCTTACATGCCATGCCCCGAGCATCCCCCTCCTGGAGTCCATTGAGGCTTTGACTGACTCACCTCTCACGAGATCCGGTCTGCGGAGTGATTGTAAAGGGAGACTGAGAACTTTTTTCCGCAGTCTCACTCTGCTCCTGGCGGCCAGAAGAGGAGGATCGAGCTGCCGTTCTCACCACGGGATGTGAGGTGAGTATTTGATTTTTGGGGTATTTTCAGCTGCTGCTGATTCCGCAGAAGCTGAAATCGTTAGCACCAGCTCCAAGCTGTGGTTAACGTTTCAGTTAATTGCAACAGCAGCAGTAAGTAATTAGTGTTAGGGTTTTGTAATCCTAATGCTAATTACTCCTTGCTTACGGTTTGCGCTCCCCATGTTAAGCATAGGGAGCGCAAAGTACTGTAAACTTGCGCAATTTCCGATGCGCGAACAGGTTTTTTTTAACCCGTTAGCGTTCTCATTGTAATATAGGTAGGCCGCAATAGGGCCACTTAACCTAATATTAACGCTCTCATAGCTGAGCGCTAACATTAATGTTAAGATTATAATATTCCCCACTGTGGGGGAGGGGCGGTTTACAACACAATATTGCAAAATTGATGCACACAGTGTCACATATATAGTGTGACGTTTGGGGGCCCACAGAGCATGTGCACAATGTCTTTCACAAACAAAACAGTTTTATTCACCCTTTCAGGGCAGTCAAAAAGGCAACATAATAAGTACACGCTTTGGTTCAGCGAAATTAAAGCAAAGTCCTGATCTTCAGCACAAATAAACAGAGAAATAATAGTGGCTCACCAACGCTTTAAACAGTCCCAAACCTAGGGAATCCTTTCCCCAGTATGTAGAAGCCTCTCCAGCAAGGCACAGCACGTCTCCTGCTTTTGAAACACAAACACACAGCTTCCACTGATTACTTTCCTTTTCCTGAACTCCCACAATCCTATCTGGGAGTTGCTGGCTTTAAAACTCTTCCTGGACAGGAAGATTAACCCTGTGGTTGCCCTTAAAGGGTCCACAACCCAAATAGGGGTGAAACATATTGTCCATCCAGGACCCAGCCCTGCCGACCTCTACAATAGTAAAATATTTTCTTCACTAAATACATACAAAAGAAAAACATGTGCTATTTATTGTAAGATATCAGAGACCTAAGAAAAATAAACAAAGAACATTTACATTTTTGGTTGTATTGTCCCTTTAAGTTTTTATTTCTGAAGGTCAATTAGTTCCTTACTTTCGATTTATAGATGTTTGTCAACCCCTTAATCGTCTTACTGCAGAAGAGGAACATAACTTCAGGGGTGAGGATTTAACCTACTGTTGTCCTCTGTGAACTGACTTTTGTGGTTTCCCTCTTAGGCCGGAGTCAGACGAGCGCCCGTACTGACATGCCTCCCGGTGTCCGTCGCAGCATTGTGACGCTTCGACAGGGCCAGCCACACGCTGTAGCGCGCGCACAAATTGCTACAGGAAAATCTGAACAGAGGAGTTCAGAGAGAACAAGTACTGTAAAAATCGCCGTATAAGGTACAGAAAGGACCTTAATAAAAACCTTTATTAGGAAATCGTAATTTCAAAGTTGCAAAAAGACAAAAAAACAACAAAACACAACATTTACCACATCAAACATCATAAAAAACAAAAATATGTAGTTAAGTGTGGGTGGGATAAGGTCTGTAGGTCAAAAATAATCCGTTAGTTATTGATCAGTGGCTTCGAATTTAATCCAGATCTTTCAACAGCTGATATTGTGATTAGTCACAGCCTTTATCTCTTAGCTACCCATAAAGTATTGATAAGCCAATTCCAACTAGTCAATTGATGAAGAACCACCCGATTGGGATTAGTATTCATATGTTCTTCCCTAGTCATAATTTGCTTGATTTTCATGCTAGCCAGAACCACATTGCAACTCTAGAAGGATATAACAGAGATTGTTACTGATGAGATTGGAGTCATTGAATTGATAGAATATCAAATAGTGCCATCAATTGTCTAAAGCCAACATCTCAGAATGACTAATTACAGATTAGATGCTGAAATTGTAATTGGTTCTAATCCAAGTCAGAATTGAATCACAGAGTATACAATACTGGCATAAGATGTTTTATAGTTTTAGGAATAACTAGAGAATCAAATGGTTATTTTCACTCAGTTTAATACAGATATTCCTAATACAAGGTGATAGACTCCTTCACAGTGTTAATCACTCATAGTTGAAATGGCTTAAAACTAGTAATGAAACAATACAGATGTTAAATACAAAAAAGTGCGGTAGCGAGTAGCCAGTTAAATGATCTATTACCAAGAACATCCACTGGAAATAATGAGTTGATTCACAGCATAATAGCCTGCGGCCAATAACTTCAAATATCCAAAATTGTGTCTGGGGCTCTATTTCAATAATAGTTAATAATTGAGCGGTGAATAGATGTTACATATAACAATATTGAATTGTAATCGCAAATAACCAATTAGTAGATCTGTTACAGAGAACATTTACTAGAGATGATAAATAAATTCACAGCATAGTAGCCTGCAGCCAAGAACTTCAAAAAAGAAAAATTCTAAAATTATAGTTAAGATATATTTTCAATATCAGTTGATAGTTGAACGGTAGATAGCTAAAGGCCATTCAGGACTGCATCATGCAACATGAGGTATTGATCAAGGTTGCAAAACATTATTGTATTAGACCATAAAATATGGTATATATTTTGTCATATGTTTGATAGAAGATATACCTCATATACATGCATGAATAATGGCATAAAGATAGAGTGTAACAAATGAAGGATAGAAAATTCCTCTTTTACACTTTAGTGTCAGCTAAACCCAAGGCTTAATGCTGTTTACCCTCCACAATGAGGTGACACTTAATCATGCAATTCAATCATACTGGATAAATGCCACTATATTGACCCATATTAATCGTAGATTGAGACCACCAAATAACACCATGGGAAACCTTCCCAAAATATTCTGTTAAAAAGACATAGAAAATTGCTCAACGCGTTTCACTAGCTAAGTGCTATCTTCACCAGGAGCGATTACCTTATGTCCTCCCCTCTGTTGCATGATTATATAGCGTCCATTATGGTTTTCAGCTGGCACTGCATTAGGTTTAGTTCCGTTGTGATATCCATTGTTAATTGCGCCTATCTTAGCGTGCGGGTCATTGCAAACTTCCGGTATGTGTTCCATGGTTAGAACTTCCGTTTTTTTTCTTCCCCACACGTTACAAATTGCGCACACTACAGCAGACGTGCTGAAAGCCTCCCCGCCGAAACGCTACGACGCATGTTCACAGGGGCTGCAAAACGTGCTTCTCCATAGGAGGATCGAGCCTTGCAGCGCTGAGCGCACTAACTGCGCTCAGTGGGGTGGCCAGATGGGCGTCAGAGTGTCGGAAAAGTACACTCTCACGGATGTTCCTTTAGCTCTGAAAAACGCTCGTCTGAGCCCAGCCTAAGTTGTTCCTCCAGGCCCATCACATGTATTTTTGCAATGGCGATGTTGCAATAAAGTTCCATTTGGTTCTTTTCATGGTTGCATAGACTCAGAGGCGGCTCTAGACTTTGTGAGGCCTTAGGCGAAACTTAAACATGAGGCCCCACTAACGGCCTGGGACTGGTGCCGAGGATTTTGGGGGGCCTTTTAATAGAAATAAAATGAAAAATAACAGGTATCTTACTTTGAAGCTAATCTGATGATTTTTCATGTATTTCGTAACTTGGCGATAGGATGCTCCCCAGCGCAGTCTCCTCTCTGCTGTCTGAACAATAAGAAATACATGCAGACACAATTAATATAATATGCCAGAAATATGTCCCATGTATCACTGATGTGGAGGTGATAGAGCAAAACCTTATTACACATTGATCCGTCTAAAACACAAACCGCTTCACCTCTGCGAGGAGAGTGTGGGTCCTTAGACCCCTGTATTTCCATTCTTTACACCCAACAAAGCCACTTTAGGTGTGATTTGGACGGGTCAGATTCTGTGCTGCACTTTAAAATCCCAATTTGCTGGTTGAATTCTGGATCAGAGCCTCCAAGATATCAGACCCCAGATCAGAACCCCAATATATCAGACCCCACAAGATATCAGACCCCAGATCAGACACCCAATATATCAGACCCCACAAGATTTCTTGGGGTCCGATATCAGACCCCCAATATATTAGACCCCTAGATCAGACCCCCAATATATAAGAGCCCATAAAATATCAGACCCTAGATCAGACCCCCCCAAGACATCAGACCCCCAGATCCGAGCCCCCAAGACATCAGACCCCCAGATCAGAGCCCCCAAGACATCAGACCCCTCGACATCAGACCCCCAGATCAGAGCTCCCAAGATATCAGTCCCAAGAACAGAGCCCCCAAAATAACAGACCCCCAAATCAGAGCCCCAAGATATCAGACCCCAGAACAGAGCCCCTAAGACATCAGATCCCCAGAACAGAGCCCCCAGGATGTTGTAATAGAAGTAGGTCATAAATATGCCACCATCTTGTGTCTCGCAGCCATATTGAGTGAGGCTAAGACACCCAAAATTGTAAATAGCGAGAAATAGTTGATTTAGAAGAGTTTGCATAGAATTCAGGCATTCCAGATATTTTCAGGCAGGGCAATTTAAATAAGCAAGATCCGGCTGTCACGGAACGGACATGAGAGCTCTTTTCAGCGAGCCACAGGACTAAAGACTGAACCCTTTTTAAAGACCATTTTTCCTGTTTTCGTTTTGGTTTTGCTTGTGAGCCTATGGACCTCTTATTTTATTGCTAGATGTGGTTTTATTGGTGTAATGTAATAACAATGTACCCTGTATGATGTGACTGTAAAAGTATGAAAGAAACCGTTTGTATGTGTTTTTCCCCGTCGCCATTTTGCTCATCCCAGCATGGTTTCACAGAACAAAGGATCTCATGCCCCAAGATGGAGGATGCAGCGGGCCAGAGGATTGGAGGCTTTTCCAAGACCTCAACTGCCTAATCCCCTGGACAATGGGGGAGCCTGAAAGGGCAAAATAGAGGATACAGCAAGCCAGCTGATTGGAGGTTTTTCCAAGACCTCATCTGCCTAATCCCTGGACAATGGGAAGGCTGAAAGGGACCTGATAGGGAACAGGAGGCTGGGAAAGGAGCTGATCAGTGCTGGTTGTGTGGGTGGGGGAGTTGGTAATCTGTTTGTGTGAAGTTGTATAAATGACCCTGTTGAAACCCATAAAGTTCAGTTCACTGTTTTAAAGCATACAGCCATGTCTGGTGTCTTCATTTCAGAGCTACAATCACTATTGCAGGAGACACTCAGCGGTCTCCTGCATCACCACTCAACCCAGGAACGGGATCCCCAAGGCAACACCGCACCATCTCCCCAGACGCCGGACCAACACCATTTCATCCTCCAGGCCGCTCGAGACGCCGAGTGCCGTGTCACTCAGTAGTCGGGCCGGACGCCATCAATGGGGGGGGGGGTCAGATAGAGCAGGACCGCAGGCGGACTTCCATCCCGCCACACCGGCCAACATAAGCAGGAGTGTCAGAAAACTGATTTAGCTACATCAAGGCCAGAGAGCCAAAGGCGAGAACAAAAGCTCTCATTAAACCATCTGTGGCCTTATCAGTTCCTACAGTAAACAAGCTTCATGGAGTCATTGACAGGATCTGTCTGGATGCTAAATTATCCAAATGTCATAACTGTATGTGAAAGCTGCCAATTTACTGGAAATTTGTGGAATGTCTTTATCTCAAGTAAGGGGATGGGACAAATTGTCTTAGGGTGGGCAAATCGCCCCTGGGTGGGTTGTTGGGATATACCTTTTTATGTATTTATGTATAAAACTTGAAACCCCTGCTGATCGCGTCACTCAGTCTTTGCGATTCAATCCAGATTGAGACTTGACGTCAAATAAAGTACCCCTTTCCTGCAATTGACTTGTGTCCGTATAGTCATTGACCGCACCGTGCCGACCTTTCTCACGACAGAACTGAGTGGATTCCGGTAACATTTTCAGACCCCCAAAATATCAGATTAGTGCCCCCAAATATCAGACCCCCAGATCAGAGTCCCAAAGACATCAGACCCCTAGATCAGACCCAGGGCTCCAGATATAAGTGAACCCAGACCATCACAGTCCTCCAGAGAGCGGGATCCTCGTGGCAGGCAGCTGGCGGCAGACGCTCCCTCTCTGCATTGCAATCCCCTGTTGAAACGTGGGCAAAAGGGGGAAAACTGCGGGCGCAGTTTTTTCTCCCTACCGCCCCCGTTTTAACGCATGGATTGTAATGTAGCCACATAATGGCTCTGGTAAGTTTTACAACAGCTCTGGTTAATTTAGCACCAACTTTCTAATACTGTACGTAGGGCCATATTACAAAGTTAACGTTAGCGCTCAGCTGTGTGAGCGGTAATGTTGGCTTAGGTGGCTCTAGCGCGGGCGGACCATATTACATTCCGAACGCTAACTTGTTAAAAAAACCATATTCTGGTTAAAGAAATTCAACATAGAACAGTAAAAACAATGCAGTTCCTTTAAAATATTAGCTTATGGTAAAGCCCTGCTGATAGAATAACACAGTCACAAAATCATTTTCAGCAGCAGGATTGCAGCTAACAAAATTCCAAGGAAGGGCCCTAATCCCTACTGTACGCTAAAATGGGGACACTAACAGGAAAAATCTGCGCCTGGAGGTTTCCCCATAGCATCCCCATATTAGCGCGTCATTCCAGAGCAAGGCACTACCTTGGCACCTTGCCCCGGTACGCAGCGCTAACTACTGGGATACTCGCGGTAGGACAGGTGGAGTGATTGCGGAGGGAGACTGGGAACTGTTTAGTCCCAGTCTCACTCTGCTCCCAGATGAGAGGTGAGTATGGGATTTATTGGGGGGTTTAGGAGGTGCTAAATGATTTTTCAAATGCGGAATCATTTAGCACCAGCTATAAGATTCTCTAAAATATTGGCTTGCACATCCCTGCTATAATTGGCTCTAGCACCCTGTAATACCTTACTTATCGAGACGCTAATTATTGGTTGCGCTCCCAATGTTAAGTATAGGATTTACAAAGTACAGTAAGCTTGCGGAAGCTAGTGCAATCACCGGTGCGCTAACGGATTTCTTATGGGTCAGGAAGGTAATATGGGGGGGCATGCGTTTATAGTCACTTATCCGAGCGATAACATGCATACATATCCGAATGCTAACGTTGCCAATCACTAGCAGGTCTATTCAAAGAAAGGTGAAACTCAGGAGAATGACAGGAGAAGTGTAAATTCTAGGTCAAAAAAGCCAAACCAGAAAAATTCTCACATTTATCTCTTTCCAAATTGGCTATTTGCTCTAGATTGTTCTCTTCTCCTACCAATTCTCGTGATTTTCACCTTTCTTTGAATAGACCTGTATGGAATGGTGCCCCTGAGTTTTTTCACAACTAATTGTTGCAGTTATGTAGAAGCAGATCCAGCAAGTTTATTGATTCGTGTCCTGTAAACGAGAAGTTCAGTCAAGAAACCTGCACATTCAGTTTTTGCAATTTTTTTCAGACGAAGATATTAAATTCCAAATTGCTGCCTCAGATCAAACTGGAAGCTCATGAAGTGGATCAGTTTCTCAACTTGTATCCTAAAGAAGGTAAGGTTCTTCTACTATCTTCTCAGGACACTCTCCCCCTTTGGATCATTTCAGCTGTATGTTTTGTTCCACAATTAAAGGGATCCTATAGCATTTAAATAAGAGGGGGAAAAATTGGACGGGTTAAACATTATCCCCTCCTGTCCATTTTCTGCACTAGTTTTCCAAAGAAACTTATCCAGTGCGGATCGAGCCCTGTGGAGTGTAACTTGCTGCTGTTGGCAGCTTGACAGGATGTTCCAGCAATACAGTGTCTCTCTGTCCCTGAAGGCATTGAGAGCCATTAGCGGGACTTGACTCCAGGCTTCTGCTGCTCGTCGTTCCCACCCGGCAAGGCTGCCTGGGGAACACACCCTGGACCCCTGGTAAGCCCATCTTCTCCGAGTGCAGCCTTTCTAGTGCTGGCCACTGGGAGGACAGGCCATTCGGACTCAAAGATGCCGGCCGGCCATCTGGCGCACCCTGTGACCTAATCAGAGGGAGCCAGGGCATAGGGCGTCAGTCGTTACGTAGCGTGCCCTGTGGCCTAATCAGAGGAGGGCCGGCTCCCTTGGATTAGGTCATACGGTGCGCCGGATGGCCAGCCCGCATCTTTGACTCAGCACCAGAGAGGCCACACTCAGGGAGAAGATGGAGCTCACCAGGTGGTCCACCTGTCAGGTAAGATGACCCTTGGTTCAGCTACCCATGCAACTACCCCCCCCAGAGAAACAAAATGGCTAGTCCCCCTACCCCCGATTTACCACCCCCCCAAGGAAATTGTAAAAAAAATCATGAGCTCCACAGTAATGTGCGGTGTGTGTGTGTGTGTGTGTGTGTGTGTGTGAGTTTCATAGTGCGATGCAAGTTATTCCACAGGACCGGTGCTGCCATTGAGAAGTCTTGGAGGCGAGAGTTGGCCATGCGAGTGTAGACCGATGACAGGTGGAGATCTCGTGCTGACCGGAGTTATCTAAATAGGATGTGCTTGCGGAGTAACAAAGACCTGTAGGGAGGGGTTTAGTTATTGAGCGATTTGTTTCCAAGTGGTGCGTAGATGGTATAGGTGGACAATGCACGGAGAGGGCTGCCAGGAATGAAAGATGTGTAAAAACCACAAAAATGTATTCAAACCAAAATGGATAAAAAGAATAGAAATAAACATATAAAAAGCGGAGTAACCGAGCCCCAGGCCTCCAATTGAGACGCGTTTCGGCTAGTCTGCCTTCCTCAGTCAATTAGATGTGCCCAATGTCCGCCTAGTGTCTTTATAGTCTGAAAATGAATCCTCTCAAGGTTCCAGCGTGTTCCGCCCAGCGTTCCAATCTACTTCCGGTTCATCTCCATGTTTGTAATGTCACTTCCGGTATGGTGATTTCTGGGACCAGCACCATATTGGTTTGCATTCCACATGTGTTCCCTTCCACGCAATACCGGACGCAGGTGCCTTATTCTGTTTGCGTATAACTTCATAACTTATAACTTATAACTGTTTGCTTATAACTTCAATGAGAACAATACTCAAAATGGTGCTGTTTCATTTAATAATACTATTGAAAGGTCTATTTGTGTTCCTCAACCATTACTGGAGACAAATTAAAGATGGTGAGACTAAAGTGCATAGTGTTTTTTCTTATAAGTGCAGAAGTTAATAAGTGCATGTTGTTTTCATACCTTGAAAAGGAATAAAAAATTGTCATTCTGGTGATCTGCGCCTCAGATGCGTATTATTAGGCACATGCTCCATGTTCTATTTATGTGTCTCCTGTAATTTGAGCCTCATTGATATTACAGGCTCTGTTTATTACTGAACTATTAATGGATACATACTTTATACTCCATTCAGGGATATTATAACCATTGTGTATAGTTATTAGGCGAGTGTACTGCAAATGCTCAGTGCTTTATCATGCACAAACCAAATTTTTTGTTGGTTTTGAGTCTGACTGTAAGGAACATTATACCCCTTCCCTATTTTTCCCACCCACACATATTCCCTACCAATAAAGCACTTATGTGAAAAATTGATGTTCCTTATAGTCAGACGTATACACGATTGTTGCATGAAATAAGGGCATTGTTAATCTTGGGGCCACAAAAGAAATTTACTTTAATGAAATGGGACTTTTTGTGTAGAATTATAATTTTTTCATTCTTCAAAACTTTAATGATGCCAACATGCGTTCCGTGCTGACCTCATCCTTTCTCAGAACATTTGCAGCAGCGAATGTTCTGTTACACAGCAGGCTAGAATTGGTGTTTTCCCATTTGCATACAGTATCAATCCATCATATTGCACAGGTACTTTGGAACTTGAGTACAATTGTGTGCAATTTGTGATGCGTAAGCAGCTAAATTTTTGTGCGCTGTAAATTGTGTTAGAAGCTGCACAGACTTTCACGTTTTGGAAGCCCTGCGCTGAAAAGGAGGAGCAGCCCAGCGCCAAGGAACAAAAGGTGAGTATTTTAACATAAATAAATCTATTACGTTATATTTTCATTTTAAGGGTGTCTGTTTTTAATATTGTGCCCCTTTAAATCTGTGGCTAAATGAACTTCAAGGTATTTCAGTGAGAAAGCGACCTAGGACACCGGGTAGTGCAGTAGGGTCGGTCGTGTTGTGGGACAGAATGCATTTTAACATGGAATTACGTGCTGAATAAATTTATTAGCTTTTCTTTAACACCATTTTCCCCTCTAGGTATGTCAACTAATACTCTTCTCCTGCCTCCTACTCCACCAAGCAGCCATGGAAGTGACTCAGAGGGTTGCCAGAGTCCAGGTAGATCTCTTCCACCATTGAGTCCTGCCCATTCACAGACCTGTGCCAAAGTGGTTGCACGAAACTCCTCTGTGCTCTCTAACTCCCCACTGCTCACTGCTCCACATGTAAGTCACAACTACATTACATTGTCATTGTCTTCTCTTGTGCAATCAAAATATGTTACTGTTTATTGTAGATACATTTTTGCTATAACCGGGATGGGCAATTTGCACTGCCCGACGCCCCTGACACCTTGTTTTTGGTGCCAGGCAAGTATTTTTTAATCAGCTGTCAGCCCGGCGGGCTAGGAGCTGATTGAGGCTCACCAGTATTTTATTTACAGTCGTCAGACAGACTGTCACAAACGGGCATCATTTTCTGCAAGATTTTAAATGCAGAATTGGTGTGGTTTTTTTCTCTGGTCTTGGAGTTTGCAAAGCCAGGCCACTGGTTTACAATCCTCTTATCTGATCAGCTGAAGGTAAACTTGATCCGGGAACCAAATGGTTGGGAAAGAGTGTGAGGGGCCAGCTTTTTATATAGCAAGCTCACCCAAAGCTCAGTGTATTTTGATAGAAGACTTGGAGAGAGCAACATCCAAAAGAATCTTCTGGGACCTTTGAAATCTGGAAATGCCCATAGAAGTATCTACTCAAATTAGAGTTTCTATGTAAGTCCCATTTTATTTCAAGAGCTGCATTTGCACCTTTTCGTGTATTTTGTATGTTTGTTTTTATGTGATACTGGCACTGTGTAAAGTTTATATTTTATCTTTTGCCATTAAAACTTAAAAACCAGTGCTGTCTTGCTCTAGATCAATTCATGCTTCGTGAATGCAATCGCTCAGGTATCGCTACTGTAATATTTAGCATTTGGTGTGTGTGTGTGTGTGTGTGTGTGTATACAGTGGCAAGAAAAAGTATGTGAACCCTTTGGGATTACGTGAAAACATAAAATGTTTGTGTTGTATTATTTTAAGCAGACTGTGTTTTTCAAATTGTTGTGACTTAGATGAAGATCAGAGCACATTTTATGACCAATTCTTGCAAAACCCACGTAATCCCAAAGGGTTCACATACTTTTTCTTGCCACTGTATATATAGAAAAGTCAGGCATAGGAGCACACTGGGGCTTATGAAAAAATAACAAACTTTATTGAATAAAATCCGACGTTTCGGTTCCTAAGAACCTTTATCAAGGAATAAAAGCAAGGCAATAAAGGCAGGTTTAAATAGTGTAACTTTAGACTCACCCCCCCCAATCCTGTACGAACTGCGTCTGGAGGCACGCCGCAAAGAAAGTGATCGGCGTGTCTAATTCGGGCGCTGAGCGTGTGACGCCTGAGTGGATACGTCATTACAAGCGACGGCTGTGTCTGCTGCCATGGTAACCCATAGCTTAAGGGTTACATGGTGAGCTGTAAAGGCAAGCCGTGCGCGGAATACAAGATAAGGCAGGAGGATTGAAACGGAGGAATGTGAACTGCAGAAGAGGGTCTACAGATGGAGACCGAGTTAAGCATAGCATATTCATATGAAGGAGGAGGATTGCAAAAGACCATCAGGCAATATGTTACAGTTAACAGAGAAGCACAAAGAGATATGAACTACTGAACATGGTTGTAAAGAAAATTAATAAATAAAACAAATTAAAACAAAGCTGCAGACTATAGAAAGAACAATGTAGATAGTAATAAAAAGGAAAAAAGGGGGAAAAACAGGGGAAATATGAGAAAATGTAAAAGTGATGGGTGAAAATAGAAGATAAAAGTGAATAAGTGTGTATGAACAACAGTGAATAAAGTGCAAAAGAAAAAATCAAAAAAGTGGATGCTGGCAAATACTAAAAAATAAGTGACTACTATACAAAATATGAAAAGTGTTAAATAAGGCAGAAAAGATCTGCATGGAGGGTCATGGATGTGTGATGAAATAAAAATGTACATATGATCTGTGTGGTGTGGAGAAAATGTGTATGCAAGTGTATATGAGAGACACATGAGTGTAATGAGGCAGAAAAAGATATAATATATATATATAAGCAGGGGCTGACTGACCCATTGGGCACTCGGCACTGCCCGAGGGCCCACGGGTCATTAGGGGCCCGGTTTGGGGCAACACTGTGGGTCCCGCCGGTTTCCTCCATTCATTGCCGAAATTAAAATGCAGCCAGCGGCGCACTTGGCCTGCGCCGCCACGTCACGTGAGGGGCAGCGCCAGTGCAACGTGCCTGCTCCAGTTGACTGTGAGCAGGCACGCTGCATGCGCCACCGCGGCATCTTCCAAGTGCGCCGCTGGCTGCATTTTAATCTCAGCGATGAATAGAGGAAACCGGCGGGGGCAATATCCATGAGAGAGCTGAAGGCATTATCCATGTGAGCTGAGCTGGGGCATTATCCATGTGAGCTGAGCTGGGGCATTATCCATGTGAGCTGCCTAGGGCATTATTTATGTGAGCTGGGGCAATATCCTTGTGAGCTGCCTGGGGCATATCCATATGAGCTGGGGCAATATCCATGTGAGCTGCCTGGGGCATATCCATATGAGCTGGGGAAATATCCATGTGAGCTGCCTGGGGCATATCCATATGAGCTGGGGCATTATCCATGTGAGCTGAGCTGGGGCATTATCCATGTGAGCGGCCTGGGGCATTATCAATGTGAGCTGGGGCAATATCCATGTGAGCTGCCTGGGGCATATCCATATGAGCTGGGGCACTATCCATGTGAGCTGGGGCAATATCCATGTGAGCTGGGGCAATATCCATCTGAGCTGGGGCATTATCCATGTGAGCTGGGGCAATATCCATGTGAGTTGGGGCAATATCCATGTGAGCTGGGGCACTATCCATGAGAGCTGGGGCATATACATGAGAGCTGAGAGCAATATCCATGAGAGCTGGGGGCATATCCATGAGAGCTGGGGGCATATCCATGAGCGCTGGGGGCACTATCCATGAGAGCTGGGGGCACTATCCATGAGAGCTGGGAGCACTATCCATGAGTGCTGGGGCAAATCCATGAGAGCTGGGGGCAATATCCATGAGAGCTGGGGGCATATCCATGAGAGCTGGGGCAATCGCCATGTGAGCTGGGGGCAAGGTACATGTGAGCTGGGGGCATTCTGTATATATATATATCGGGGGATATATACATGTGAGCTGGGGGCATTTTTATATGAGGTCTGATTTTATTGAAAAGCGGTCACATGACATAAAATAAAAGTATCGGTACTCGGTGTAGGTGAGTACTTTTAAAAAGTATCGGTACTCGTAAAAGTGGTATCGGTGCATCCCTAGGCAATATATATCCACAGGTGAGCTACTGGGGGCAGTATATATCCACAAGTGAGCTACTGGGGGCAACATATATCCACAGGTGAGCTACTGGGGGCAATATATATCCATGTGTGAGCTACTGGGGGCAATATATATCCATGAGTGAGCTGCTGGGGGCAATATACATCCATGTTTGAGCTGCACATTACTGTGAGTTTTGCTGTGGATTCTGATACGCTCATACACACTGCACATTACTGTGAGGTTTATTGCTGTGGAGCTCTGTAATACGCTCATACACACTGCACATTACTGTGAGTTTTATTTCTGTGGAGCTCTGTAATGTGCTGTGTGTCAGGATTCTACAGTATCTGTTAAAGTGATTGGCAGTTTCCCACATTTTCCACAGGGACTTTCTGTGCGGGGGCGCAGCCTTAGCTGCAATGAGTGGGTGATGACTGCTGCAGCAGTGCGGTGGCCATCTGTAAGTATGGAGGGGGGCACAATTTGCTGCTGGTTTCAAGTGGATTTTCAAAAAGGTTATTTTTAGGAGTTCAGAAATAAATTCTTTAGCACAATAATGTACATGTGGGTGTTGCGTTGTAGGGAGTGGGTTTTTATGGGTGTGGCATCCTGTGGGTGCGGAACAAGGGGGACCCCATGACCTCCTATTGCCCGGGGGCCCCATTAGTTGTCAGTACGCCCCTGTATATTAGCTGTGTATGGTTGGACTCATGGAGTGGGGTGGTATACAACTAGTGGGGTTTCGAGAGTGCCCGATTACTTTCGTTGTGGCAGTGTATACATTCGGAATGGTGGGTACTATGTAAAGGGGTTAGGTTGGCATAACTTGGTAGAGTTAGTAAGTCCAGAGGCTTGGAGCTGTAATCCCCTTGTACGCTCTCCCTTCCGCCCGTCACGGCAAGGTAGGTAGTTAACTAGTTTAGCTAGGTCTTTTCTTTCCGTGACACAGACGCTTAGCGCAGCTCCATGCAGGAGCTGCTTGTCCCCGCCCCTGGCTTCGGATTGGTCACTGTGTGAGCCAAGGTAAAATCGGGCTGCCTGCTCAGCACAGGCCAGTAGCTCCCTCTGCTGGTCAAGCAGGAAATTTAAAAATGCTTTGCCTGTCAGTGGGAGGTATAGAGCCCGGCAAGAAGAAAAAACTGTTAATCGTGCATAATAACTTCTCCAGGTAAGAGGAGGATGCAGGAGAGGGCAAAAATCTAAATCCCTAGTGATAAAACTGTCTCTTTCGGTAGTATTATAACTGAATCAGACAGTTGTCTTTTTGGGTGAAAAAAATAAAAGCCATAAATTATGTTTAAGTAAACTATGTCTTTTAGGGTGACCATATCAGCCTTGTTTAATGGGACACATAATTTATTCATGCTGATGGGCAGTGCATGAATAAGGCCCCCCCCCACAGCATGTATAATCCATACTCTGCAGGTAAGGAATTCAAAAGGAATCCGAGGTGACCTGCTATCATTTGCCTGCTGCAGCATAGGAATTATACATGTGTAGCGCTCACTCCCGGAGGAGCCGCTGAAAATGAACCACGGGTCAGTCTCCCCGCACTAGGGAATAAATATACTCCAGCACCGTTGTGGATTTTATAAATTATATAATTTACTGAAGTAAAAGGCATATAATGAGACACGGTGTTCGTAGATATATTTACAGATTTTCGTATTGCGGTAAACGCGCAGCGGGAAAATAGAAATGCGAGACTTCGTATTTCTGGAAAACGCGACCGAGCAGAAAAGGTACAATGCTTCGTAATTACGAGAAACGCGCAGCGGAAAATAAAATAAAATGCGAATCTTTTCCCCTTTTTCGGATACTAAGGAGTGAGTCCCGAACAGGTTAAGTCCCGAATTGTGAGTGTATGTGTGTGTTATGGTACCCGGGTACTATTCAACTGGCCAGTGAATCTTTTAAGCAATGTCTTCGACTAGTCAAGTTGGGGCCCTGTGGGTTTCAGAATTAAAACAACAGCGTGCTTGAGCTTTGAAGAACCGGCCTTGGAGGCCTCTCACCCATCCGTTGATCCAAGGCTCCGCTGATCCAGGACGTCTCTCCGCTGATCTCTGCGCTGGGATACCGGCTACTGGATCGATGTTTAGGCTCTCTGTGTTCCGGCCCGGACTTGTCCAGCTACCGCCTGCTCTCCCATCCGTTGGACTCGTGGTACTCCTCACTCGGGGTCCTCAGCTTGTCTGGATAACACTTGTGGTGATGGTCGGTGGGTAAGGCTCCTTCTGGCAAGGCAGGATAACCCCACTCAACTTCAGATAGGCCACACTTGCGCTCCGGCCTGGTCAGGGTTCCGCTCTGCAGCACTGCGTCCTCTTCCTTGCACTCCCTGGCGCGCTCTCGCGCGTTCTCCACGAGGTTCAGGATGTACAGCCGCTGTGTCCCACCCACTTCCTGTCTGTTTGCAAAGCACGCCGGGAAATGTAGTCCCAAAGTTCAGTGTCTCTGATCGCGCTTGTCTCCCTCCGGTGGCCAAAAATAGGTACTGCCACAGTAAGATTTAAACACAGCGCTACACATGTTGCAGGGCAGTACTTTTCCCTCTGCATGAAATGTCAATATGTGTCCTTTTAAACAAGGCCGATATGGTCACCAGCGGTAAATGCCCCCTGGGCCACTCTGATTTGCCATAAAACAGCCACACTGCCCTCAGCAAGTCACACACCAGTGGCACCACAAAATAAAAGCAGCACCACGTGTGTCTGTTCTTGTGCAGGCAGTGCTGCTGCCTGTGTTAATGAGCAGGGGGCCAGCTAGTAAAGGGAGATAGTTGTGGCCTCATGGAACTGCTATTGGACTGAGCAGCACGTCAGCAGGTTCCCCTGGTTTGTTATGTAATGTGTACTGTGTGTACAGCTATAAAACTCACAATAATGTGCACTAGGGATGTGTATGACTCCCCTTTTTTTTTGTTTCGGGTTTTTTTTGGGTGTTTTCTTTTCGCTTCGGATAATTTTGGACAGTTTTTTTTTCTTTTTGTTTCGGATCATTTCGATTTGGTGACTTGGATCAATTCGGATCATTTCGGGAAATTCGGATCAGTTGGTTTTTCGCTTTTTTTATGAGTTATTTCATTTTTTATTGCTTATTTAAGAATGGGAAGTAGATTACTACAAATAGAATGAAAGTTTCTTAATTATTCTTTGAGGATTTTTTAGACATTTTTTGTGTGAAATTTTAGATTTCCTAACAATTTTTTAAAGAAACAAGGCTTTTTAACCCATAGGTTTCAATGCAGCATATGAATCCACACACTGCTGGGAAGTGCCGCTCTGCAGTATAATTAATTCAGCATATGAATTCGCACACTTCCGGGCAGCACCTCTCTGGAGATCGATTTATTGATTCGGATCGATTCATTTTTTGATCAGTTAGTATTTTCGTTTTTTATGAGTTATAATTAATGCAGCATAGGAATCCGCACACTGCTGGGAAGTTCCAGGCAATGTGCGGAATCATATGCTGCATTATTTATTTATTTATTTTTGTATTCAAAATTTTTATTTTGAAAGAATGTCATGAGTACAATCAGCGATTGAAAATAAATGAAGTAAGACAAAAACAATAGTCAAAATGGGGTCAGCAGTACGACGACTTAGGAAAAGAAAAAAAAAATGAAGGGAAGGGGACGCGAACCACACCAACCGCATGCCAGCAATGGTGTAAGGAGAGGGAGAAAAAGAAGAGAAAAGGGGGGGGGTAGTGAAAAACAAAATAACTTTGGAGAGGGAACGGCAACTGCCTGTAATGTGACTTTCCCGGCTTGCTCCCGGGGGAGGCCGTGGAAGGGTATTGTCACGAGGCCCAGGTGCCCAAGGGCCAAGTATGGCAACCAGAGCCATGGTAGGTGCCATAGTGGCGCGCCTCTGGACATCCCGACGTGCCAAAAAAAAAAAAAGGGGGGTGGGGGAAATGAAGAAAACCCCATCGCCGGCATGGCAGAGGCCCATGGAGGAGCAAGGTGACAGCAGTGTGAAACATAAGTCCTCGTGACAAAGTCTCAAATGTGTCCCCAGCCGGGGAATGACAGCGGGAAAAAGTAAAATAAAATGGTGGTCGAAGCGTCTCTGAGTCAAAGAAAGGGAAGGAGAGGGGAGAACTCGCAGGGCCAAATATCAGAATCAAAAAGAAATGTCAGCGGTAAAACTCAGCTTGCGAAAGGACAAACAAAATTTTTCTAAAGTAAAAATCTCAGCTTGGGGTGGGATCCAAAAATCAAACACTCTCAGCTTGAGAAAGGGAGGGGGGTGTACATCCCCATACAGGGGGTCTCATCAGAAGTCATCGGGGGGGAGGTTAAAGGGTGGGGGGTTCTCACAGGGAAAGTCATCATAGTTATAAAGGTGGGGAGGAACGAAACTAATATACTCGGCTGTGAAAGGAGGAAGTAAGGAGTCTCATAGAATAAAATAAAGTGTTCCATATCAAAGATGAGGTTATCCGAGGAAATGCAAAGTCCAGGCGTCAAACTCTAGGCCATAGACTCGAGGGAACTGCCTGATTGAAGTTAACTTCAACCCGTGTACCGTCTCGCGGGTTCGATGGGGATACCCAGACAGGGAAACAGAGCCCAAGCCTCCTCTGGGGTAGCCACGGTGTGGGTAATATTATCATGCACGAGCACCAAGGAGCCCGCCACTCCCCAGCGGTACCGGACAGCTTCGGATCGTAATTGGGCCGTCACCTCCCGAAATCGTCGTCGTGCTACGATCGTCAGAAAGGGCAGATCTGCAAATAGTGACAACTGTGTAGCTTCAAAAATAAAAGAAGACCTTGCTTTAGGGGTAGTGATCAGGTGGATTTTAACAGAGACATCCATAGCAACCGCGATCGTGTCCCTCGGTACCCCTGCGGGAGCCGCCACTGCCTTGCGGATGCAAAGCGCCGCGCCAAAGATCTCAGGCGCGTCCGGTGGCTGTTGTAGAATATGGCGGGCCACCCGGTTAACGTAATCCAGGAGAGAGGAAGAGGGCACCGACTCCGGAATCCCCCGGAAACGTACATTCCGCCTTCTGTGTCGGGCTTCCATCGATTCCAGTGCTCTAGCCAGGTGGTCCACTTGAGTCTGGAGGGAGTCTATGCGAGTGACTGTTTTGGCCTGTGCCGTTACCGTGTCATCCACGCGGTGCTGCACCGACTCCACCGTGGTCCTCAGGGTAGCAACGTCGCCCATCACCTCCAGGAGGTCCGCTCTCCAGAGGGCCCACATCTCGTCCAAGATACGGCGGACGTCGCCTCTCGTGGATGGCCGAGACTCCTCCGAGTCAGCAGCCCGAGGAGAAAGCTCAGGTAGGGGTCCTCGGGTGAGAGCAGGTCCAGCCATCGAGTCAGATGCCAAGTGCGAAGGGGTACCCAAATCCTCCCCTGTACTCGCAGCCCCCTCAGTGGCACTCCCAGTCGAGAGTCGGGTCCCCGACCCTTCGGCTCCGGCCTGGGAAAGAGGCCGGGTCTCCACCTCCAACAGGCCCAAATCTGGTCTTGAGGGGTGATCATCGCATCGGCTCCTCAATCCTCCAACCAACGATTCCCTAATGTCAGTCTGCAGGGGGCCTTCCGTCTTACAGGGGGTCTTGCCGCTCTTCTTACCCATCACGTCTCCGTCCTGTGAATTAGTGTGAGATGTATCCCAGAGGTCGCTCAGGGCGCAATATGGCCGCCGTCTCACAGGCCGCAGATAACGGCGGGAACTCAGAAAACGTTTCCAATAGCCAGGAAAAGAGCACTGAGGGTCGGGTACACCTCCCCGGGGTATCAGGAATGCTGAAAAATCAAAATTCTGCTAGGAAATCGCGATGTAAAACACAGAAATATATCTAACAGCGAGGAGCACATCTAAAACACGACTTCCTCCTTTGAGAGTCAGCTCCGCCCCCCCTGCATTAATTATACTGCAAAGAGGTGCTGCCCGGCAGTGTGCCGATTCCTATGTTGCATTAATTATGCTGCAGAGTGGTGCGGCAGCATATGAATCCACACACTGCTGGGCAGCGCCTCTTTTCCTAGCAGTGTGTGGATTCATATGCTGCATTAATTATAACTCATAAAAAACGAAAAACTAACTGATCAAAAAATTAATCGATCCGAATCAATGAATCGATCTCCAGAGAGGTGCTGCCCGGCAGTGTGTTTGGATTCATAAGCTGCATTAATTATACTGCAGAGAGGCACTTCCCAGCAGTGTGTGGATTCATATGCTGCATTGAAACCTATGGGTTAAAAAGCCTTGTTTCTTTAAAAAATGTTAGGAAACCTAAAATTTCACCCAAAAAATGTCTAAAATATCCTAAAATAATAAATAAGTAAAGAAACTTTAATTTTATTGGTAGTAATCTACTTCCCATTCTTAAATGAGCAATAAAAAAGGAAATAACTCCTAAAAAGCGAAAAAACCAACTGATCCGAATCAGCTGAAATGATCCGAATCAATTTGAAATTTCAGATGGTCGATATTTAGTTTTCGGAAATGCTCTCGAAATACGAAAATTATGAATTTCGTCCGATTTCAATTCGGAACGAAACAAATTGCACATGTCTAATGAGCACTGTGTATGAGCGTGAGTTTTATTGCTGTGGAGCTCTGTGATAGACTCATACACACCGCACATTACTGTGATCTGTATTCTGTATTGTGTGGGTTGTGTATGAGTGAGTAAACTGCAATGCAATAAGAAGTGTTCTATTTAAACTAAATACCCTTGTTCGTTGATCGCATTAATGTTTTTGTTCTCAATGTAGTTAAGAATAAAGACCTAATGCTATTTTATTTAAATTATATTTCTTAACAGGACTTGTAGATCGGGCTTCCACTTTAGCCCATTGGACAAGTCCATTTTTTAATTAAATTTCCACACCCCTGTTATAGGAAACACTATTCCTTTCAAGTGCAATTAAAGTGGAGTACAAGTGTATCCTATCAAAAGGACGGGTGTTAAAAGAATAAAAAAGTGAAAAATGCAGCTGATCTCTATACTTTAAAGTGAACTGACACTTAAGAAATATGTTATTGCCTATTTGGGGGAAATTAATATTTAGGGTCATTGGGGGCATTTGAGTACATTAAACAAACACACTAACAGAAGCTGTAACTAGATTACATGTGCATTACAAAGGCACCTTATAAAAAACCTGCTACGGATATTTTCCTTGTTTGTAAAAAGGAAAAATAAAGTTCGTTTTTTATCTCTTCTTTCCATTTTTGGGATTTTTCCCATGATGCAACATTTACCAAAATCTGAGCAAAAGTCTCATTTTACAGCTGAGGTATAGGAATAAACACAGGGGCGCTCTACCAGTGGTGCAGTGTGTGCCACAGCACCAGGGTTCTTGACTCTGGGGGCCCCAAAATCAGCCGACAGAGCCTGGGCCTCATCTTGGGCCGGGGCCTCGCCCGGGCCCTTCCATTGGATGAAGAGGAATTCAGCTCCCTCCCTGCAAAAAAAGTTAGGAATGGTAACAAGTATGCATTTTTTAATAATGTAATTTATTTTATTGTAATATTTTTTTATATTAAGCTTAATTGTATTTAAATAAATTAAATATAAATATATTATTTTAATAATATTTTTTACTTATTTGTGAGTTTTACTTTGGAGCTCTGTGATAAACTCATACAGACAAAATATTCCTGAGTTTTATTGCTGTGGAGCTCTGTGATATAGTCATACACAGCGCACGTTACTGTGGATTTATTGCTGTGGATACTATGTCAAGCTCATACACACGGCACATTACTGTTTCAAAGAGTTCCACAACAAGATCCTTGAGCTAAGCAATGGTAGCTGAATGAGATATTATAGGGCACTTAAAAGATTTCTAAGGCCGGGGGGTGTGGCTAACTGCCGAGGAGAGAGGAAGCAGGATTCATGAGCTCCGCTCTGATTGCGACTTTTTGGTGTGTTTTCACCAATTTTTTGAAGTATTCCCTCTCTCCCTTCGGCTCTGAGAAGCTTTGGATACTACCCCACTCTCTATGAGACAGCGTCCTGGGACATTTGGCTACCTGACTGCGGAATCGCCAAAGTTTTTCTGGCTGGGGAATTTGCCCAGCGGCCATCTTGGGGCCTAAGACCCGAGGCCAGACCTGAGGATGAGTGAAGATCGGGGGTCGCCATCGCTGACCCAGGATGATCGACCCTTGACTAAGGGTGATCTGCAGCTTCTTTTCGCTGAGTTCCGTGAGATGTGGAGGGCTGAACTTCTGCTGTGTTTCTGCCGCGCTGCTACGTATGATGCTGCTGTCCCGGTGAAGCGCCCGCATGTTGAACGGGCCGAGATGGAGAGTACCGGTGTCCCAGTGTGGAGGGTGATGACGCCTGACCCGATTGCGCCTTACTATGCAATCGCGGAGGGGGTGAGTGCATCTCGAGCGGAGCCGGGGGACCCTATAGCCGTGCTGCTGCCGGATGTTTGGTTGCTGGGGGGGGCGTTGGACGTGTGGCAGGGGTGCCTATCGGATGATGTGATGCCTTTGGAGGTGGCGGAGGAACATTCCGGAGGGACCCCCACGGCCGTGGGTAACACTGGATTGGGAGGTCGCCTTCACTGGCTGGGCATGCTGAGGATCTGCTTTCTTGTACACCTGATGTCTTACCTGGGATGGAGGTCGGTGATCGGTGCGGAGACTGCCCTGGCCCGGTGGGGCCTTCTGCTGTGCGGTGCCTGGTCCCTCTGCTGGAGCAGCCTGCTGTCCTCGGATCAGTTCCGGTATTCGGGGATGGTGATGGCCGGTCTGCTGCGGCTTCACGTCCTGGCCGGCTTTGTGGATGGCTCTTCTGTCCCGCCGGGGTGCCTCATTTGGAAGGCCTGCTGCTGGCTGTATTGTGCATCACGTTGGCTGCTCGGATGACTTTACCCACCCGTATATTTCTAGATGCCGGCTGAACCCCCTGTCCGCTTTGGCGTGCTCTCCGGAGCTATTCGCTCTCCAGCCTCGGCGGGTGACCGTATCTGGGGCTGTTTATGCCGACCACCCTGATCTGAACTCAGATGACATTCTTTTGCGACATCTGCCCCCCCTTGCGGACACCCCTTTGACTTTTGAGCTCCCCCCCCCCTCCATACTATAGATATTTATTTTTCTGTTGACGGAGATTCGCTCGACCACCTTAGTCTACACTGCTCCCCCTTATTTCTGTGTTTTCCCTGCCCCCCCCCCTCATCCTGCTATATCTCCCTTGTGCCTCTACCCTGTGACTTAGGCGGTGAATCCTCCACACCATCCTGTTACCGATGACCTTTGAGACTTTTGGTTCTTTACCGACACTTACCCCGCCAGCAATGGTGTACCCTACCTCCCCTCTCCCCCCCCACCTTTTTTTTTTTTTTTCTGGCATTATTCGGGCTGCCCCGAGGTGTGCCACTATGGCACCTACCATGGCTCTGGTTGCCATACTTGGCCCTCGGGCTCCTGGGCCTTGTGACATTATCCTTCCACGGCCTCCTTCAGGAGTGAGCCGGGAAAGTCACAATCTTGGCCTTTGCCACTCTCCTCTACCCCACCCAATTATATATATATATATCCTTTTTTTTTTTCTCCCTTTGCTCCTTTGCTGGTGTGTGGTCGGTGTAGTTCTCTTCATCCTTTCCCACGGTTTGTTAACTTTCTGTTGCCAGATGTACTACTTTGAGGTAGACCTATATTTTCTTGCTTTGATGATGCAATGTTTCCTGCTGACAAGATAATTTTTGATTTCTATTTAGATGAGACCCCCCTATTTGGGGATGTTTATTGTTACTCTCCTGATGTACTTATGCTGACTGTTTATATACTGGCTGTCTTATTGCTGATGCTTTTTCAAAATAAAAGATTTGAATTACAAAAAAAAAAACAAAAAAAAAAAAGATTTCTAAGGCCTTTGCATACATCCCACACAATCCAATCGTGTGAGTCAGTTTTCTGGACCTCTGACCAATTCACTCCATTCAATGCCCAATGCCACACAGTGACGAGCAAGTGCTGTAAAGATACGGGGGGGGGGGCACAGTTTACATCACAAAATATCATAAAATGAATGCATCCAGTAACATATATACAGGTCTTTTCTCTAAAGGTGAAACTCAGGAGAATTGGCAGAACTGAAAAATCTAGGTCAAAACGGCCAAACCAGAAAAATTCTTAAATTTATCTGACTTTCCATATCGGCTATTTGATCTAGATTGTTCTTTGCTCCGGGGAATTCTCCTGAATTTCACCTTTAGTGAATAGGCCTGATAGAGTAAAATATTTTCTTAACTAAACAAACATATTACGTGTCCTTTTGTTTATCTCATATCAGCAACATAAAATAAGCATAGTTTCATTTTTTGGTGGTAGTGTCCCTTTAACCGGTCTCTCCTTCAATGTTCAGAAAATGCTCACTCTGCCCTATACACTGATCGACCGTCATAAGAGTACTCGTGGTCATCAGAACACTACTACACATGTTTTTTTTTTTCCCCCTCATTCCAAGCTGCCTTGTGGCCTGGCAACAGTCACAGCACTATGATCTCTGCCTAGATGTGTAGTCATAGGTGCTCAGGGGACCCTGAACAAGGGGTTGTTGCTCCATATAGCTCTATGATTCCATTGTGCTTGGGCCTTCTGGAGCCGTTGGGCTCCTTGTGCCCCTGATGTATTACTGGTGGTCCTGTTGGAAAAAATGCTAGCTATACTGCCTTTGGGCACAGACTGTGAAATGCATCCTTGTGCTAGCTGGTGCTCAACGAGTCAGGGCGCAAATAGCATTCAGCGATAATTTGTCAGAACACTATGGGCACTCTTACTACACTCAGCATCACGTCAGCTAGTGCAAGAGAGCATTGCATGGTTTGCTCCTGACGGAAGTGAAGATTATGTTGCTTCACCAACAGGCCCATCATGGATACATCCCGCCGCTCTGTCTCTGCCGCTCCCCTCTGCGAGTCCCTTCACTGGCTCCCCATCCACTGCAGAATTAAGTTCAAAATCCTTATCCTTACCTACAAAACCCTCACTAACTCAGCTCCCCACTACCTGTCCTCACTAATCACCAAATACACCCCAGCCCGCTCCCTAATGTCAAACAGTGACCTGCGCCTAGCTTCTCCCCGCATCACCTCTTCCCATGATAGACTGCAGGATTTCTCACGCGCAGCCCCCACTCTCTGGAACGCTCTCCCTCGTACTGTCAGACTTTCCCCTAACTTCTCTTCCTTCAAATGCTCCCTTAAAACATTCCTATTTAGGGAAGCCTACCACCCAACTCACTGACACAACCATCAATCACTCTCACCTTACAGTCCTCTCCTCCTATTTCCAACCCCAACCCTCCCAGATTGTGAGTTCCTACGGGAATAGGGCCCTCATCTCCTCCTGTACTGTTTGTCAAATGTTGTTCAATGTATTGTAACCCTGTCTATACTGTGCTTATTGTACAGCGCTGCGGAATATGCTGGCGCTTTATAAATAAAGAATAATAATAATAAAAATAATACATCTTGGCTACCTGCTGGGGTGGCCGCCACCCACTGGGCCACCACAGTTTAGATGATGGTCCTTTGGTTCTTCCACTGGATCATCAGGGGTTTAGCCTCTTCCCTTGGAGGGGGGAGTAGATTGTGTGCCTCACTGGATCTCTTGTCTTCAGTACTACAGCTCTAATTTTTCTCATTCTTCATCATGAAGTTCCGGTATGTTGCTTGTCCTTAAATGGATTTATCCCGCCATGTATCAGTAGACATCGAGAAAGGGTTCAAATCAAGATAGAGCATTTAATCTGCCACTTACAGGTTTTTTCACTAAAGGTTTTCACCTGAACTGTCTGGAGAAGTGAAAATTCTAGGTCAAAATAGCCAAACCAGAAAAATGTTCCAATTTATCTGACTTTCCAACATGGCTATTTGGTCTAGAGTTTTTCACTTTTAGTGAATAGTTTTTCACTTTTAGTGAATAGACCTGTTAGTGAATAACAGTGTTCTAGTTTATAGTAACAATACTTAAGTGTACGTGTAGCACTGTAGCTGTCAGGTTAATTTCCCTGGCTGTGTTCGATGGATAAAGCTAACACATATGCTGAGACATTCCTTGTCCAAGGAGTCTAACTTGTATTGGATAGGACATGTGCACTTTAATACATGGTGAATGGCCAGTGACACTGACAAGATTCTTGTGGTACCTACAAAAATGAAGAGCATGAAAAGAAGGAACACTAAATTTGGTAGTTTCGCGTCTATGGAATTGGATATTATGAATTTACAATGTAATGCTTTCTACAATATTTTCACTAAATTCCCTACCAACAGAAACTACAAGGTTCTGGGCCACTCATGCTGACAGAGGAAGAAAAGAGAACCCTGATAGCAGAAGGATATCCAATACCAACAAAACTACCACTCTCAAAGGCTGAAGAAAAGGCCCTTAAGAAGATCCGACGGAAAATTAAAAATAAGGTGAGTGGGCATTCATTATCTAGTTGTCACGACTCAGCCACTACTGCCAAATGATAATTAGAACTTGAGTCTACAATATAGAAAAAAATTGCATGCATACATCTGTACAAGGAAACACATGGAGGTAGTGATATCCTTTTTTAAAAATATTTTCTCATACTCAGGACTTGTGTATGGTTACTGTGATGACCACTCGTCACGTGTTATTATCTTTACCCCACCACCAGGGCCTCAAGTTAGGACATCTTAACCCTCCAAAATACAAAAGGGAACCAGGCACAATCCAGCTGAAGTAAAGCACCTTTGTTCAGGAAATAAGCAGCAATGTTAACCCTATAGGGACAGGGCAGAGTTCAAAGGGTTAAAAAAACAATAAGTTTTTGCTTATCTTAGCATAAACCTATTTGTTTATTAATCCTTTCTGCCTGTCACCAGGTCTTTTTTTTTTTCTTTATTCAGTACCGGCACCTATCGGCAGAGTCAACACGCCATTAATGTGTCACATGGTGCTAGCAAGGAGAGGAGGCAGCCATCTCTAAAGGAAAGTGAGCAGCAATCTATGATTGCTGTTCATTGAGGCCCCTGTGCTGCTCACAGCCGTGGCAAACACAATGATTGCACATATACACTGACCTCAGGATGCTGGCTGCTGTGTCTCTGGGCTGCTCAGATCCCAGCAGTGGGCAGTGTTTGGCCCCCAGCCCCACCATGGTGACCGCTGTGCAGTGTGCATGGAAGCACCAGTGGGAGCAGCGACATGTCCAGCACTTGGGAGGAGGAGAGGATGAAGTGCCTTTCCAGACCTGTGATGGGGACTTTCACGTACACGCCTTCACTCCAGAAGGGTACGTGACTCGGCAAAGTGGACGCAGGGTTAAAAATCACTATCCGTCTGCACTAGACCCAGAATAATGACTACGTTGCACACAATCTCTGCACTCACTTGCCATGTAATTTATCAACACTGCCACCACAGGCCAATAACTTTTACCCAAGATGCCTAATATCTGAACCAGAGCTGGCCTGGTACTCGGTTTGACTATGCACCCCAAAGCAGAAGACCGTTCAAACGACTGACTTCACCCCAACTCACTCTTCGTAGATCGACCGAGCTAAAACAAACCCCTATGGTAATCCTATCTCTTCTATTAACGAGGTTCGTATATCAGGCAGAGGCAGATCTTAATAAGTTTTATTATGATGAGAAATATATATTACAGTGCATTTTACAGAAAAATAGATATGATATTTAATAATTACACACACCAGCAGAGAAATAAAAAAGGATTAAACCCACAGAACCTATTTACGAGTCAGCAAGCTAAAAGGACATTTGTGACCCCCTGAGGCTGGGATTGGAAAAATGGCAAATTCCCAATTCGCGTGACCCCAGAAAAAATAAGCCCCGAGCATGGCTCTTGCCACACAATTTATACGTTTCTTCCGCTACCCCAGCGTCATGCCCATAGAGGGTACAGACAGCCCACTCCTGGTAATTCCTGGGCATGCTCAGTTCACTTCTTATTTGATTTAATTCAAAGGTATAACAGTTATCAAAAGATCGTTTCTAGCTATCAAAGGGTATATTCGCTTCTTTGATATACATGATCAATTACAAGGTGCGAGTTGTTGGCTGTGTAAACCAAATGGAAATTTCCCCTATCAAGCAGATCAAAGAAAACCTATTCACCTATCTTTGGCCGGCAGGAAGCCTTCCCTTCAGCATTTCAAAAAGGTGTTAACTTGGCCCCCCATGCTGTGACAGGAAGGTCTATACCTAGTAATTCACAATATTCTTTTGATATCCACATCTTCCCTGGCTTCAAAAGGGGACTTAGTGGCCAGCAAAGAGACAAAAGGCCATTCACATTTTTAATTAATTCCTGAAACCCACCCCGTCAGGCTGCATATAAAGTGGAATACTCCAGTATATAGCAAGACATTTTTTGGGTTTTATTCCATCAACAGTAGAACAACATTTCGACCTGCAACCAGGTCTTTGTCAAGACCCGGTTGCAGGTCGAAACGTTGTTCTACTGTTGATGGAATAAAACCCCAAAATTTCTTGCTATATATTGGAGTGTTTTTCTTGATATTAGGCTACGTCCTTGGAGTGAGGACTTTCCAGTGGCAGCTCAAAGGTGGGTGGCAGCAACCTGAACTGAACTTTATTTGATGCATATAAAGTGGGGCTGTACCGCAATTACATAAGGAAATATGGTGAGTGTGTAGGGAGGGGAGAGTTTTGTCCACCTATCTGTCCTGTTAATCCAATCTTCTTTCTTCCTACCTGTTTTTGCATCTCTTTCTGAATATCTGTTTATCTATTTTTTCCTCTATCCAGTTCTCTAATTTTCACTTTATTTATCCTCATTTCTGTCCTGTCTCCCCATCACACTCTCCTTTTTACACTCTCTTCCCCCTCTCCTTTGTCATTTCTTCTCTAATTCCTAACCCTAATATCTAACACTAGCTTCTAACCTTAACTTTAACTCCTAATGTCTTACCCTAACTAACTTCTAACTCTCATTACTGTGCGTTTTATTGCTGTGGAGCTCTGTGACACACTCATACACACTGCACATTACAGTGAGTTTTATTGATGTGGAGCTCTGGGATACTCTCATACAAACTACATATTATCGTGAGTTTTATTGCTGTGGAGCTCGGTGAAAAGCAGAAGAATGTTTTGGTGGGCATAGTTTGAGGGAGGCGGCAGCATATAATCCTTGGAACAAGGCAACACAATGTTGTGGCCCATTCCAGGCTCCATTCATTGCCTGCATGCGAGTGTACGCCATTTTTTCATTTGCAGTATGGCACTTTATGTTATGATGCTACATGGTGAGTACCCCCACCTTATTTCCTAGAAAAAAAGCACTGCCTGTCACTATAAGGTTTCCCACAGCTAGGATTGCCACCTTTTCTCGAAGCCAAACCCGAACACTCCAGCACTGTGTGGCAAAATATTCACTCACAGGTATACGCCCTGTCACAGAGACACTCACACACCTATACATATACACATCCTTCCCTTTCACATCCCATTTCAACCACATTCAGCTCACAAAGCAGCCCTTTTCATCCAAAATTTCCTCACACTTACTGTACACATACAGAGCAGAGAGCGAGAGAAGAGAGAGCGCCGAGAGAGAGGAGAGCGAGCGAGCAGAAAGAAAAAAAGAAAAAAGAGAAAGGACGGAGAGGAGACACGGAGAAAGAAATGAGAGAGGGAGAGGAGACAGCAGAGGAGAAAGGGGGTAGAGAAAGAGAGGAAGGGGGAGATGGAAGAGGGTGGAAGAGGAGAGAGGAAGGGGCAAAAATGTTTGCATATTAAAAAGGACACATTGTTAAGGCATCAAGCTCTGCAGTTTATCATAGAAAAGGTTAGGCAAGCCGTTTATGTGTACACCAGCTAGAGGCTCCCTTTACAAGCTCTGCCTGTATATCAAGAGTAGAGCTGCTGCTGGGATGGAGGGGGAGGGGAGAGAGACACTCGGACGCTGCAGAGCCAGGTAGATGAGGGGGGGGGGACTGGCCCACACACATCTGCACTCACCGGGTTCCACTTCCCCCACAACCATGACCAGAGCAGCAGGTGTATTGTTTTTAGTGTACCTGTTACACAATAAAGACTTTCACAAGCTCACATGAAAGACATTAGGTATGCGCAAATGTGGTGGTAGTGAAAGGGCATAGAAAACTGGATTGACATGGCGTATGACGTTATACGGACCAATGTATCGGTGGGTCATCTTCATTGTAGGGACAAGAAGACATATTTCTGGTGGACAACTATATCCTATCACCTACATTATACGTAGGTGCACAAATTCCATTTCTGTAGCCTCAATGTTCTTTTCCATGACGGCTTTCATCTTACCCCAAGTCCACTGTAGGGACCGTAAGTGATCGTCTGAGGCAGGCAGACTGGACGTGGCTCACAGTGGGCTGAGGCCCCAACACTTGGGTTCTCCACAGCTGTAGGTTCTTTGTGATCCGCTGCTCATGGGGAATAAATGGGGCCTCCTGCCCCACATAACACAGAATACTTGGCCATTTGTAATCCACAGGCACCGTGTAATCCATGGGTACAAATCAGCACCCAAAGCGCTCGCAGCGCTGTTTGCTCCACAGTCCTCTGTAGACTTTTTTCGTCCACCGCGGGCAACACTTCTGCTGTCTTCTCTCATCGGGTCACATCTCCACTCGCTCTGGGGTGCACCACACTTGTGCCTTTGGTCATCTCTTCAATATCCAGTACTGCTGTTCCATGTATGGCAAAAGGTCCCCAATAACAGGAAGCAAATCCTGCCGCTCAGCCGCCAATGTGACAATCTCAGTACCCCGACTGGGTGACAACCGTCAATGCAGCTTCTTTTCTGGACTTTTCTTGTGCCTTTCTCCAGTCATAGTTACGTAGTTACATAGGCTGAAAAAAGACATGCGTCCATCAGGTTCAGCCTTTCACACATCACCTACTGCTGTTGTCCTTAGACAAAGCTTTAGGCTAAGGTCAGACGAAAGCAGTTTTAACGTGCGTTTAACCGCACTAAATCACGGCCGTGCTAGCAGCAAATGACGTCCAATGTCGGGCTGCATATGAAGAACGGCCGCACAAAAGTGCGGCCGCGCAATGCAAGTGGCAAACGAACGCATTTTTTCGAGAACGTCAAACCGCTAGTACTGACGTACAGAGTGCGCTGCGTCCGCATAGCGGCGTGTTTGCGTGATTGGGAGACGTCAGACGCTGCACACGTCCGGCCAACATAACGTCCAGATGCAAAAAGGGTTTTAGTGATGATCCGTACAAAATCACGGACGAAAATGCACATCGTATGACCGCTATCGCGTATTCCGTGAAAAAATACGTCCATTCGTTCGAACGCACTTTTTCACGGACAACGCGAAAAATGCGTTAGTCTGACCCTAGCCTAAAACGACTGGGACATGTAGAGAGCCATGGCAGCATCCCCCATAAATAAGATGAGGCTGTAGATCTGGATCTTTTCGTGGAACATCTACCACTGTGTATAGCTGCTACCCACACCATGAGTCGTGACTGCATGTAGGGTCAAAATAGAACAATTTTTTTAATTTGTGTTTTTTTAAATATTTGAACATTTTTATTTTGAAAGTAGACAGCAGTAGAAGTCGAGACCACAGAAATAAGACCGGAAGAAAAGCCACGCAGGACCCACACGAGACATCCAAAGGAATAGAAATAGACCTATACAGGGCCAGTCACAAGTAGCAAAAGAGTCTCAAAACTTCAGGAAAAATCATATCACTGCAGAGTGGGTGGTCCGGGGAGAAATAGGGATGGAGGGGGAGAAAAGAAAATGGGGAAGGAATGGGAAGTGTGGACAAATGCCCAACTAGAAGTGGCATACCCGGCTCACTCAGGGGCCCCAGCAGACGACCCTGAGGCCATGGAAGAGGCCACAGAGACTCAGGGCTAAGAAGGGCATGCAGAACCATGGTGCCTGCCCAGATGGCTCACCTGAATCAACCCGAGTATCCACAAAACAAAACACAAACAAGGCAGGAGGACCCCTAGACCCCCAAGAACCCCTAGACCCCACTCCCATGTTCAGCAATAAAAACATAAGAAAGAACAAAAGTGTGGGGCGGGGGATGTAGACGTCCATATGAAACCACAAAAAAAACGGCAAAGCGTCTCCAAATCAGTAGCCGCTATCAAATAGGAGGGTAACAGAAGGGGAAAACCATAATGTTGGGGCCCCCTTAATCCGTATCCAAAAATGGAATCGGAGCTACGTCAAGCAAGACAACGAAGACCAGAGCAAGGCAGATGGCCCCCTCAAGCACACATCCGAGACAAGGAATCTGCAGGTCAAGCTGGACCCAGTCGGCAAACTTCGCCTGACCATCAGGGCCACACTGCTCCACCGGAAGGGTCAAGGCGATGAGCCCAGGTAGAGCCGCCGTCGTATGGGCATCAAGGCGGGATACAGAACTGTCTCTGGAGACCAGCCGATGTCTTCAGGAGCTTTCATCGCCCAGCAACCATTGTGAGGGTAACCCACCCTCGGCAAAGAGATACGTATCCCCCACGCGGATCTGGAATCTTCTCCAGATGCAGAAGATCCAGCTGCACTACAACATGCAGGGTGCCAGACCCAGTACTCTGCACCTCATCCCCCTCTGCGGACAAGCAGCCAGGCACACCTTGGACACCCTGAGCAGTAACAGGGCATTCTCAGATGCAGCCTATGCACCCCTCCAGGCCCACAGCGCTGCCGCCAGTGGACCCGCATCAGTGAGTGCTCCTCCTCCCCGCCAGTATCTCCAAACCGTTATCTAGGGCTGACAGCGCTGCCCTCAATTTCGCACAGAGAGAAAGATGTGTGCCGCCATCTTGCTGCCCATCCATTCTCTTCATACGCTCCCATCATCTGAAGACTCAAAGCGGTCAGAGGAAAGGTGCCCACTGCCATCTCGGCCTGCTGCCGTCGAGAGGGGAAACTCACGGGAACGTGGAAGATTGCTGCAGACAATCATGGTCTAGGGATGAAGGCCGCTCCTCAGGCCCCAAGATGACCAAACTTGAAAGCCAGGGAATACAACGATACTTGTCTGAGTTGGGCTCAGACACCGGAGTGAATCCCAGTAAGCTGCGGGTGCAGAGAAGTCTCAATGGGACCAAGGGGAGAGGCAATAAACACTCATAGAAGGTGAATAAGCCCAGGACAGAGCTCCTTTCATCTCGGTATCCAGCCACCAGCACCTATAGATCTCATTTTATTGTGGGTAGGCACACATATTTATGCTGTCAAACCTGGGTCATTTACATACATAAAACCTCCTAGAAAATGTTGAGTGTTTCTGAAGCTGCTGTTCCTTCTGTTTCTTGGAGTGTAAGCCATAATTAGACTAGGACCAATAATGGAATAAACATTGCGTAACAGTCCTAAACAAGACAGGACAATGGTAGTTGTGATTGGCGACCAGATTAAAGTCTAAGGACACCAGATAATGGGGCAGGTTTGCCTGACAAAGAAGATTAACAAACTGGTCAAATATAAAGCAGATATTAACACATTCCCGAGAGAGAGGGCATGCTGGAAGGTGAATTCTATCAGTAGATACATATGGACCATGCTGATAGACAATAACATTATTCATGCATAACTCAGATTGCAGGCACACAAAAGAGGGCAAGGAAATAATTAACATAGCACATCCGACCTGCACCTCCCAAATATACCTTCAGGTCCATGCACATCAAGTCCAAAGTGATGCACATCACAACAAATTCCCTTTGCCCAAATACTCAGGATGAGGGCGTTGAGGATTGGTGCCTTTTTAAAAAAAGACACATAACCCCCTCCCCACAAATTCTGCATTTAACCCTGGCACAGCCCAAAAAACAGGTCTGTGCATGACCGTGAAAGTTCCATATAAAGGTGGTGTGACATGCATCATTTTGATTTGGGGTGCATGGACCTGGAGATGTATTTGGAGGTACAGGCCGGATGTTCTGGGTCATTTCCTTGCCTTCTCTTTTGTGAATGTAATCTGAGCTATGCATGAATAGTGTTATTTTCTATTGTTATCATCCATGTGTACCTTTTTATCTGCTGTATATTTGAGGCGTTGTTAATCATCTTTGTCAGGCAAACACTGCCCTGTTATTTGTTATTGTTTTATACTGTAATCTGTTTGTCAATAACGATTGCCATTGCCCTGCTTGGTTAGTAATGTTGAGCAAATGGTTATTTCATTATCTGTTTTAGTCTATTTCTCCCAACAGTTTCTAGGGGAGGTGTTTGTGTCTGTAAATGCCCCATGTTTGACTGTATAAATATCTGTGCCTGTCCCCATTTAAGAGTTCCATTCTGACCCTGAAAGACCCCAGATCTACAGCCTCCTCTTATTTCTGGTGGATGCTAGCAGGCTCTCTACGTGTCCCGGTCCTTAAGCTTCATCTGAGGACTGGAGAATGGCACAGTGTCTGCCTAGGCACAAGCATGGTGCAACACGGAATGAGATGGAGACGCCTCAAGCAATATGGTCTGAAACCTAGCATAGCATGGACCTGTTCCAGAGTGTTTGGAATGAGTTGTGCTTGTTGCAACAAGGGGGAGCTGTGCGGGACCAGTAGGATATTAACCCTCTGCATGTGGAATACAATAAGTACAAGGTCACAGGTTGGATGGAGTCAGGGGACATTCGTAGCCAGGAGGAGAACTGGCTGGGCACTACACCACACACACCCAGAGGGTGTCTACAGACCTGGATTGGCGGAGACCAGGGATTCTGGAAGCATCGGCTTCTGCCACTGCCAACCCAGACAAAATATGCCTCTGCACCAACCGTGACCGTCAACCCACCCTCCACAAGTAAGGCTTAAAAGAAGCAGAGGCGTAGATGGGTGAAAGAAATGGAGGAGGTGCTGGAGGGAGAATGCTAACTTTGTGACCAGCTTCAAAGGGGGTAGAGACTTTGCAATGGCAACTAGACTCTGCCACCCAGAGCGAGAGAGACTAGCCTACAATTGCACCTGCTACAGTATCAACTGCAAGATGGCCAGAGAGAGCAGGATGAGATTAGACTATCCAGAGATGCTGCTGAGGCTAATGCACAAAGCCTGGAGGTGAAGATCACTGACTACAGGAGTCGCTGCATTGTGTGAGTGAGGAGGATGGGGAATCCGAGGAGAGGCCTCAATCAGACTGTCTGTTCCACAGTCCTGGCGCAGCATGGATCCACTTTAACAGGGGAGACAATTATGGAAGTTTACAGGCTGCCAGATACGCAGAATTGTGCAGCATCCATGGGCACTACCTGGATGTGTACAAGGACTCTGTCTTTTAGCCCAGACTGCAGGGACTTGCTGCTGAAGAATGGGGACTCGAAATGGACTTAAAAAGTTTGCAGACGGCAGTCCAGCTACAAGTCACCGAGGCCCCTGGAGGGAGCCTCCCCACACCAGCCAGCGGGAAGAAAAAGAGGGGCGGCTGAGCCAGAGCAGAGGTAAACACCATCACAGCCCAGGGATTACAACAGTGGGCAGTATTGGGTCACCGGGGCGACTTGGACCCAGGCTGTTCCTCTCCTGAGAGATGGGTCCACAACGACCATGGATGGTCTGGTCTGCTCGTTACAGGCTGACTTTGCTTGATGCTCGATTAGAGCTATTGGCCCTGGCAGAGACATTAATGGTGGACTTTGCAACAAGTATGATTACACGTGTGCGCTGTGTATGAAAGCTGTGAATGATGTGTGTGGGGTATGTGCTGTCTGTGAGGGATGTGAGTGTGTGTGAGCGCTGTGATGTTTGAGAGTTGGCTCTAAGTGAAGTAAGCTGGTTGCATGTTATGGCCACCTCTTGCACGCACTGCAGCACAGTAAGGGGAAATCTCTTCACTTTTGCGTCACAGGGCACACACACAGCATATTACCTTGCACAAGACCCAGGCAAGCTCCTGAAAGGACCCAGAGGGAAAAGGTACATGTCGTTGTAGCACAACCCATGCTTCCTCATCCCTTCCCTGCTCTGCCACTGGCTCTATGCTTTCTTACTAGACATGTGCATTTGTTTTAGTACTAAAATTATTTAGTTCGAATTTTGGGATAATTTAGTTTTCATATGACTCAAGAGATACGAAACTGCTCAGTACAAAAAACGAAAGAAACTAAAATAAAATGCACTACATTTTAGTTTCAGTCCTTTTTGTGATATTACATTGATGAGTGAAGGAGACCAGCATTGAATGCAACATCGCAAAGCTACAGAAAAGGTTTGTATGTTTAATCCTTCCCGGCCCCTACCCGAAAATCTGACAGTGATAGAGCTCCAGAATACTCACTCGCAGCATAGACAGCCAGCACAGGAGAGGAAACCTTTACTTAACCCTTGCATGTCTATGAAGCAGACAAGATGATAAAAGCAGCTGGAGAAGGAAAACATTCAAATAAATCACACTGAAAGCTAATGACAGAGGAGGGCTGGATAGTAAAAACCCCTTTATAACAAGCAGCGCTGGGTGAAGAGAGGGACTTTATAAAACGTGTGTTATCTCCCCTCCCGCTCTGCATAATAGGGGCTTAGGTCTGATACATATTATATTATCCAGGAGCACTATCCCCCTTTCCTCCTCTAAAATACACGTTTTATATAAAGTCCCTCTCCTCTCCCAGTGCTGCTTGTTATAAAGTTTTTTTTTAATGTCTGATATATTTAGTATCCAGCTCTCACAGTTACTCTGTCATTATGAGCCTTCAGTGTAATTTATTTGAATGTTTTCCCTAGATTTAAAGTGCTTTATTTTATTATAAAAATAAATTTGCACCAGTCATCTCTTCTCTGAGCTTTCAGACCGATTTACGTTAATATTTTCCCTCTCCCCTGCTTTTATATTCCTGTGTCTCCCCCACAGAGATACAAAGTTTAAGTAAAAGTTCCCTCTCCTGTGCTGGAGAAGCATTGCATTCCAAAGTTCTGCACCCTCCACATGCCAATGCAGTAAGATGTTCTATACAGAGAGGGGCATTAATTAATGCAGGTGAATGTTGTATACATTATACGGAGAGGGGTATTAATTAATGTACGAGGATGTTATCTACATTATACAGAGAAGGGTATTAATTAATGCAGGAGGATGTTCTATACATTATACAGAGAGGAGCTTTTTTTTTTTTTTAGCACTTTAAATCCAGTGGCTGTGAGCGCTGAGATCGGCTGCTTGTTATATTATCTCTCAGTACAATGTATCAGGCTCAGCTGTTTACAGTCAGTTACTGTAACAGCGCTCAGAGTTTCAGTAAAACAAGGAAATAATATTGTTCTAACCTCTTATATATAAAAATATTATTTACTAGTTTTACTGAAATTCTGAGCACTGTGATGAGCAGCAGTCAGTTACTGTAACAGCTTTGCCTGACACATTGTGCTGAGAGTGAGAGAAACTGTAACAAGCAGCGATCTCCGCCCTCTGAGGAGCCACTACAATAGTAATTGTATCCACTGGTTTTCGGATGACTGAAATTAGTTTTCATACTAAAGAACTGAAAACGAATTTCTTTAGCAAGTAAATAAATTGCATTTTAGGACTAATCCATTAGTTCAAAACAAAATTTTGTGCTGTGCACATGTCTACTCCTTACCTAAAAGGTATTTCCTATCATAGCTCTGGCCTTCCATGATTCTTCCAGACTTCCTCAACGGCTCTGCTCCACCTTAACTAAATTCTGCCAACCACCTTAGCCCTGCCCCCCTGCATAATTTCTCTGCTACAATTCTCCTGGTACATATTGCAGTATGCAGGATATTTTGATTTCTTCCTGACTTGCTTCATGATAGTGCTGGCCTTGTAGCAAAGGCATATGTTTGTGGAAAGAAAATGATGTGTAGTTGTCTTGTGCTCAAGAAAAGTAAGACAGAAACCCAAAATGTGCATTCAACCAATTCACAGTCAGAACCGAGGATTGTGCATGATCGTTCTCTCCATTGATGCAGTATTCTACCTGGTAAAAATTCGATTTTGGGGATATCTTCATTAGGGCCTGTTTGTAATTTACATTATTGTATATATTTTGGAACCCTAAAGATTATCAGGGTTATTCAGAGAGCGTGAAAAGCTGGAGAATGAAAAATTCTAGGTCAAAATAGCCAAACCAGAAAAATTCTCCCTTTCATCTCACTTTCCAAATCGACTATTTTGACCTAGAATTTTTCATTCTCCAGTGATTCTCCAGTCATTCTCCTGCTTTTCACGCTCTCTGAATAACCCTGTATATATCCCAAATTAATACTTGTATTTCCAGTTAATCCTAAATAAATTGAGGAATCTTGAGTAAAGTTTCGTGGGACACCTGCTAATTGGTGTATATATATATATTTTCAGATTTCTGCACAAGAAAGTCGAAGGAAGAAGAAAGAATATATGGACAGCCTTGAAAAAAGGTAATTGTGATTGTAGTCATTCAAGACTTGGGGTACATGGATGCTTTTGGAAGGGGTGGGATTGTGGATTTGGTGGGCTTTAAATTCCTTATTGTTTCCCAGACCTCCTATATTAAGGTCAATCTGTGAACAAAAACAAGGTTTATGAGGGTCCTGAGAAGGTGCAATGGCACTAATGACCTCCACTATGGTGAATCCCTGCTCAGGTACTGGCTCGGTGGTGCCATTATGTCTTGCGTGGTACTTTGCTTGCCAAGAATAAATCACACAGCTGAAAGGTATATAACATATTTATTGCAAAATAGAACGAATCAAGCAACTTGTGAGTATAATAAACAAGAAGATTACATCACTAAAATAAACAAGTAAATTGTGTAACCGTTTTGAGTTGCAGGCAATATCTCCGCCAGTATGACTGGGAGATCTCATTGGCAGTCAGGCAGAAAGTCTTAAGGCTGAGCGCCACTGGCACTGTAGTCGGACGACCGATGCGTTCGTCAGACGATGGACGACGTCTGTCTAGGTCCGACGAGGGTCTCCCACTGCAAGCGATCCGTCGGAACAACTACGAACGATCAGATAGATTTCAGGTGGAGTGCAGAGACTGCCAAAACCAAAATGAACTGGTTTTACATATAAAACACAGTTCATTCTGCTTTTTTAAACACTGCAGTCCTTTGTGGGACAATGGGTGAGACAGAATACAAGTATACATACAAGTACACACAGAACAGTAGCAGAGAGGACCCAAGAGCTTACAATCAACCAAGGAGCCTTCCCTGCCCTACCCCTCACCCCTACACAAACAGGGCTAGTCCCACACATCTCACATACATATCAGAGAAGATTGATGTGGAGAAACTGATCAGGGGAGTTCTAAAAGCATTTAAAATTAACTATTTCGAGAAATAGTTTATTTTAAATGCTTTTATAACTCCCCTGATCAGTTTCTCCACATCCATCTTCTCTGATCTGCTGAAATACATGCAATGCAAACGAGTGATTTGGTTCTGATCGCCCATCTGATGCCGTCTTTACCCGTCACTGGAAGACGGACGTCGGACGCAGTGGACGCAGGTCCAACTCACTTGCATGTTGTTGGATCGGACGGACGACGACGGACATTAACGGATGATCACACCATCGCACAAATACGGTGACAGTGGACGCCCAGCCTAAATCGGGCAGAAGATGAGACCTCAGTTTGAATAACATGTACTCCCACCTTATCTATTAGCACCATCTCTTGAGTGGGTAACGTGTTATCGTGACTGTACGTCACGGGATTGGCCAGATCTTGTGACCTTTCATCATGATACCACACTTCCTGCCCTAGGCTAGTTTTGATATCCAGATAAGGAAACTGTCCCTTCAACAGGGAAGTTGAACACGAACGGCTGCTTTTGTGTGATAAAAGATGGAGAAAACTTCAACCGTCAGGACTCAGTGACCCTGATGGTATCTCCCGGCCGAGCGTGGGGACCATGATTTGCCCTTCCACTCGTCACATGATGGACCTACGACCTCGGTGTCAGGGGAATTCCTTCACTATGGTGCATTTTTCAAATGCTGCACTATAGTTAAATTTTACTTTATAAAGTGAACAATGATACTGCACTGTAAAGCTCTGATATGGTCCTACACACCGCACATTGCTGTGAGTTTTATTGGCTGTGGAGCTCATACACACTACATATTGTTGTGAGTTATATTGCTGTGGAGCTCTGTGACATGCTCATACATAGAGGGCGGCCCTTCATTGATTCTTGCACCTGGGCCCTGAGGTTTCTAGTTACATCTCTGATAACCGGTATCAGCTTCAGTTATGTTGTTAGCTGAGTAATGTCAGTCCACCTTGGCATCCCCGTTTTAGCGGGCACTATTTAATAGTACAATCAAAGCTTCACTGTAGAAAATCATGTATGCGTTGAGAAAGATCTATATTCCACCTCAAACTGGTAATTTATTCTTGCATCCTACCCACGTTGCCAAAATGCTTTGCTTGGTGCTTTGGATGCCAAGAATAAATCACACAGTCAAAAAGTATAGAAGATATTTATTGCAAAATAGAACAAATCGAATAGTGAGTAAAATAAACAAGTAAATAGCATCACCGTTTTGAGTTGCAGGCAACACCTCCGCCAGCCAGATTGGGAGATCACATTGGTAGTCAGGCAGAAAGTCTTAAAACAGGCAGTAGTTGAGACCTCAGCTTGAATAATATTACAGCGAAGATTATTCACTATGCAAATCAAACTATCACCCAGAATGGGTGGCCAGTACTGAAATGCCAAAGAAGCCATCTCTGCACGAGAGGTGCAGCAACCCACAATAATTGTTTCAGACTCACTAGTGTGGCTGCTTGTTCTCAGCACCCTCACAAACCTTGTTTTTGCTCTCTATAAGGTCATCCTGTACCTACAATTGTAGGTAGAGTGTTTGTGTTTTCTGTGCCCTATCCCCTGATGTCTCGGTTGTATTTTTCCCTAATGTATTTGTCTCAAGGGGTTATTCAAAGAGCACCAAAATTTTGTTGCTCTTTCGTTTGGCGCACCTCAGCGTATTCAGTCCCCGAAGTGCGCCAAATCGATAAGCCGAACACTGCAGATAAACTCGCCGAACGCAGCCGCAAGTTCCGTCGATAAACCTGCCGACCGCCGCTAAAAAACTATCGAACGCAGCCGACGATCCAAAAACCCGACCAGCCACCAAGCGCCACCAAAAAACCGACCAGCTGCCAAACAGCCTTAAAAAGAAAAATTTTCCTCGACAGCGGTACCTGCTTGGTTAACCCTTTTATGATATTCGGATGTCGCAGATATGTATGCTTTAACCTATCATTGCAACTGCGGTCATGGTCCGTCTGTTAGAATTTCGACTATTATGTTGTCTTATTGATGTCCTTAATGAATGAAAAATTTTGAGTTAAAAAAAGCAAAAAAAACGTTTAAAATGCATTTTAAAAAGAAAACAATGCATGGAAATAATGTATACGGTCCTATGAATAACAATAAAATGGTCTATTACAGAATTAAAAAAATAATAAAAAAAAAAAAATTTGGAATCAAAAACTTTGCTGAAAAACTTCCGTAAAATGCCTTAAAAAGTCTAAATATTAAGACTTTTTGCTGCAAATGAATAAATGGTTGAATAAAAATTTAATAAAAATGGGGATTTTTGAGGGCGGAGCTGACTGCAGACAGGAGAGGACGCACATTGCTGAGCTCCCTAGCTGATTGTACATTTTATGTGATTCGGGCGTCCCTCCGTCTGTTTTATGTCCCCCACTCGGTGGCTACTGTCGGCTGGCTCTGGCACCAGGGTGCCGTGAAGAGTTGCGGGTGCTCTTGTCGACGAAGGAGCCGGTTCGGGATTTCGGGCCTACACGTGCGGCCTACCTTGACGGCCATTTCTGAAGCCTGCATCGTCATTGGGCTCGTGGTTCCTTCCTGCCTGGCACACATATCCTCCGCACAGATGACTGACCCGGACTCCCTGCCCCTCACGAAGGATGTGCTGACGGAGCTGATGGAGGAATTTCGGGCTTCGTGGATCCAGGTCTGGCGGGAAGCTGGATGGCGCTCTGGGGTGGCTCCGGCTGGGGAGGCTGTCGGTGGGCCTTCAGCGGAGTTGCCGGAGGTGCGGCTCTCTGCAGATCGTGCTGAGTGCGGACGGGTCGGTCCAGGGGATGCGGCGCCCTCTCTGATCGCACGGCCCGTGGAGGTACACCCTGACTACTTGGAGGACTTACCTGTAGCGGTGACGGATGAGAAATCGAGAGGTGTCCCCCCACTTCTGGGCCGGCCACTGGAGAGGCTGCACGAACCGAACGAGCTGCGCCTGCTGGATGGACGGCAGCGAAAGAGACGGCCGGTGGATGGAAGCACCGCGGTTGTGGAAGGTATCCCCATCCTGGAAACTGAAGTGTCCCTGCTGGAGGTTGTCCCCGAGGGAGCTGAGTCCCTCCTTGCTCTATTGTTGGACACTGGCTGACTCTACCTAGCCCGGCCACCTCATCTTTCTGGCTGCTGATCCTCTGCTGTTGCCCCCCCCCCAATTCCCATCTCTGACTCCCTCCGTGAAGACACCCCCCCCACTCCTCCAATATGGTGTCACATCCCCCCCCCTTCCCTGCACTCTGGACATTTTTTTTATTTTTTTTTATTTGTGGACTAGTGGACTATCCTTTGCTCCACCGGGCTGTGGCTTTCTGTGTGGCGGCTGGGTGTCTGGACTCCCCCCCCCCCCTTTAATTTTTTTTTTTTTTTTATTATTATTTTTATTCTTTGTGTGTGGGACACCGGGTTGCTCTGGGTGAGCCATTGGGGCGGAAACCATGGCTCTGACTGCCCCCTCTGGCCCCAGATCACCCGGCCCTGTGGCCTCTTCCATGGCCTCCGGTATCTTCCTGGAGAGCGCCAGGAACGCCACTCTTGTTCGGGCAGTCCCATCCACGTTTTTTCCTCACCCCTCCCTTTTTTTTTTTTTTTTTTTCTTGACCAGACAGCCTGCTCGTGACTTTATTGCTGACTTTGCCGCCTCCCTGGTACAGAGGTCCCATGTTTGTCTGAGTGCCCCCTCCATTTTATCTTTTCCTGCTGTTTTACCTCTGATATCTTGTTTGCTGTACCCTTTGAAATATTTTTTTTGTGATTTTGCTGTATGGCTTATTTCTCTCATAATAAAAATCTTGAATTGAAAAAAAAAACATGGGGATTTTTTTTTTTTTACATTGAAACCTATGGGATTCACCTATCGAAAATCTGGGCATTTTGCCAACTTTTCACTGCTGCTCGACGTTCTCTGAGTAGATTAACCATTTCTTCTCTATGGGGAATTATTATTATTATAACAAGATTCTGTTCTTTCATGGTTCGCTTCCTACCTGTCCCAACGATCATTTAGTGTCTCATTTGCTGGAAGTACCTCCTCCCGGCAGCCTGTCTCTGTTGGGGTGCCCCAAGGTTCAGTACTGGGCCCTCTAATTTTTTTCAGTCTACACTGCCTCTCTAGGAAACCTGATCAGCTCCTTTGGATTCCAGTATCACCTATACGCTGATAACACTCAAATCTACCTCTCCTCCCCTGACCTCTCTCCAGGTCTCCTGGATCGAGTCACTGACTGTCTCTCCGCTATCTCAAATTGGATGGCTTCCCTCTTCCTTAAACTCAATCTTGCCAAAACTGAAATTCTCATCATTCCTCCCTCCAAGAAGAACCCAATACCACATATCTCTCTACAAGTAAATGGAACACCCATTAGCCCAACGCCTCACGCTCGCTGCCTTGGTGTCACTTTTGACTCTGACCTAACATTCTCTCCCCACATCCAAACCGTGTCCAAATCCTGTTATTTTCAACTCAAAAAAATTGCCCGTGTCCGCCCCTTTCCGACACAAGATACCACAAAAGTGCTGGTTCATGCTGTTGTCATTTCACGACTTGACTACTGCAACTCGCTCCTTATTGGTCTCCCCAACTCCCGTATCGCCCCTTTGCAATCTGTAATGAATGCAGGGGCCAGGCTTATCTTTCTCACTAAACGCACCTCGCGTACTTCCCCACTCTGCCATTGGCTTCCTGTACATTTCAGGATATAGTTTAAAATACTGATGCTCACGTTCAAATCACTCATTAACTCAACCCCCCCCCCCACATGTCTTCGTTACTCCGCAAGCACGTCCCATCTAGACAACTCCGTTCAGCAGGTGATCTCCACCTGTCATTGGTCTACACACGCACAGCCAACTCTCGCATCTCTGAGGCAACTCATCCCTCTGCACCTACTCACACTTGATTGAAGCCACTTCTATGGCCCCACCATTCCCAAACCACTGGCACTAATGATCCTGCTATCTAGTGCATTCCTCTTGTCTTCCTCAACCAAAATCCCTCTAGACTGTAAGCTCCTATGAGCAGGACCCTCTACACCTCTTGTTTCCATCTTCTGTCCGTTTATATGTATTTCGTTCCCTTTGGTTATTGTAAAGCGCTGTGGAAACTGTTGGCGCTATATAAATTATGACAATAATTATTATTATCGTCATTTATATAGCGCCAACAGTTTCTGCAGCGCTTTATATGTATTCCGTTCCCTTTGGTTATTGTAAAGCGCTGCGGAAACTGTTGGCGCTATATAAAGGACGATAATAATAATAATAATATCGTCATTTATATAGCGCCAACAGTTTCCGCAGCGCTTTACAATAACCAAAGGGAACGAAATACATATAAACGGACATATAATGGAAACAAGAGTTGTAGAGGGCCCTGCTCGTAGGAGTTTACAGTCGAGAGGGATTGGGGTTGAGGAAAACGAGAGGAATTTTACTAGATAGCAGGATCATGAGTGCCAGTGGTTTGGGAACTGTTGGGCCATAGAAGCGGCTTCAATCAAGTGTGAATAGGTGAGCAGAGGGATGAGTTGCATCAGTGATGTGGAATTGCACTGCTGCCGACTTGCACCGTATTTCGCTGGCAATTCGCCAAGATTAGGCAAATTTACAGCTTTTTGAATAGCCGAACTGCCACAAAATTGTGCAATTTGGTGGCCAGTTCGGCTCTCTTTGAATAACCCTTTAGAGTGGTGTGTTGTTTATGTTGTGCCGTTTCACTTATTTGTAATGTGTACTTAAGGTTTCCTTTGTTGTCCTGAGATGTGCTCCCATCTAACCCGCTGGACCTAGATTAAACTCTGTTCTGTAATCAATGCCATGCCGGGGGAGGGGAGTGCCTTCCTTTGCTTGTTACACCAAGACATGTATGTGGGAGAGGGTGGCTATTCATTGTGGTAATGCTGGGGCGTGTTCTAAGTTCTGTGATCCATAGAAAGAAAAAAACCTCTGGAGTGCCCTTTTGTATCTAAATATATATAGAATAATACAGTTAGCCACAGAATGAAGGTATAATACAGCTGAACTCTACTACTGCTACAATATGAATTCTTCAAAGAACGAAAGTTCTGTGTTCACCCAACAATGAACTCTGGTTATTGACTGGTTGGAACTGGGCAGGAAGCCGTATTCCTTCGGGAAAATGATAGCTAGACAAAGCCTTTCTGCGAGGATACAATAATGCTTATTTTTATATTGCTCGAAATGCATAGTGATATTCTATTTACCAAACATCAGACAGTCAGAACCCATGTAGTACAGTTGTTATTAGTATCATCATTTATATAGGGCTACCAGTTTCTGCAGCACTTTGCAATAATGAATGGAGATTTAAGCTAATAAAACTATACAAAAACTTAAGAACCAGAAGTAAGAGGTGTAGATGGCTCTGTTCAGATAAGCTTACAGTCTAAAGAGGTTGGAGTGGAGAAAAAACGAATTAGTGTAGAGGATCACTTGTAATAGCAGTTGTATCAGAAATGGTGAAATGCATGGTAGTGACACAAGCTATGAAACCTATACTGATCAGCAACAACAATATTGCGTCTACCTAATATCGTGTAACCAACCCCCCCTCATGCTGCCAAAATACTTCTGATTCATTGGAAATACGGACTCAACAGGTTTTCGGAATTTGTCCTGTAGTATCTGGCACAAAGCTATAAGCAAGATTCCTTAAATCCAGCAAGTTGCAAGGTGGGACCTCCATGGACTGGATTTCTTTGACTGATTCAGCGCTGCGGAATATGCTGGCGCTTTATAAATAAAGAATAATAATAATAATAAAATTTGTTGTTCCAGCCCATACCACAGATGCTCATGCAGATTGAGATCTGGGAAATTTAGAAGCCAACGCAACACCTTTGTCAGGTTATTTATTATGACGTGTATTTTTTTCTTTCTGCAAAAGCGGAATCATTTAGCACCAGTTTTTGGGTGGTGGTAAAAATCCTTTTAACCCACCGGTGTGGTAATTAGAAATCTCAATGTATCCTTCCTGGTAAATTACTTTCTCAAAAAATAAATAAATAAATTGCGCACCCTATACTTAATATGGGGAGCACAAACTACAGTAAGCTTGCATAAGATAGTGCAATCACCGATGCGCTAAAAGATTTTTACAGTTTTATCATTAGGGATGTAATATGGGGGGCATGCGTTAAAGTCCCTTATCCTGATGTTTACGCTTACATATCCAAACGCTACAGTTAGCATTCGGTATTTAATCTAGCCCATAACTTTTTAATCTGGATACAATGTCTGCTAAATCCCCACCTAAATCCCCACCAAAGAAGATAACTATTGCAAGGAGTGTATCTGCACTGGCAATAATACATCTCATAATGTAGTACAGTTACACATAGAAGTCCATATACGCCCCTTAAGACCTCACGCAGGACAATATATATTACCAAGCACTTCAAATGTTACCATCCAAGGTCAACAACCTCCAGGATTCTGCAAACCAACAAGGTGGTCTCCTCAGAACAAAATAAAGCTGAATTTATTCGTAACCATTGTGACGTGCATCACTTTGGACTTGTGGGTACATGGGCCTGATAATGTATTTGGGAGGTGCAGGCCTCATGTTCTATATTATTTCCCTGACCTCTCTGGGGTTTAAGTCATCCCGTGCCTGTAGAGTGGGTGCGGGGTGTTTGTGTGATCTGTGTTACGTATGAATAATGTTATTGTCTATCTGCTGTATATTTGAGTAATTTTGTTAATCTGCTTTATCAGGCAGACACTGCCCCATTATCTATTTTAGACTGTAATCTTGTTTACCATTCATGGCTGTCATTGCCCTGTCTTGTCTACGAATGTTGACCAAATGTTTATCCCATTATCTGTCCTAGTCTAATTATGCCCCAAATGCTGTGAAGCAGAAGGAGCAGTAACATCAGAAACCCTCAACAATTTCTAGGGGAGGTTTTGTATGTGTAAATAACCCATGTTTAACCGCATAAAGATCTGTGCCTGTCCCCAATAAAACCAGTTCCATTTTGACCCTGAATACCTCCAGATCTATGGCTTCGTCTTATTTCTGGGGGATGCTAGCAAGGCACTTTACGTGTCCCCCCCCCCCCGTTCATTAAGCTTCGTCTAAGGACTGGAGAAAGGCATGGGGAGTCTGGCAAAGAGCGGTATTGACAGATGTGACTCGGTCGGGGTACGGAGATATGTTAAAACTATAAAATAATAACATAACATTCAACTCCTTACATTTTTATAATATAAGACTTAAACAGGGATGGGATAGTAGCATGCCACATCCATTTAAATACCCAGCTAAATGGTCTCCTTAACAGGCTCCCCTCACTTCTGGAACACCATATGCTCAAACCATAGAACGCAAGAAAAACCAGACGTCCAGAAGTGTGTCTGACATGTCCATCCCACACGTCTGTTTAATCCATGCTGCTGACACATCCCTCTCACTGTGGGGTCACTTTTGCGAGAGGTTTTCATTATCAGCACTTCCTCTCAACATGCTACGATCACTTAGTGCTATGATATCCTTCTTTTTTTTTTCTTTCAATATGAAATTTATTACGTTTTCAAAAGAAATCCGCAATGTGGATACCGAAAGAAAAGAGATAAGGGCAAGGGGTACCAGCACTTTTACCACAGCATTACATCATAACATGACATGTCAAGCGCAAAACCAAATCCTCCTTTTCTTTACTGCACATGTCTCTCCTCTGTTCTCCATCATCTTAGTAGTGCCACCATTCCAAAGCTGTTCTTAAATTGGCGCATCATTGAGAAGGGCAACACACACCGTTGTGCTCAAAAGTTTGCTTACCTTGGCAGAAATTATTAAATTTTGGCTGTAAGATTTACTTAAGAGTTACAGTAATCCCCCGAAATTCCAACAAACCCCGCAAATTTTGAAAAACCGCGAATTGTGGCTGTGCTAAAAAAAGCACAGCCATGCGGCATTAGGACCCAGGAGCCGCCGTCCTCCAGAATGGCTGCTCCTGTGCATCTCCAGACTCAAGATCGCGTCCAGGGCATTCTCCTCTCTCGGCATCGTTCAGAGAGAGAAGATGCCGAGACTCCTGTGCACCCCGCAAGCGTGGTCCGGGGATCCAGGAGCCTTGGCATCTCCTCTCTCGTAATGATGCAGAGAGAAGGGAATGCCCTGGCCACGATCGTGCGCCTGTAGACGCACAGGTGCAGCTTCTCTGCCGGGGTGTTGTGTCATATATGGTTCCTTATCGAATACTGTTCCAAGGAGCCCTCGGCAAAGATCGGAACTCCACCTCCCCAGGCTCCAACACATCAGGGGGCTGCACAAAGGCGTGTGTTTGGGAGGCGCTGATGTGTTGGAGCCTGGGGATGTGGAGTTCCGTTCTTTGCCGAGGGCTCCTTGGAACAGTATTCGATAAGGAACCATAGATGACACACCGGGATGCTACTACCACATGGTAAGCGGAAAAAATCCGCGAACCACTGAGTCCGCGGACGCAGAACCGCGAATGACCGGGGGATTACTGTATATAATTAACACTTTGCGCTCCCCATGTTAAGCATAGGGAGCGCAAAGTACAGTAAGCTTGCGCTGAAATGCGCTAGGGCATCCATTGCTAATGTTATCGCTCATACAGGTGAGCGCAGGCATGAACTGGCCATCCGGACTACCGGGAGGATCCCGGTGGCCCGATGGCTCAGTGGGCCGGCCGCCTGACTGGGCCCGGCCCACTGTGAATGAGGTCATGACTCTTGCCTGTCCTGTAGCAGCGCACCGCGCCAAACTTCCAGACTAACTTACTGTCTGGGCGCCGCCTGCTGGCATCACCGGAGCATTGCATGCCTGGAGATGTAGTTTGAGACTGATTTTCTGCAATCTGCCTTCTTGTTTTCTCAGGTGACCCCCACCTTATTAGAGAACCTCCATCCATATTTTGTATATTACATGCTTGTGGATGGAGGTTCTCTAATAAGGTGGGGGTCGCCTGAGAAAACAAAAAGGCAAACAACCCACAGGCACGAGCCCACTCAGAGCTAGTGTAGGGGCTCTCTTCTTGTGAGTGCAGAATCATCTACTATCGCCTATATTATATTGTGTTAAATTTTATTGCACTATTGTGTTATTTTATTTTCCCATGTCTCACTGGAGCTTTATTATAAACGGATTGGTCTGAAGAATCGAGGACCCCAATAAGCATTGTTTTGCGCTGTATCAGGTTATATGTCTTCATTATACAGAGAGGGATATTAATTAATGCAAGAGGATGTTACATACATTATATAGAGATGGGTATTAATGCAGGTGGATGTTATGTACATTATAAAGAGAGGGGTATTAATTAATGCAGGAGGATGTTCTATACATTATACAGAGAGGGGTTTTAATTAATGGAGGAGGATGTTCTATACATTATAACGAGAGGGGTATTAATTAATGCAAGAGGATGTTGGATACATTATAAAGAGAGGGGTATTAATTAATGCAGGAGGATGTTCTATGCATTATACAGAGAGGAGCATTTTTATTGAGCCCTTTAAATCCAGTGGCGCTGAGATCGGCTGCTTGTTACATTATCTCTCAGTACAATGTATCAGGCTCAGTTGTTACAGTAACTGACTGCTGCTCATCACAGCACTCAGAGTTTCAGTAAAACAAGGAAATAATATTGTCATAACTGATTCTGTAACTGTACTGTAACTGTACTGTACTGTTCTGTACTGTGACAGCTTTGCCCGACACATTGTGCTGAGAGTGAGAGATACTGTAACAAGCAGCCGATCTCAGCCCTCTGAATTGCCACCACTACAATATTAATTGTATCCGCTGGTTTTCGGATGAATGAAATTAGTTTTCATACTAAAGAACTGAAAACGAATTTCTTTAGCAACTAAATAAATTGCATTTTAGGACGAATCCATCCATCCAAAACGAAATTTTGTGCTATGCACATGTCTACTGGCGTCTCCTAATCACGCACACACGCCGCTATGCGGACGCAGCACACTCTGTACGTCCGTACTAGCGGTTCGACGTTCTTGCAAAAATACATTTGTTTGCCGCTTGCGTTGCACGGCCAAACTTTCGTGCGGCCGTACTTCGTGTGTGGGCCTGCGTTGGACGTCATTTGCTGCTACCGCGGCCGTAATAAAGTGCTGCTAAATTCACTTTCGCACTGCGTTCGTCTGACCCCAGCCTTAGTGGTGGTTTTATTGCCGCCCCCTGGTAAGTGCCAGCCTAGGCCTTGCCTACCCAGGACATACTTGAAAATGAGAGAAATCTCAATGTATCCTTCCTGGAAAATATTTTTGTGTAAAAAAAAATAAAAAAAAAAAATTAAAATAATATAACAATAATAATAAAGACTGCTATATTATTTATTTATTTGCAAAGTATTTTACCAGGAAGGATACATTGAGATTTCTCTCGTTTTCAAGTATGTCCTGGGTTACCAGTGTACCTTAATACCAGACTGCCATGCATACCAGTGTGCCATATTACCATTCTGCCATGCATACCAGTGTGCCATAACATCAGTATGCCATATTGCCAGTGTACCTTAATACCAGTGTGCCATATTACCATTCTGCCATGCATACTGGTGTGCCATAATACCAGTTTGACATGCATACTGGTGTGCCATAATACCAGTCTGACATGCATACTGGTGTGCCGTAATACCAGTCTGCCATGCATACCAGTGTGCCATATTACCAGTCTGCCAGGCATACCAGTGTGCCATAATACCAGTCTGCCATGCATACCAGTGTGCCATAATACCAGTCTGCCATGCATACCAGTGTGCCGTAATACCAGTCTGCCATGCATACCAGTGTGCCATATTACCAGTCTACCAGGCATACCAGTGTGCCATATACCAGTCTGACATGCATACCGGTGTGCCATAATACCAGTCTGACATGCATACCAGTGTGCCATAATACCAGTCTGACATGCATACCGGTGTGCCATAATACCAGTCTGACATGCATACCGATGTGCCATAATACCAGTCTGACATGCATACCGGTGTGCCGTAATACCAGTCTGCCATGCATACCAGTGTGCCATATTACCAGTCTACCAGGCATACCGGTGTACCATATACCAGTCTGACATGCATACCGGTGTGCCATAATACCAGTCTGACATGCATACCAGTGTGCCGTAATACCAGTCTGACATGCATACCGGTGTGCCGTAATACCAGTCTGACATGCATACCGGTGTGCCGTAATACCAGTCTGACATGCATACCGGTGTGCCGTAATACCAGTCTGACATGCATACCGGTGTGCCGTAATACCAGTCTGACATGCATACCGGTGTGCCGTAATACCAGTCTGACATGCATACCGGTGTGCCGTAATACCAGTCTGACATGCATACCGGTGTGCCGTAATACCAGTCTGACATGCATACCGGTGTGCCGTAATACCAGTCTGACATGCATACCGTGTGCCGTAATACCAGTCTGACATGCATACCGGTGTGCCGTAATACCAGTCTGACATGCATACCGGTGTGCTGTAATACCAGTCTGACATGCATACCGGTGTGCCGTAATACCAGTCTGAAATGCATACAGGTGTGCCATAATACCAGTCTGCCATGGATACCGGTGTGCCATAATACCAGTCTGATTTGTAATACCAGTCTGCCATACATTCCACTGCAAATCTTCCTTGGCACCTAGCTACACATACAGTAAAAAAAATTGCCGCCCAAGGCTAGAGTCCTCTGGTTTTGCTTGAAGAAAAGGCTGGCAACCCCACCCCCACAAGACCACAAGGAGTTGGGGCTGCACTGACTCCAGGGTCCAGCACCTGCGCTTGGAATCACTGAAGAATGACAAAGTGCAGGGAAACCCAGAGCACAGAACTTGCACGCAATTTAAAATAATATAAAATATAGTTTCATTTTATTAAATCGTGGTCACAATTGTCACTAAATATCACTGTTGGAAATAAAATTTTACTTTTATTGTACTGCATGCATATAAAACAATTTCTAAAAGGCACCCTTTGGTAACAAATTCACACAAAAACATAAATCGCAGGTAGGTATTGGTTCAAAATATTGCGTTAATATTCAATTTTTCTGACAATAAACTTCTCCAATTTTTGTTCTCAATTTCTTCAAAAGTAAAAAGACCAGCCTTTCTGGGTTGGTAGGTATAGAACAGTAGAGAAGAATATCGAAATAAAGATCAACAAGAGGAGCGCTCCCCATCATACGTCTATAGAGGCAATAGAAAGTTCTTCCAATACAGCATCCCTACTCTGCATACAATTTTCAGCACACTCTACCTAGATCCATAGGAGATTAATTTCTTCTATACACACTGAACTATTCACAACTCCTGATGACGCTACTATGAAGTAGCGAAACGCGTAGAGTGTGCTGAATTTTGTATGCAGAGTAGGGATGCTGTATTGGAAGAACTTTCTATTGCCTCTATAGAAGTATGATGGGGAGCGTTCCTCTTGTTGGTACTTCATCTTGTTGATCTTTATTTTGATATTTTGAAGTTTATTGTCAGAAAAAATTAATATTAAGGCAATATTTTGAACCAATTCCTACCTGTGATTTATGTTTTTTGTGTGAATTTGTACCACCAGAGGGTGACCTTTTAGAAAATGTTTTATATGCAGTACAATAAAAGTTAAATTTTATTTCCAATAGTGATATTTAGTGACAATTGTGACCACGATTGTTTTTTGGAATCAATGTGATTTTGGGTTACCCCCTGCTACTTTGACAATGTGGTCTGTTTAATTAAATCCTTGGTAGTTTCACAATACGCATATCAACCTACCGTATTTGGATCATATATAAAGTATTTATCATTTCATTAAATGCCTCAAAATACAAACAAATCCTTAGCTGCAGCCCATAGAGATCTTAATCCGGTCCTGCGTGTTTGCATAATCGGAGTGGGCCACTCTCATGGAAGAAGTCCAGGGCCAGTCTAGTCCTGGGTCAGCGCTAACGTTATCAATGTAATAGGGCCTGACATTTTTTAAATAAATTGGGCGAGATAAGCGTTCAGTTTTTATTTTTATCAAATATAATAAAATAAAAATATACTAAAATACTGATGTTTTATGTATACATCTTGTGGCTAAATTCTGGATTACACTTAATCATTGAATTTATGGCCTCATTAATAGGAATATGTCGAAGGTTTATTCCCTGTATAGGGGAAAATCAACATATTTTGGAGATAGTAGTGTCATCATATCGAGTTATTCCTATTCTTGATTAAAAACATTCATGTTCCCAGTCGGGCACCCCGCCAGTGGCATCACAAGGGGGGTGGGGGGTGCGGCTCGCACCGGATGACACCACCCCCTAGGGTGATGCCCTAAAAAATATATATATTTTTGTAACGCAAAAAATATTTTACCAAGAAGGATACATTGAGATTTCTCTCATTTTCAAGTATGCCCTGGGTAGGCAAGGCCTAGACTGGCACTTTCCAGGGGGTGGCAAAAAAAACACCACTAAAGGGGTTATTCACAGAGCACCGAAATGACACAGACATTTCAGTGTTCTGTTGTTCCCCACACTTTGGGGAATCAAATTTCCCTGGTGAATTCACAGCAGGGTCCCTGAAGTGCAGGGAATCAGCTACCGAATGCTGCCGCAAACCCGTGGCCCGCTGTTTTAAAAAAAACTACTGAACGAAAATGTCTGGAATTAACATATAAGGTCCTATGAACGATAATAAAAAGGTCTGTTACAGAAAAAAATACACTATTAGAAAAAAAATTTGATTTAAAAAAAATGCCTAAAAGATACGAAAAAGAAAAAATCAAGAAATAAAGATCCTTTCAACTACAGATTAAAGGAATAAACGGTTTATTAGATACTAGTTGTAAAGCCTGCCCAGAGGGCAGTCTATTGTGGATATACTGCCCCTGCTCATGTATACTGCCCCAGCTCGTGGATACTGCCCCAGCTCGTGGATATTGCCCCAGCACGTGGATATTGCCCCAGCACGTGGATATTGCCCCAGCACGTGGATATTGCCCCAGCTCGTGGATATTGCCCCAGCACGTGGATACTGCCCCAGCACGTGGATACTGCCCCAGCACGTGGATATTGCCCCAGCACGTGGATATTGCCGCAGCACGTGGATACTGCCCCAGCTCGTGGATACTGCCCTAGCACGTGGATATTGCCCCAGCACGTGGATATTGCCCCAGCTCGTGGATACTGCCCCAGCTCGTGGATACTGCCCTAGCACGTGGATATTGCCCCAGCACGTGGATGGATACTGCCCCAGCACGTGGATATTGCCCCAGCTCGTGGATACTGCCCCAGCTCCTGGATATTGCCCCAGCACGTGGATACTGCCCCAGCACGTGGATATTGCCCCAGCACGTGGATATTGCCCCAGCACGTGGATACTGCCCCAGCACGTGGATACTGCCCCAGCACGTGGATATTGACCCAGCACGTGGATATTGACCCAGCACGTGGATATTGCCCCAGCACGTGGATATTGCCCCAGCACGTGGATACTGCCCCAGCACGTGGATACTGCCCCAGCACGTGGATACTGCCCCAGCACGTGGATATTGCCCCAGCTCGTGGATACTGCCCCAGCACGTGGATACTGCCCAGCACGTGGATATTGCCCCAGCACGTGGATTGATACTGCCCCAGCACGTGGATACTGCCCCAGCACGTGGATGGATACTGCCCCAGCACGTGGATACTGCCCCAGCTCGTGGATACTGCCCCAGCACGTGGATACTGCCCCCAGCTCGTGGATACTGCCCCCAGCTCGTGGATATACTGCCCCCAGCTCGTGGATATACTGCCCCCAGCTCGTGGATACTGCCCCAGCTCGTGGATATCGCCCCAGCACGTGGATATCGCCCCCCCCCGCTCGTGGATATGGCCCCCCCGCTCGTGGATATGGCCCCCCCGCTCGTGGATATGGCCCCCCCGCTCGTGGATATACTCACCTACATCGGCCCTCCAGCGATGGCGGTCCCGCGTCCCGCTTCCAGCGTCCTCTCTCGCTCCGTTGGTCGCCGGGATGACGTCACGAAAACCTTTGACCCCCGGGGTCAAAGGCTTTCGTGACGTCATTCCGGCGAACAACGGAGCGAGAGAGGACGCTGGAAGCGGGACCGCCATCGCTGGAGGAGCTAAGGGCCGATGTAGGTGAGTATGTGTAGGCAACATCCCCCTACATTGGCCCGGAGCCTCAGCGGTGGCTGTCGTAGGCTGCTCGGCCGGCCTCCAGGCTTAGGCGAGCCCCCGGCTCGGCTGGCCTGTAGGCCAAGCCAAGCCGGGGGCTCGCCTGAGCCTGGAGGCCGGCCGAGCAGCCTGCGACAGCCGGAGGACAGTCACCGCTGGAGCTCAGGGCTAATGTAGGTGAGTATGTGCTCTCCACACCCACCCTGCTTACTCGGCCGGTATCCAAGCTTAGGCGAGCCCCCGGCTTGGGCCTAGAGGCCCAGCAGAGCCGGGGACTCGCCTGAGCATGGAGGCCGGTCGAGTTGCATGCTCGGCCGTCCTCCAGGCTCAGGTGAGTCCCTGGCTCGGCTGGGCCTCTAGGCCCAAGCCAAGCGGGGGCTCGCCTGAGCCTGGATGCCGACCAAGCTTAGGCGAGCCCCCGGCTTGGCGTGGGCCTAGAGGCCCAGCCGAGCCGGGGACTCGCCTGAGCCTGGAGGACGCCCGAGCATGCAACTCGACCGGCCTCCATGCTCAGGCGAGTCCCCGGCTCGGCAGGGCCTCTAGGCCCAAGCCAAGCCGGGGGCTCGCCTAAGCTTGGATACCGGCCGAGCAAGCAGGGTGTGTGTGTGTGTGTAGAGCACATACTCACCTACATCGGCCTCGAGTCCTCCACCGGTTCCACACATACTCACCGACATCGGCCCTTAGCTCCTCCAGCGATGGCGGTCCCGCTTGCAGCATCCTCTCTCTCTCCGTTGCTCGCCAGGATGACGTCACGAAAGCCTTTGACCCCCGGGGTCAAAGGCTTTCGTGACGTCATTCCGGCGAGCAACGGAGAGAGAGAGGATGCTGCAAGCGGGACCGCCATCGCTGGAGGAGCTAAGGGCCGATGTCGGTGAGTATGTGTTAGGCAACATCGGCCCTGAGCTCCAGCGGTGACCTCCTCCGGCCGAGCAGGCTGCTCGGCGGCCTCTACGCTTAGGCGAGTCCCCGGCTCGGCTGGGCCTGTAGGCCAAAGCCAAGCCGGGGGCTCGCCTAAGCCTAGAGGCCCGCCAAGCAGCCAGCGGCAGCTGGAGGAGGTCTCCGCTGGAGCTCAGGGCCGATTTTGGGGTGTATTTTTGGGAACTTCGGCCCCGATCCTCCAGCGGTGACCTTCTCCGGCTGCCGCTGGCTGCTCGGCGGGCCTCTAGGCTTAGGCGAGTCCCCGGCTCGGCTGGGCCTGTAGGCCCAAACCGAGCCAGGGCTCGCCTAAGCCTAGAGGCCCGCCGAGCAGCCAGCGGCAGCCGGAGGAGGTCTCCGCTGGAGCTCAGGGCCGATTTTGGGGTGTGTTTGTTTGGGAACTTCGGCCCCGATCCTCCAGCGGTGACCTTCTCCGGCTGCTGCTGGCTGCTCGGCGGGCCTCTAGGCTTAGGCGAGTCCCCGGCTCGGCTGGGCTGTAGGCCCAAACCGAGCCGGGGGCTCGCCTAAGCCTAGAGGCCGCCGAGCAGCCAGCGGCAGCCGGAGGAGGTCTCCGCTGGAGCTCAGGGCCGATTTTGGGGTGTATTGTTTGGGAACTTCGGCCCCGATCCTCCAGCGGTGACCTTCTCCGGCTGCCGCTGGCTGCTCGGCGGCCTCTAGGCTTAGGCGAGTCCCCGGCTCGGCTGGGCCTGTAGGCCAAACCGAGCCGGGGGCTCGCCTAAGCCTAGAGGGCCGCCGAGCAGCCAGCGGCAGCCGGAGGAGGTCTCCGCTGGAGCTCAGGGCCGATTTTGGGGTGTATTTGTTTGGGAACTTCGGCCCCGATCCTCCAGCGGTGACCTTCTCGGCTGCCGCTGGCTGCTCGGCGGGCCTCTAGGCTTAGGCGAGTCCCCGCTCGGCTGGGCCTGTAGGCCCAAACCGAGCCGGGGGCTCGCCTAAGCCTAGAGGCCCGCGAGCAGCCAGCGGCAGCCGGAGGAGGTCTCCGCTGGAGCTCAGGGCCGATTTTGGGGTGTATTGTTTGGGAACTTCGGCCCCGATCCTCCAGCGGTGACCTTCTCCGGCTGCTGCTGGCTGCTCGGCGGGCCTCTAGGCTTAGGCGAGTCCCCGGCTCGGCTGGGCCTGTAGCCCAAACCGAGTCGGGGGCTCGCCTAAGCCTAGAGGGCCGCGAGCAGCCAGCGGCAGCGGAGGAGGTCTCCGCTGGAGCTCAGGGCCGATTTTGGGGTGTATTTGTTTGGGAACTTCGGCCCCGATCCTCCAGCGGTGACCTTCTCGGCTGCCGCTGGCTGCTCGGCGGGCCTCTAGGCTTAGGCGAGTCCCCGGCTCGGCTGGGCCTGTAGGCCCAAACCGAGCCGGGGGCTCGCCTAAGCCTAGAGGCCCGCCGAGCAGCCAGCGGCAGCCGGAGGAGGTCTCCGCTGGAGCTCAGGGCCGATTTTGGGGTGTATTTGTTTGGGAACTTCGGCCCCGATCCTCCAGCGGTGACCTTCTCGGCTGCCGCTGGCTGCTCGGCGGGCCTCTAGGCTTAGGCGAGTCCCCGGCTCAGCTGGGCCTGTAGGCCCAAACCGAGCCGGGGGCTCGCCTAAGCCTAGAGGGCCGCCGAGCAGCCAGCGGCAGCCGGAGGAGGTCTCCGCTGGAGCTCTGGGCCGATTTTGGGGTGTGTTGTTTGGGAACTTCGGCCCCGATCCTCCAGCGGTGACCTTCTCCGGCTGCCGCTGGCTGCGGGCGGGCCTCTAGGCTTAGGCGAGTCCCCGGCTCGGCTGGGCCTGTAGGCCCAAACCGAGCCGGGGGCTCGCCTGAGCCTGGAGGCCCGCCGGCAGCCGGAGGACGGTCACCGCTGGAGGATCGGGGCATCTGGCCGTGTAAACACACGGGTAGCTGCGCGCGGCACGCGCCGTTTTTTTTTTTTTTTTTCCACGCGGCCGGCACGCGCAGCTACCTGTGTGTTCTAACGGCCGCTTTCAAATGTCCGTCGCGCATGCGCAGTAGGGTTTTGGCGACGGACAGTTTTTAGCTTATCCTTTTATAGTATAGATTGGATAAAAACAGGAATATTTTTAACATTGAAACCTATGAATATGAATAAACCTGCCGAATGAAACCACTGAACATCAGGACATTTCTCTGCTGTTCGGTGTTCTCTGAACAGATTAACCATTACTTCTCTATGGGGACTTTCACTGCCTTCGAACAGGCACCGTACTTGCTGGCAGTTCGCCAAACTTTGTGTGCGAGCCAGTGGCGTAACTAGAAACCTGAGGGCCCCGGTGCAAGAATCCACGAAGGGCCCCCCCCCCCAAAAAGCTCTATATTTTTACTTATTTTTCACTGCAAAATAAAACAAAGATAGTATTGCCCCCAGCTCACATGGATATATATTGCCCCCAGCTCACATGGATATATATTGCCCCAGCACACATGGATATATATTGCCCCCCAGCTCACATGTATATATAATGCCCCCAGCACACATGGATATATATTGCCCCCCCAGCTCACATGAATATATATTGCCCCCCCCAGCTCACATGGATATATATTGCCCCCGCTCACATGGGTGTATATATGGCTCCCAGCTCTCATGGGTATATAGGGCCCCCAGCTCTCATGGGTATATAGGTCCCCCAGCTCTCATGGGTATATACGGCCCCCAGCTCTCACCTCTGCTGGCCCCAGGGCAGGCTCCGCCGGCGTCCCGTTCTTCTCCGAGGCAAGCGGCCGCTGGAAGCATGCGTCTTGGCCGCTCGCCGGAAACCACCTGATCAGCGCAGAGGTCTCGCGAGAGGATCTCGTGCGCTGGTCAGGTGGTTCCTATCCCACGTTATTGGCCAAGCTGCGTGTCAGCGGCCGCTCGCAGGGAGAGGGACGGCAGCGCGCGGCTCCCAGATTCCGGCGCTGATTGCCGGAATCTGGCGGGCGGCGCTGGGCCCCCCTCCAGTGGCGGAATGCCAGGGCCCGGTCGCAACTGCGACCGCTGCGACCCTGGTACTTCCGCCACTGGTGTGAGCATATGCGAGAGCTCCACAGTAATAAACCTCACAGTAATCTGCGCCGTGTATTCTGATCATTCAGTGTTATATGGGAGTACTGAGTTATGAGTAAGAGTAGTTAAAAAAAAACCTGTAAAACTCGGGGGGGGGGGTGACACCATAAGTTACCGCACTGGGTGACACCAACCCTAGTAACGCCACTGCGCCCCACCAACTTGAAATCTTAGCAGCCACCTCTGCCTTTCACATGGTTTTGAATTTAAAATTTTTGGAAAAAAATATTTACATATGATTAATTTGTTCTTTGAGTTATCTCACTGATGTTCAGTAAGGCATAATGATATTATATTTATTTTCAGCTGTCATGTTTCAAAGTTTCCTGTCTCTTACACACTGTCTTACAGGATTGAGAATTGTTCATCTGAAAACAGTGAGCTGCGGAAAAAAGTGGAGGTTCTGGAAACTACTAACAGGTATGGACTGTGTATTCTTGCATGGAATGGAAGATGGACTAGCAAAATGCATTCTAGCCCAATGCATTGGGTAGCAAATTTTAGGGGAGGGGGATACTTGGACGTACTTGAAAACGAGAGAAATCTCAATGTATCCTTCCTGGTAAAATCCTTTATAAATAATAAAATATATATTATATATCGTGCACTCCTGGAGCCTTTTAACCATCGGGTCTATTCAAAGAAAGGTGTAACTCAGGAGAATGACTGGAGAAGTGCAAAATCCAGGTCAAAATAGCCAAACCAGAAAAAAATCTCCCATTTATCTCACTTTCCAAGTCATGAGAAATACAATACAGCGCTCAAAGACCTAAGTCCATGGGAAAGTGGGGTAGACACAAAATATGTCCATAAACAGTAGTCCTTGTCTTTAGGAGTAGATCTTCTTAAAAATGTAGATGAAGTATGCACTGTGGGAAAAAACACAAAGAGGACCAAAAATTGTGCAGTATGATAGCACCCCAAATGAGAGCAACTTATATTGATATTTCACTCACATTTTGGGGAGCCCACAACCGGCTCCTGGGAATAAAGCAGGCAGGGACTTTATATTAGGTGCCCATAGACCCTCCAATCGGTTTCTCCAGAACTCGTTGAGAGAGAAATGGTTACAGGACGGCGGCTGAAGCAGCCCTCTGCCAGGTGTGCAGGGGTCCCCTTTCCAAGTCGGCTATTTGGTCTAGATAGTTCGCTTCTCCTGCCAATTCTCCTGATTTTCACCTTTCTTTGAATAGACCTGTATAAGCTATTGTGGTAGTAAAAAAAAATCGACATTTCAGTCCCACAGAGAACTTTTTTCAAGACCTAACATCTTGAAAATAGTCCTGTGAGACTGAAACCTAGTTTTTTGTTCTACCACAATAAAGAAAACCCATATAGTTAAAAAACTCCAGGAGTGCACACCTTTCTGATGAGTCGTATGCACTCAGCGGCAGTCAGCCCCAAAGCAATTACAAGTGGATATCCTGGCTGCGGATCCCCTGGTGAATATATATATATATATATTTTTTAGAATTCTTTCTCAATTTTTAGAATTATATTCGGTACAGTAGTGCAGGTTTTTTCCAGTCAACATACAGGTCGAGCAATGAAACAGAAAATACCGTGTACACGAGCAGTACAGTCAAGTTGCGGGGGAAAACCAGGCATCTTCATTGATGCATGAAGTGAATGCACTATTACAGTTCAAGGCTTCTTGGACAGTGCCAGTTGGTAATGAAGAAAGAAAAACATGAAATGTAGAACAAGGTAACCATAGAACATTTTGATCACCTGAGGAAGAACTTGTGTCCCAGGAATGATTCCTAGTTTTACCAGGCATTAGAAAACATAAGGTAATAGAGGGGGTGGGGGTAAGCTGCAAACGTCATCCATAGATGTATGCAGGTGATGTTGGGGGGGGGTAGTAGGGAGCAAAGGAATTCCATGATTAGGAGATGGGGCCACGAGTCTTGAGTATAGTACGGGTAGTAAGGAGGGAGTGACCATCACATGTTGGGGAGAGTGAGACCACGTGCTGAATTGGGAGAGGAAATGGTATTGTAAAATTAATTTGGGAGTAGGCTTTTGTAGGGAGAGTAACTTGGGATGGGGACTTCAAATTTGTGAAAGGTATTTGTAGAAGCATTCTAAGGAAAGGAAGGTAAATCCGGAAGAGGGTAAAAAAATAAACAAAGAAGCTGTTAGAGGAAAAGAGATTGTAAACAAGGGGTATTTTCAGTGAAGGGTTTAAATAGGTGGTTTCACAGAGGCGTGAGGAGAGAGGTATGACATGAAATAACTAATAAAACTAAATACGAATCAACCCAAAATATGAATTAACAATAAAAAAAACAAATGGACCCGAAAAAGGAAATACCAGCCGTCCGAATTAACAAATCAGTCCGGAATATGAATTAACAATAAAGATGGAATGGACCCGAAAAATGAAATACCAGCCCGTTTGAATTAACAAAACCGTCCGAAATACGAGTCACATTAACATACCAATCAGCTCGAAATAAAAAAAAAAAACACTAAATGATCTGAAACAAAACTATTTTTTTTGCCATGCACATGTCTGCTGGCTATGGACTATATACGTTTTAATTAGTTTGGAGGCTGTAAAAAATAAAAATCTCACACTAGCACTCTCTTTCATAGGACTTTAATGCAGCAGCTGCAATGTCTTCAGGCCATGGTTGGAGGAAAAGTATCCCGTTCCTACAAAGCAGCAAGTACACAAACTGGAACCTGCCTTATGGTGAGTCTCAAATAATACTATACCACCACTAGACACCAGCATATCTGGCTAACCATCTTCCTTTGCACTTTGTTAAAATGCTTGGACATGTAAATTAATTTTGAATTGATTCCGTTTCTAAATTATTTGTGAGCATATATTCTGGAACTCTGGTTTGTAATAGTTTGATATTATTATCTTTTGGACAGATGTTTACCAGCTTCTCTCACATTTCCATTCTAGGTTCTACGTTCTTGTACATGTTATACATTGACATATATTGTATGGTACATTTTTGTATGTCACACTTTCATTTCTCTCCCATTTACATATTGCTGCAAAATGGCATTAAAAAAAGGCCGTACAGGCTATATATACTTCACCTATGGCTCAGGTTTTGGTGCCTGGTGTGCCCTTATACCCAGTCCCTATTTCGAATGGCACGTGATAGGGTTGTCCCTTGTCTCCCCTCCTATTTGCTCTTACACTTGAACCTTTGTTGGATAAGATACGTTCCACTCCAGGTACAAGGTATTGAAGTGGCAGGGTCATCTTATGTGGTGTCTGCGTACACGGATGATGTATTATTATCCCTTACCTCTCCTGATACCTCACTGGCAGCGTTACAACCTGTTCTGGACACTTTTTCTATGCATGCAGGTTACAAGATCAATTTTTTTTCTTTTTTTTTTTTCTTATTGACAATTTTTATTTTGAAAAAGTCAGCCGTACAACAAATGACAATAGTGAGAAAAGATATCAGAGTAATAAGTGTGAGAAAAAATCAGCAAGACATCAGGCAAATATTTATGCATCATGAATCACAACTTATGCAAACTATAGAATAAGCAAAAATAGCGTCCAGCAAAGTGGTTATCTGGAAACAAAAGAAAACCGGAAACAAGGGGCAGCATATAGAACAGCAGGTAGCACCCGCAGGAAAAATGACGGAAAGCACAAGGAGTCTGAGTAGGAGGTCCCAGGACAAGAAAAGAAAAAAAAAAGAGGAAAATAAACCCACGCCAGTGGGTAGGGGTGTAGTGGGGAACTGCCCACGGTTATGTGGCATTCCCAGCCCGTTCCGAGGAGCAGAGGAAGAGGCCACAGGGCTGGGAACCCAGGGCCGAGGTGAGTGGCTAGAGCCATGGTGGCCACCCAAACGGCTCACCTGGGCCTCCCCGAGTGTTCCCACACAAAACAAAAGGGGAGGGGAGGGGGAGTTGTCCGGGGTTCCAAGAAACTACATTACAGCCTAATCCTACGGGGGGAACATAGAGTTTCACTGTCACAAATAAAACTCAAACTCATCCCTGAGTGTGGGGGGGGGGGGTCTCGGCAAGTAATAGAAACAAAAAGAAAAATAAGCAGAGGGGTATAGTTCAAACAAAAATAAAGGTCAGCCGAAAAGGGTCACTTTAACTAGGGTGGCGAAGTCATCTCAGCCCGTGTCTCGAAACTGGAGGGGCAACATGGCGCCCAGCAGGACGCGAGGGAGGCAGTGTAAATCTTCAAAGCATCTTTCTCCGCTTGGTGTACAGAGGGCACTACACAGCCAGTTAGCCACCGCAACTCCCTCAGGGACTCCGCTGGACCGGGGGAACGTAGCCTCTTACCGGCAGCCTGACCATAAGGCTCAGTTCGCGCCACCATCATGGCTGACTTGAGGGGAGCCACTGCAGCCACCGCAATGATCTCCGAGTCATCCCTGACCTCACCGGCATCCAGCGCAATGCCATCAGACAGAGCAGGGGGCACTCCCAAGGACGATTCCTGGACCAGCTCCGCTTCAAAGCTTCCCTCCGCCCCCTCAACGACCTGCCGGCCAAACATCTCGAGAGGTAAGGCGTCAGTAGATCCTTCGGGCCCGGGAGTAGCCGCACCCCGACAGGCCCTCAGCGCGTCCAGCATGCGCCGCCAGTCTCCCCTCAGTAGCGGTCGGTCGTAGTCCTCAGAAAGGATAGCCAGGCACGCATCCATGCCCGACAGGAAGGCCCCCCCAGTGGGAGGAGGGGGGCCGCCCCACTGTCGGTCACAACAGACTCCCGCCACCTCCACCTGGCGAGCATCCAGAACGAATTAGAGACGTGGGCCTTCCGCCTCCACATGCCGCACCAAACACCCCTCCGGGAGTGGGCCCAAGGGGGCAGGAATCCGAGAATCCATCAGATTCTAAGGGTAGGCTTCAAAAATGGCCACCAGCTGCATAGGCCGAGTAACAACACCGCCAACCAAAGGCTCTCTCAGGTCCAGAGGGGGGATCTACTCGGCTCCGGAACACACTAACCCGATGGCCAGGCACAGAGGGACCTCCAGAGATAGAAATAGTCTGATAAACCACCCAAATTGTCCTGGTATCAGGGACGCGGAGCTCTGCCAAAACATGACTGTTCTCCCCTGTGGCCGGGCACGCCCCATTACAAGATCAATTTTGATAAGTCTACTGCACTGACCCTTGGTATCTCTGACCAGGTTTTGTCTACTCTTTCTACCCGATATGGATTTAGTGTGGCTAGCCGGAGTATCACATATTTGGGGATTAATCTCATGCATTCATATCATACTTTGTATGATGTAAATTACAGTCTACTGTATGACAGACTGCGGGCGGATCTGGGATCCTGGGACAGGGAATACATTTCATGGATTGGTAGGATCCACAGTATTAAAATGAACATACTTCCGCGTCTTTTGTAATTGTTCCAGGCTCTCCCGGTTCCGCTCGCAGAGGGTGACCTGAATGATTTTCAAAGACTTGTCGATAAGTTTGTGTGGCATCATAAGCGTCACAGGATTACACGTACAGTCCTCCATGCCTCAAGACAGTCAGGAGGTTTGGGTCTCCTTGATATTAGGTCTTATTATCTAGCCGCACAACTCGCTCAAGTGGTCGCAATGCATGCCCCACGGGGCACAAGACGATGGGCAGACCTTGAATCAGAGATGGCACCTGACTCACCTAGTCTGTGGTTGTGGCTTCCTAGACGTCTCTGTCCGACTTGCACCTCCTCTTGCCCGTTTCTCCTCCATACCATTCATCTATGGAATAGATGGCCCTGTAGGCGTCGCCTAATACAATAACCTTCCCCGTTGATCCCGCTGGGCCGCAATACCGATTTCCCTCCAGGGATGTATGTACGAAACTTGTTGGGTCTCCAACGTGCAGGAATATTTGGGGCTCGAGACCTGTTCCATAGGGGCCAGCTCCTTACATTTTGATGATTTGTCTGCCAGATTTCACTTAAGACCTACTGATTTCTTTTGGTAAATCCAATGTTGCGACTATGTCAAATCGCCCCTAATATGATCTTTGGGTAATGGGTCCCTGACTTTTTTGGAAAAGACATGTCTTCAGGGGAATTACTCGCCGTGCCTCATCTCCCAGCTGGCTCTGGCCCTAACAGCTTCTAGGGGATCGGAATCTTTACCTTACATGACAGCTTGGGAACGTGAATTGGGCCCAGTGGAGGCTGATGATTGGCTGGATATATGTGACTCTATTTCTAAATCCTCTATTAATGTGGCCATGCAGGAACAGTCCTATAAGACTATGATGTGTTGGTATGTGACGCTGTCACTTTTACAGAAGATCAATCAGGCTATTCCTGACACATGTTGGAGAAAGTGTGGAGAGAAAGGTTCTCATGCTCATGTGTGGTGGTTTTGTCCCACCATTCAACCTTTCTAGGAGGGGGTATGTACTCTAGCCTATGGGTTTTTGGCTTGTACTATTCCACTCGACCCATAGACTTTTCTCATGTCACGACCTTTGGTGGAACTTCCACAATCGCACAACAGACTTCTGTCTAATATAGCTCTGGCAGCTCGGAAGGCTATGGCAGAAACATGGCGCTCCATGAACTTTCCACTTTTGGGGAGAGTGAAACTAATTATTGAGGAGTTGCGAGTTATGGATGAACTATCTGCCAGATTACATGGCACATTGCGGACATACCATAAGATCTGGGACGTATGTTCGGAAGCGAATCTCAGCTGAGAGTATTTATGGTATTTTGCATTGTGTGCAGTGGATGTGTATCATAGGGTGGGGGCATCTATAGCCTTTATTGCGTGTGTTTTTTTTCTCTTTTCTTTGTGTCAAGTGTCTGTTTATGGTCCTTTTGTCTTGTCTATGTACGTGTTTTCTGTCGAATGATGATTGCTGTTTTGTTCTAAAATTGGTGTAAAATGTTTACACGTTTAGCTGCTTCAGTGCCTAAACAAAGGTACTGTTGCATATTTTTGTATTGTATATTTTTTCACTTTATTTGAAAATAAAGATTTAAAAAAAAAAAACTTGATCAGTGACCATTTAAAGAGAATCTTTAAGTCCATAATAATGGCTGCCATGAAGTGTATAAATGAAAACTGACATACCTTGTACGTTCAGTGCATTTAAGTGTCGTACCATGCTGGGATTGGAGGTACTGGGAGGCAACCTGACAAAAGTTGCAGTAATAGTTGCAGTCAAAGCTATGGGGGTTATTCAAAGAGATCCGAATTGTGGCCGAAAGGTAACCGAACACTGAAATTCAGTGTACAGTTAACTTTCCTGGCCATTCGGCTATTCAGAGAGCAGGCAGTTCACCAAATCTTGGCGAATTGCCTGCACATACGGTGCTTGTTCGAGGGCATTGCTTCAATGCTTTGTCTATTCAGAGAACACCAAATAGCAGGGAAAAGTTGCTGAAATGCCCTGCTATTCGGTGGTTTAATTTGGCATTATTATTCAGATGAATCCCATAGGCTTCAATGTTAAAAATACTCCCGTTTTAATCCAATATCTAATAAACCGTTTAATATTATATTGTGCAGTAAAAAGTCTCTTTATAGATTTTTTTGGATCTGTATCGGTATTTTTTTTTGCAAAAAATCTTTCCTTTTTTATTTTTTATTTTTATAAATCGTCTTTTCTTTTTACTGTAACTGCCTTTTTATTATCATTAATTGGATCTTATATGTAAATTTCAGGCATTTTCGTTCAGTAGGTTTTTTGCAAACAGCGTTTCAAATTTCAAACTTTCATGCATACTGTTTTTTTATCACCTCATTCGTCTGCGTGTCGGGTTTTTCCAGTGGCTGTTCTGTGCTGTGATCGGCGGCTAGTCGGGTTTCTCCGGCGTGTTCGACAGGGTTAGTCCAGCTGTTTCTGCGGGTTTCGGTGAGTGTTCGGCAGGTTTTGCAGTGAGTGTTCGTCAGGTTTGCAGCAGGTATCGCAGTACGGCAGCCCTGTGGTGCTTGCTGAATACACCGCAGGGTCGGCAAACTAGGATCGCCGAATCGCAGGGAACGAAAAGTCACCGAACGTGTCGTGAATTTTCGATTCTCTTTGAATAACCCTGTAATACTTGCCCAGGAGGCTGTGCTGAGCATTCAAAACCCAGGGTTGTCTGTAATCAAATGTTCTTGCCTTGCTTGTTGTAACCAACAGACACTGGCTGGGTGGAGTAGAGGTAACATCACTGCTCTGCATGGAGAGAGCCTGTGGAGTCATGGGTCTGATCCCAGCGAGCAACCTCTCCAGTAAGTGTCCTTGGCCAAGACACCTAATGGTACATACTCGCCACCCAGGACATACTTGAAAACGAGAGAAATCTCAAAGTATCCTTCCTGGTAAAATCCTTTCTCAAAAAAAAAAACAACAGACATGACAACTGTCGGCACATTGTGATTGTTTCTCTTGATCATCACACTAGTAAGGTTTGATGCAGGACTAGGATAGAAGTAAATTGCAAGTTCACAGTTAAGGTTAGTGTTAGCTTTTAGGTATAATTTTACTGTCATTTTATGTTTAGTTGTGGGAGATTTTTAGGTTTAGGGATGTGAAGACACTTTGCCTGATGATCGGCGTGTGCATGGCTAGCTTGCACACCGAAGGTCTGATGCCTTTCAGTTGTTCTGCATCGTGAAGAATTGGATGATCAGCACTGTAAAACCTATGCAAAGTTGATAGGAATTCTTTGAGACTGGCCAGTGGGAACTGATTGCAGCACTCTTCTTTGAAAGGTTGTCATAGTACCTATGAACACTCTTGAGGGATGGACAAAATGTATTTATTTACATTTTACCAGGAAGGATACATTGAGATTTCTCTCGTTTTCAAGTATGTCCTGGGTTCAGCAACATTAAATTGTTACAGTGTTAAAAATGATTCTGATAATTTGATGACAGTTAAAATTCCTTTTAAGTTGTTCCGGTGCCTAGAATCCATGTGTAAGACGCTCTCTGTAGGGCCAATCTTTTCTCTATCAGGGCCAGTCACAAGGTCTGATCATGGGATTTCCCTGTGTTACAGTAATGTGCAGAGTGTATGAGTAAAATAAACAATGTAGCGTGGCTACGCTTTGGAGAGCAGGAATCCACTGCGTTACTGGGTGCTCTATCCAAAAGGGGTCCGCAATCCAATACAGCAAAGAAGAAGAAAAGACAGGCTACACCAGTTGCTTCTGTCATCCAGTTTTATTTCAATCCATAGCAAGTCTGGGAGTGATACAACGTTTCGGCTTGGAAGCCTTAATCACCTTCCATTGCACCTTAAGTACCTTAAAAAACATTAAGAACACACCTACCAGAGGCAGGACTTACAATTAATACTCAGACACAGAGAACTTAACCCATTCTGTACCGAAATTTAACCACAATGACTCCATGTCATAGGCACCTCAATCACTGTAATAAACATCAGAAAAAACTTTGCATATATCAAAATATATCAAAAATTGAAAAGAAAAAAACATTTTATAAAAATATATCCAAATTAAATTCTTTTTTAAGCCCACATGGCCAAAGTGTATCTAATTTAAAAATCCATTCCTTCTCCCTCTTAACAACAAAGTCCTATCGCCAGTCATAAGGGTATTGGGATTTAAGGGTGGATATTTCAGCGTCAGGGATACCATAGGCAAGAGCCTGGGTTTTGTGTACATTAATTTTATGGTATGACAAGTTCCCATATTCAGTCAGCATAGAATGAAGGGTCGGCAAAGAGGTGAGGGGGTTAGTCAGAGTCAGTAAGATATCATCGGCAAATAGGCTCAATTTACACACTGTAGGTCCTACCGATAGTCCCTCTATCCCGTCAGATTGTCTAATGGCTTGGGCCAATGGTTCCAGCGCTAGAGCATATAATAGTGGGGAGAGAGGACATCCTTGTCTTGTGCCGCTTGTTATGGGGATCACGGTAGATTGGAATCCTGCGTTTAATACACGTGCATTAGGACATGAGTAGAGCGCCTTAATGGCCTTAATAAATTCTTTGGGGAAGTTAAATTTTAAGAGAGTGTGCTCCAAAAATACCCAGTGTAGGCGATCAAACGCCTTCTCGGCATCGAGAGAGAGGATTAAAGATGGCGTGGCTGAGTCGGTGGCATAATCCATCAAAGCCATAGCCTTAATGGTATTATCAGGGCCTTGTCTGGATTTAATAAACCCTACTTGGTCGTCGGCAATCAATAAGGGCATGATATCTGCCAATCTATTAGCCAAGATTTTGGCGTACAGTTTAGCATCGACATTTAAGAGGGAGATGGGCCTATATTTGGAGCAATTATCCTCAGGTGGCGTTGTTTTGGGAATTGTAACTATAGTAGCGGATAGCCAGTCGCTAGACGCACTCCCCGAAAGAAATATGTGACTCAGCGCAGAAAGAAGATGTGAGTTTAACTGGGGGGAAAAGGTTTTGTAATACGTAGCTGTATATCCATCTGGACTGGGTGCCTTATTAACCTTAAGAGAGGAAAGGGCTGCTTGGAGTTCTCCTAGGGTCGGGGTAGACAATAGTCGATGAGAAATTGCTTCTGATAGGGTCGGGAGATTAAGTCGTTGTAGGAAGGGGAAAATCTCCTGGATAGTGGGCTGGGCTAAAGTTGTGTCTTGTCTTAAATTATAGAGCTTTGTGTAGTATTGTGCAAAACATTATGCAATTTGCTGGGGATGGTAGCAAGTTGTCCCATCAGCCGCTACCATACGCTCAATTCTAGTCTTTGCCACTTTCTTACGTAATCTATTGGCCATCATTTTACTCGCCTTATTATTATATAGATACATTTTAGTACGAAGCCTGCGAGCCGCCCAGACATAATCCCGCTTATCCATTTCTGTTAACTGCATTTGGAGTCCAACTAGAGTAGACCGGTCTGCGGGATTAAGATGTTTCTTATGTAAGGTTGTAACTTGATGGATTTGGCGTAGAAGGGTCAATCTGTGTGTTGCATTTAGTTTCTTATAATGAGAGCCCCATTTAATTAAGACTCCTCTCACCACCGTTTTATGAGCTTGCCATAGAGTCAGGGGACTAACATCTGGGGTCGAATTTTCTTTAAAATAATTTTCCAAGGTACATTTAACGTCTTCCGCTACTTCTGGTCTGGAGAGAAGGGATTCATTTAACCGCCATGGAGAGTGGCCTAATGGTGGTCGAGAATCAGGGAGTAGTAGGGTAATGGGGGCATGGTCAGACCAGGACATAGATCCAATTGTGGTGTCAGATATTAGGGCCAATAAATCAGCATTAACAAAAAAGAAATCGATCCTAGAGTAGGTTTTGTGTGCTCCAGAGTAAAACGAGTAATCACTTTCGCTAGGGTGGAGAATACGCCAGATGTCAAACAAGTGAAACTCCGCCAGTAGAGCAGCAAAATTACGCACTGAGGAGCGCTGAGATCTAGTAGGTCGGATAGGCAGGTCAAGGGATTGATTAAAGTCCCCGCAGACTATAAGTCTCCCTGTGGAGACCTCAAGTAATTTAACCATGGCTTTGCGGATGAACGAGAGTTGCCCAGCATTGGGACAGTAAAAATTGGCAATAGTGTGTTTCGTTTGGTTAATATCACATATCAGAAAAAGATAGCGTCCATTGGGGTCAGCGATCACTCTATGTAGATTAAAGGTCACGTTCTGATGGATTAAAATGGAGACCCCTCTCGCCTTGACTGAGGCTGTAGCGTGAAAGTGATGGGGATAGTTTGGTAAATACAATTTGGGGTGGGCAGCCGTTTTGAAGTGTGTCTCCTGGAGACACACTACGTCAGGGGGGTGGTGACGCAGGTCAGCATATAAGGAGTGTCTCTTGTGCGGAATGTTCAACCCTTTTACATTCAGCGAAACAATCTTAACAGTCATTTTACATTGCTATTATCAAATACAACCAGGGCAGATAAGACATTAATCTGAGGGATGAAGTCTCCCAAACTTCAGGCATCAAATCAGGAGGATACATTAAGATTACATTCAGAGATTCCGTACTCTGGAGGGAATTCACTTGCATACGGTGTATCTGGCAACGAAAGTGAAATGTACAAAATAGCATGGTGCAAACAGAAACATAAAGAAAAAAAATAGAGAACAGAGAAAGACAAGAAAAAGTCGCAGTCTGGAAGGACGGGGATCAGTGCAAACGGCACCAAAAAATTATGTACATCGATTCTCCCAGGCCACACTGTGATTGGGCCAACCCTGGGAAAATCAGGGGGAGAAAAGGGGGTTGAACTCTGCCGGTGGACTTCAAAAGGCACTGAGGGGAGATACAAATAGCGAGCTCCCGCCAGGTAGGTCTCCCGCTCAAGTACTCAGAGAAAATCGGTTCGTCAAGCAAGGTAGACGTCAAAACCCCTCTGGCAGGGACCCCAAAAAATGAAAAAAGAAAATGGAGTCCAGCAATTCCGGACCAGTAAGACAGGACTCACTTCGTGGTGTTTACACGATGCCATTCCGGCGACACTTTCTGCGGAGATGGTGGGGTTTGATGTGGTGGAGTATATTCCCCTAGCAGGTTCCACGACTGCAGGGTAGCAAGGCCTTCCCGGACATCACGAAGTGTGGTCACCACTCCATTACGTGTTACCAGGAGTTTCAAGGGGAACCCCCAGCGATATTGAATTTGGTGGTTACGCAGAATCTTGGTCACTGGCAGGAAATCTTTACGTTTTGCCATGGTGGCGGCAGATAAATCAGGAAAGAATAAGAGGTCGGAGTATGGTGCTGGCAATCCAGCGGAATTTCGCATAGCGGACAGGAGAGATTCTTTAATCTGAAAAAAGTGGACTCTCATTAAGACATCTCTCGATATCGATTGATCCAAGTGTCTCGGTTTCGGGATACGATGTGCTCTATCAAGTTGTAAATCCATGTCTGAGGCTTCCGGTAGCAGGGAGCGAAACAGGTTATGGAGGTATACGGGTAATTCCGCTGGTTTAACTGTTTGATATTATTTCTGCGGGATCGATCTTCTAGATCCGTCACCTTAAGGAGAAGAGTCTCATTCACCGATTTTAACTCTTTATAGGCGTCTACCAATTCGTTGTGGGCCAGGCATATTTCATCAGACTTAGATTCTAGTGCATCAGTGCGCTCACCCAGATCCCGAACTTCTTGATGGAGAGTTGCAGTGATGGATCGAAAATCCTCCTGTATGGTGGCCCTGAGATCCTGGCGCAGGGTCTGAAGTTGGAGGCCCCAGGCAGGAGCCGAAGCAGAGAGGGTCTGGAGTCGAGATTCCCCCTCCTCCGATTGCGTCGATTTCGGGGAGCCAGAATCGCGGGAGGCTTGGGCGCCATCTTGCGGCTTATCTCGGGTCTTTCCCGGGCGCGATATTTCCGCCGTTTTTGGGGTCTTGCTGGGTGCCATCTGGTGCCAAGGGGGTTCCGGAGCCAGTAGGGGTAGTTTGCAGCAAAAACCGCTGCCGTTGTGAGCCGCTGGAACAGGGAGATCAGCCGGGAAAAACAGAGCTCAGGCTACATGCGTCCGCTCAGAATGGCTGCCGGCCACGCCCCCCCTGGTGTGTGTTTTCAAAGGGCAGGGCAGCTTTCCGCAACACATCCAATAATATCACACTGATTGGACTCCAGGTTGGCTCACTCCTGGCTCCAATTAGCTCTTGGAGAAGTCATTAGGCTAGGGGTTCACATACTTTTTCCACCCTGCACTGTGAATGTTTACATGTTCTGTTCAATAAACACATGAAAACCTATAATGTTTGTGTTTGTATTATTTTAAGCAGACTGTGTTTTTCAAATTGTTGTGATTTAGATGAAGATCAGAGCACATTTTATGACCAATTCATGCAAAACTCCACGTAATCCCAAAGGGTTCACATACTTTTTCTTGCCACTGTACATATCTGATACAGCGCAATCAAATGCTTTCAAGGTTTGGGTGTCTCTCACAGTCAGCAGCCCATTAGTCGGATAGGCATATGAAGGAAACGGATATATAGATCATTATGGTGCAGTATATTACCAGCTGATGAAGCCGTTTAACACAGAGAAACGTGTCCTGGAGACCTGATTGCAGTTTTATTTTACTTTCAGTATCTCAAAGAAGTGAGAACACCCCTCAGATTTTTGTAAATATTTTATTATATCTTTCAATGTGACAACACTGAAGAAATGACACTTTGCTACAATGTAAAGTAGTGAGTGTACAGTGTAGTGAGTGTACAGCTTGTATAACAGTGTAAATTTGCTGTCCCCTCAAAATAACTCAACACAGCCATTAATGTCGAAACCGCTGGCAACAAAAGTGAGTACACCCCTAAGTAAAAATGTCCAAATTGGGCTCAATTAGTCATTTTACCTCCCCGGTGTCGTGCGACTCGTTAGTGTACAAGGTTGGGGTGTGAATGGGGAACAGGACTATACACAGGACACGACGTCACCCATTTAGACTGGATGAAAGGAAATTCAGCCTAAAGTATAGGAAGGGTTATTTTACAGTGAGAACAATAAAGCTGTGGAATTCTCTTGCTGTTGAGGTGGTTGGGTCAGAGACTGTACAGACTTTTAAAAATGACTGGATGGCTTCCTACAGACACAGAATACTAAGGGTCATTATATTCTTGATCCAAGGAGAAATCTGACTGCCATTCTGGAGTCAAGAAGGATTTTCTTCCCTGTGTGTTGCATATTGGCGAGTGCTTCAGACTGGGTTTTTTGCCTTCTTTTGGATCCACAGCAGTAGGTGATGTGTGAAAGGCTGAACCTGATGGATGGATGTCTTTTTTCAGCCTATGGAACTATGTAATCTTACTAAAATATATATGGTGTATATATTGATTATATAAGGCACTTGGATATACACTGGTGGATATATAATTGAGTAAAGACCTGTATTTGAGTGATGCCAATTCTATCTATCTGTTCAAAAACAAGATGGAAGCCGATGGAAGTTTTTTGTAAAGCACCTCTACAACAGTAATACAAAATATAAATAAAACATGTGAAACTCATACTCTACCGTATGAGGATCAAGCGCGGTATCAATGGAACCTTGTGAAAGCTGTGGGGACAAAAGAGTGACATATAATATATATATTTAACTTTAAACAAAAGGTGCATCATAATGAAATATAGTGCACCCAATTGAGGATGCTAATAGCAAAGGTGTAGATCAAACTCCCTGTTAAGGCCCTTAGGCCACAGCGTATCCAGTTTATGTATTACTGTTGTAGCGGTGCTTTACAAAAAACTCTGTTTGTATATATATGTAGAAGTGTGGTGGACAATAGGAGATACCCCCTTGTAATGAGGAGAACATTGCGATTGGTTGAGAGGGATTTAAAAGGGAAGGTGTTATGCCCATCTTGTATGTATGATTTAAGGCCCATTGTGGCCGAAATGTCACACTGTTTGCTGGTGGGGAGCTGTCACTCCTGTGAATAAACACGTAAGCCTTAGCTGCAAGGGTCCCGGATTTTTCTTTCGATTTGCTGTATGAGAAGGGTCTCGGCACTCCCATTCCTGGAGACTCGGCGCTAGGCTTGTGGGCTCCCAGTATTGATGATCACGGCGCTTCTGGATGATCACAGAATATTAAGGGTCGTGATGTTTAATATGTGGGTAAGCTTCGTGATCCAAGGAGAAATCTGACTGCCATTCTGGGGTCAGAAAGGAATTTGTTTCTTCCGTGTGTTGCATATTGGTGAGCGCTTCAGACTGGGTTTTTTGCCTTCTTTTGGATCAACAGCAGTAGGTGATGTGTGAAAGGCTGAACCCGACGGACACGTGTCTTTTTTCAGCTTATGTAACTATCTTACCAAATTATATATGGTGTATATATATTGATTATATAAGGCACTTGGATATACACTGGTGAATATATAATTGAGTAAAGACATGTAAATATTTGAGTGATGCCGATTCTATCTGTTCAAAAACAAGATGGAAGCCGGTGCCATTTTGTCTCTGTAGATAGCCCTTTTACCCAGACAAGCTGGAAGAATTTGCTCATACCAAATATTGATTTCTGTATCAACTCCTTGTATACTGATCTTTTAAAGCGCTTCAGAATTTGTGGCACTATATAAGTAAAGGATAATAATAATGTCATCTTAATTTTTCTTCTGTTCACTCAGTTTATTTTCATCAAAATGCAAAACTATTAACTTTTTATTTTTGAAAGCATAACACTCACCCTTTGATAGCATGTCAGTAGGTGTTAATAATTATTTGGTTGTAAATCTGAAATATTGTGTATTTATTCACTGTTAATCTGCTGTTTTCTAAAATTCACTGTTAATCTGCTGTTTTCTAAAATTCACTGTTGAAGATGGATTGAGTGTGTCGTTTTATCTTCCAGATGCTTGTCCTGTGCTTTGCTATAATTTTTGGCAGCTTCACACAGAACTTTGATCCCTACCCTACAATCACCAAAACCATACCAGAACCAATTCAACAGTCAATACCAGAACCATATGCATCCTCTGTTGGTAAGCAGCCATTTTTGCCCATTTTTGTTACACCGCGTCATCAACCATTGTTAACCTCTAAAGAGAACAATGCACTGCTATAACTCACCTTCTCATTTTCCATGCCTGGAGCAAGTGAAGAGAAGATGATGCAGTGCGTAATTATGCACTATGTCATCAAAAACGTAAGTAATGCACTAGATAATTTGATTCTGCAGAGAAACAGCAGTTCACTTAAACCCTCATTTTTCTGTATTTTTAATGACTAGGAGACAAAAAAAATCATTTTTGGTAAGATAACTGCATGATCTTTCTAAACCCAGTTTACGGGAAGGGTAGGAGTAAGCATGTAGAAAGCCATACTTTCTGACCAGGAAGAAAAGCAGGAAAAGCAGAAAGTGATCTATCTGCGTGGTGTTTATATGTGTCTAGGGGAGTGTTGTAGTGCTTCTCGGGCTCTGCCTAAATTGTCTGCGAGAAGACGAAGACGGGCAGCAGCATCAGATGTATAGGAAGTATAGCCAGGTGATAGCCATAGGTTAGGTGAAAAGGGGAAAAAGAAGTGGATTCAAGAACATGGGGATTCTAAGCGAATTCTGCTGGGGCCAGTAACTTTATCCAATTGTTTTCTTGGTATGTAGAATAACATCGTAGATATGTTTCTAATGTCTGATTGGTTCGTTCAGTCTGCCTGTTCGTCTGAGGATGGTATGATGTAGACAAATCAACAGAAATTTTAACCTCCCTGGCGGTTTTCCTGAGTGTGGCTCGGGGTTAAATTTCACTGCTGAAATGGTAACCCCGAGCCACACTCGGGTTGGATACATACCTTAGCTCCGCTCCCTCGGTGACCTCTGCGATGGCATTCTTCTCCGGCTGATCGCGACGTCCTACTTCCTGGTTCCCTTCTTGCAAGTAGGGAACCAGGAAGCAGGACGTTGCGTTCAGCCGGAGTGTGACTGCTTGGGACAGCGAGGGAGCGCAAGGACAGGTAAGTATCAGCCCGAGTGTGGCTCGTTGTTACCGCTTTCAGCATAGGAATTTAATGCCGAGCCACACTCGGGAAAACCGCTAGAGGACTAAAAAAAATAAATTGTACAGATTCTGACATCTTAAAGATGTCAGAATAGTACCGCCAGGGAGGTTAAGGGATGCACAGAGTGCCCACCAGAAACGTGAAGTAAACTGGGTGCCACTGTCGCTGACAACAGAAGTGGGGACACCATGCAGATGTAATACTTTATTAATGAATAGTGCTGCTGTTTCTTTGGTGGTGGGATCACCATTGTAAGGTACGAAGTGAGCCATCTTCGTAAGGCGATCCATGATTACCATGATGCAGGTATGCCCATTGGATGGTGGTAAATCTACTATAAAGTCCAAAGTGATGTCACCTTCTCATTTCCCACAGTGGCAGCAGGTGTGGAGATGATGGAGCAATGGATTATTACACTTTGTTCCATCGAAAACTTAAGCCGCCACACTGCTCTGAGGGCCGCCAAGGGTCCTCTGGACCACTGCATCACCATTTTGTACTCCCCACAAGATCAGGTGAGGTGTCATTGGAAAGGTGGGAGTCTCACCTTTCCAATGATGCCAAACGTGACCACATAACATGTAAAATAAAAAAGAAACAGAAAAATTTATTGCAAAACTTTATTTTTTTTCTCAAAAGCTGTGGCATTATTCGCTTATAATGCAAACAATGCACTAATTCACCTTTTTCCCCACACTGTGAGTAATTTTAAATGTGACGGCATAATGTGTTATACACAGCTGTAAGGAGAGGCCGGTGTACTTTGTACCCCCATATTGCTATTCTTTACACCCCACTTGGTCAATTGAGGTGTCATTAGATAGGCCAGAGTCTGGCCTTTCCAATGATAACAAACATGACCATGTAAAATAAAAAAAAGAAATGAATTAGCAAATTATAAATAAATAAACATTTTCCCCCTAAGGCTGTGAAATTGTCAATTTTTCACATATAAAATGAACAATGCTACTTCCTTTGATCGCCTTCTCATTTGCCATGCCGGCAGCAACTTCAGTGTTTAATATGTGGTCATATTTTTCATAAAAAGTATTGCACCAAACTACAAGCTAAACATAAAATTTTTTCAGTTTTAGTGAAAACTTTTGACGTTTGTTATAGCGTTCTGACGGAACATGACACATACACATAGAAATATGAAAAACACATGGGGGGGTTGCACTCAGCCTTAACTAAGCGTTTCAGTGCGGGTGCGTCTCAAAATAAAATACAGAACAAAACCATGGACAAACACATTCAAAAACCTGCAACAACAGCTCCATGAAAATTTCTTAACTCTGAGCTTTGCTGAATAAAATGGTGGAAATTTGGTTCGCAATGAACGGCCGTGAATTGCTTAAGCCTGCCAACAGCGTCAAAGTAATCCACCCTCTGGCAGGTCCTACTCTGCACATAGAAATATTATATTTTGAATCTGCTGAAAAAAGGATAAATAATTTTCCTGGGTCCTAAACTAAAACCTGACTTTAAAACCTGTTAAAAAATAAATTAAATAAATAAAATCAGTTTTCATATTTTATAATTACCATATCAGGAATCCCAAAAACCTCTGCAAGTTCCTTCTCAAACAAGAAAATGAAGAAAGACGCATGCACGCTATAGCGGAGACATTAAAATCAGCTACACACAATGTATAGCTTTCATCATGTCTGACTATTCTTTGTTAGACAGATTTATTTATTAGATTTCAAACAACTTATAGCCAATCAGTGTTCAGATATATTTCCACGTCAGAGTTTGGCCAGCACATTTAGCACAGAGAAACTTATTATTACCATATATGGTTCAGAGATGTTTTTATGGCTTACAACTTTCGCGCACTTTCCTAACATTCCTAACAGGATCACGTGCCATAAAAAGGGAGGGGGAAGGGAGAACCATAGTCCAATACATATTAACTACGGTATGTATTTGAATCACAATACATATACATTAATACAGGAAATTAAAAATATCTATCAATTCTTTCAGCCATCTCTTTGATCACATACACAATTGTGATCACTCAAAAGGATAAAACAAACCTAGGCAATTAAACTAATTATACCTGGGGCCACAGTATCATCGCCTAATACCTTTAGGTCATTCTAGATGCTCAGAGGGGAAGAAAAAAGTCTAGTAAATACTCATGAAATACCTCAATACCTTTACGGTGTACGAATGGAATTCACCAAGGAGGCCCTTTATAAGCATAAAATACACTTATCTATCTAGATTCACTCTTCCAGCGAACCACACTTGAGCCTGGGCCAAATGCCTAATCTAGCCATTAAATAACTATTTACTCCCATTTCCCAAAATGTACTTCACCGAACAAGAAAAATATAATAACTTGAATTTAAAAGTTCATTTATCTAATAAGCAACATGAGTCAGATCTATATCTGTATGTTTTCTTATGTTCAGCTTCACTCCACAAAACGCATCAACACCTGCATTCCTACGCACTCGCAAGAAATACATTCTCATTTACCCAAATCCAATCCTTTCTCACACTTATCTAGGGGATTAAAGAAAAAAAAGAATAATATCTCATACTCTAAGACCGTAGTCCTTGTCCAGAGTGCAAGGTCAAGGTTTGGCCTTTTGGAAACATCCCAGCTTGAGACGCATAATTGTTGAATGTAATCAGAGTTCCTGACATAGGGACTCCTGAACAAGCCGTCTCTATGTGCTGGTTGCATATTACCTGTGACCTTTGACCTTGACACAAAATGTGTCAGGCTCGAGCCAGGATGGAGCCATGGCAGGGCCTTATAGTAGGTCCTATTTCCCAAGCGCTGGGGGTGAGCTTGACAAGCAGACACAGGAGACTTGAATACAGGAAATGTAATGTATTATAAATACACAGCACTCTGACACTTTTGCATAAATGAAGTCCAATACACATAGACAAGAATGATGCCAAGCAGAGGATGGTGAGCTATGCAGTCCGAAGCAGTCTGGAGAATCCACTTGAAGCAGCAAGAGTCTGGGTAGCAATACCTTGATAGAAGGTCCTTTGTAGCTGGCACAGGAAGGGTGTCTGTCAGCCAAGAAAGTCTCCAGGCCCCGGTGGATGGTGGGCCACCTAGTCAAGCTGCAGACTCCACTGGAAACAGCAACAAGACCTATGGCAGCAGTGATACACAGGTAAGGTAGATGACTGGAACTCAGGAACCCAGGTAGATCTCCAGTCCTCTGGATAGTGGGCTACATAGTATAAGTCCAGCAACAGGAGCCAGGGATTCTTGAACCACAGGACAACAAGGGATAAAGGGGTAATACTGACAATACAGGGGGAAGCAGCTCACAGAACCACACATATACAGGGAAGTAAGCAAAATGACAGAGCGACGATGGAAGGGTGTGTCCAGGTTATAAGGATCGGAGGGTCTAGAAGTCTGTCCAAAAGGATTCCCACCATGGTTGTGGGGGGTGAGTGGGACAGCGAACGTGACATCATCGCTGCGAAGAGAGAGGGGGTACTTTGGACCCCTCTATTTCCATTCCTTACACCCCACAAAGTAACTTTAGGTGTCACTGGACAGGTCAGAGTCTGGCCTTTCTAATGATACCAAACATGACCATGTAATATGTCAGGTAAAGAAAAACTCCGACACTACTATAATATATATATTTTTTAAAAAACAATTCCAAAGCAATGGCATTGTCTATTTGTCATGCATAAAAGTTGTTTTGGGCACGATTGGTGCACTTTAAAATCCCAATTTTCTGGTGGAATTCTGGCCTTAAGCACATCCATCTTTAACCCCATAACGACGGTGGGGTGGCACCCGTCTTGACGGGGTTTAATACCAGCAGAGTGTACTAGTATGCCCCGCCACCAGGTGCTGTGCATACAATATTAAAAGGAGTCCCTTAGGCGCAAACGTGTAGTATTTAGCTTAATCGTGTATGCAGAATAAAGGAGCATATGATTGTGGCATGAAGTGGTGATGCAACATAAACAGTTAATGCATACTATGAGATTATGGTAAATGTTGTGCACTGTAATTGATTGCAATGAATATGGCACTGTGGTTTAAAAAATTGCAGGTTATAGGGTTGGGGTAACTAACAATACAAGTTGCATAAATAGATTGTTGCAGACTCTAGGATCTCGAGGATGGTCTTTATCGAGTCTTTCTGATGGTTCCTAGAGATGGAACATAAACCAGAGAAGCATACGATTGTGCAGTACTCGGCGTTTCTGGCCCCTGCTTGTCCCCTATGGGGTACTTACTAGACTCAGAGCCTCTTCTCTCGGCTCTGAGGAAGAATTGCCTGTGAGGTCCTTGAGATAGCCTCTGACATCCTTTTAACCACGTGAAGTCCCTAGATACCAGTGCAATTTTTTTTTTTTTTTGAGAAAGGATTTTACCAGGAAGGATACATTGAGATTTCTCTCGTTTTCAAGTATGTCCTGGGTGGCGAGTATGTACCGTTAGGTGTCTTGCCCAAGGACACTTACTGGAGAGGTGCTCATCGGGATCGAACCCATGACTCCACAGGCTCTCTCCACGCAGAGCAGTGATGTTACCTCTACTCCACCCAGCCGGTTTCAATTGGTGAAAGGGGAACAAAAACCCTGGATCCGGTACTTTTAAAAGGTGTCAAATTCATTTATAAACTGTGTAGCGCTCACTCCCGGAGGAGCCGCTGAAAATGAACCACGGGTCAGTCTCCCCGCACTAGGGAATAAATATACTCCAACACAGTTGTGAGTTTTTATCATTTAAATAGTTTACTAAAATATTTGAGCAGATGTTGAGACACGGTATTCACAAGTATTATTACAGTATTTTCGTATCACGGTAAAACGCGTAGCGGAAAAGAAACGAAACACGAGGCTTCGTATTTCGGAAAATAAAATATTCGCAACCGAACATAAAAGCAATGCAATTTCCCGATAGTTCAGAAAAGGGGACACGTAGCAAAACCCCAAACATACAATCCTTCGTATTACGGTAAAACGCGTAGCGGAAAAGAGAAAAATATATTCGGAACGTATCTTTAACCCCTGTTCCGATTCGTAACAAATGAGTCCCACACAGGTTAAGTCCCGGAATGTAAAGGGTGTGTACGTGTGTGTATATGGTACCCGGGTACTATTCAACTGGCCAGTGAATTACTTATAACGATGTCTTCGACTAGTCAAGTTGGGGCCCTGTGGGTTTTGGAAACAAACAGCAGCGTGCTTTCTTGATTTTATAAACCGGCCTTGGAGGCCTCTCACCCATCCGCTCGATCACCAAGGCTCCGCTGACCCAGGACGTCTCTCCGCTTAATGCCTGGCTGTGATACTGGCTACTGGATCCGTTGTCTGGCTTTCCTTGCTCCCACCCGGACTTGTCCAGCTACCGCCTGCTCTCCATCCAATGGACTTGCGGTACTCCTCACTCGGGTCCTCTGCTTGCCTTGATCGCAGCGTGGGTATAGACAGGTCTCTGCAGGGTCACTGTCCCGATCCCCCAGCACCAGCGAGGTAACCCCTGCGCTCTGGCCTGGTCACGATCCTCCACAGCTCGGCCTGCTTCCTTCTCCTTTCAGCTCCCAGCTCACTCTGAGCATGCTTTCCATGAGGCTGGTGATGCCTTTCCTTTCCTACACACCCACTTCCTGTCCTTACGCAAAGCATCATGGAAAAGGTAGTTTAGTGCCTTGTGTTTGTCCAGCATAACTTTCCATGGTCTCTGTCTCCCTCTGGTGGCCATTGCAAGTAAATGCAGCAGAACAGTCTTTTTAAACACATCGCTACACTCTCCCCCCCTAAACTCTTGGGTCCTCCCAAGGGCGTGTAACGGGTACATGTGTCGGTCATACATAACATAACAACAGTTGCATTACATTTCTACTTAACATTTCTAACTTTAGCCTACATATTCAGGGTTGACAACAGGCAGCAATTTTCCTCAATCTCCCCCAAACCCTTAGACACCTTGGCAATCAGAGCTGACACTTCTGAAAACCTCCGCCCAGTTGTTACAGCCTCCTCTGTGCTATGTCCTGGTGAATCAAATGTGAGTCTCTGAGGGGGTCGTACTGAACGTTTAGGTTCAAATTTTTCAAGAACCTCTTCAGTCAGGAGAGCTGACTCTACAGGCTCAATTCTCTCATCAACCATCAGAGCCAACACTTCCTCGGAATATGAGCCCTCCAGTGAAGGCATAGAACTGTAATCTATGGATATTTCCTCTAAAACTTCAGGAACTTCCCAGGTCTCAGGTACTGCAGGTGCTCGAGTCATAACTTCAGAGATATCAGACCCTAAATCACTCTCACCCCAGTCAGAAACCGGCTTGACGCTCTGGGACTCAGGTGCCCACACCCAGCTCAGACACCAGCCTTCTTCTTCACTGTCTTCTTCACTCTCTCTAACGGAACGTAACTGATGAGACCGAATAGTAGGAGTCGGACGGGATATAGGCAGACCAGGCACAGATAATTTGTCTCCAATCGGTACTTGTACAGTCTTTCCTGAACGTATGGCCTTCTCTGTCCCTTCCGTTCTCCTCAGCCTTCTTATTTCTGTAGTGGTTCTCTGTTCCTTGACCCTCCGTGGACAGGCCGGTCGTGACATCGAGTGTGCCTTCTTAGGAGCAGGATTCTCTTCCGTGACCAGTGGGGTTAAGAGGTGTCTCAACACATCAGCGTTCATCCCCACTATCATAGAACTTCGATTAGCTCCCGAGGGACGAGGACACACAATTGCCAACGTGTCACATACTCTCGGTTGTCCAGCGATTTCCGAACTAAATTCTAGCTTCACCTGTATATATCCATCATAGGGAAACTTCTCCATTCCCATACCCCAGATTTCGAGATCCTTCAATTTCTTCAGGGGTATATGCTTCAGATATTTCTGATAGAAGTCTCGGTAAATCAGCGTTACTTGAGCACCCGAATCTAGAAGAGCCTTAGTATAGACTCCTTCCACTTGAACCGGGATGATGGGCGAAGGACCTATCAACTTGTCAGGGAACTTTTTCGTAGCAGCAGGAGAGGTAGACCCAGTTCGTTGTACTCTAACCCTTGTCCTCATACGTGGTGACTGCGGGCATACATTTTCCTCCCGTGACATAGGATCAGACCTCCAGGGAGAGGATCTTCTAGGTCTAGCAGGCACATATAGAGGCCCTCCCTGTCTCCTTTCTGGGCACTGAGCCTTGAAATGACCGAATTCTCTACAGGCAAAACATCTTCCCCACGAGGATGAGGGCACACTTTCTTCCTGTGGCTCATTTGAAAATCCTCTGTCGGAGACCACAGCAACCGCTGCTGTTCGTATATCTGAGAGAGACTTCAGTATTTCAGTCTTTATTTCTACTACTTTCAAGATTGTCCGGCATAGGTCCGTGTGTGTCTGTTCCATCTTAACTTGGGCTTCTTGTACTCTCGCGAGAGTCTTTTGTATCTCACCATACACCTGGTTTGACGACTTTTGAGTTATCTCCGGCTCATATGTCTCTTCCGGATCTTCCTCATCTGATGAACACTCGTTATACTCTATGGGTTGCGCATAGACCTTTTCTCCCCTTCTTCCAAGCTTCTCTTCCAGAAGGGCTTCTTCCAGAAGGGCTTCTTCCTCCCGAACAACTCGAATCAGTTCTAGGTAATTTAACTCTTTATTACCTTCTCGAGTCCTCAGCTGCAACATCACAGGATCTAAAGGTAAGGCACCCTTCAATATCTGACGCATTCTAACCTGATCTACTGTAGTGGGGTCTGTTCCTTTCTTCAACAGTACTTGGTACAGTATCTTATCCAGGCGCCTCATGTATTCTGTCATCTTCTCACCCTTTTCTGGTAAGTATGCTCATATTGGTACATTAGCTCAGCAGCCTTTTCCGTTCGCCCGAAGACTTCCTGTAATATGTTCAGGTAATCTAGAGCAGTACAGTCTCTCTTACTCAGCTTCAGATTCCTGACAGCCTCTGACGCAGGACCCTTTAAGCTCTCAGTAATTCTTTGCTTCTTCTGCGCTTCAGAGACGTCCCACTCATCCAGAGCCTGCATCGCTTGTTCCACCCATTCTTCAAAGGTTTCTTCTTCCACCGGAGTTGGCAAGTTTCCTGAAAATTTTTCCATCTTCCGATATCCGAAGCTGATGTTAGAAGGGTGAGCCCTCTGACACTTAACCACGAGGTCTCCAATAGCAGCAATGAACTCCGGCCCGATCATGGCCAGCGGGCTGGATGCAGGAATGTTCGCTGAATCACCACGTGACTTACTTGGCTGGATCAGACGAACTTCCACGTCGTCGGTTAGCTGTATACTCACGTCCTGAAAACACACAGGAACACCCTTTCTCCACTCAAAAAGAACATACGTGTGAGAAGTCTCTGGGTTCACTTTAATGTCCGCTAGAAACCCCCGCTGGTCAGGTGCCAACGCTGCCACGGCCAGGCGGATCTGCTCTTCTGCCCAGGTGCATACAGGAATATCCATTACTACACTCAACTCTAACTGGCCACCCTGTGCTTTACACCACTCTGCTGCTTCATCTGGATCCATATTTAACCCTTTAAATGCGTTTTTTCCAGAGACTGAGATCCCGGAAACGAGCCCCCACGTGTAGCGCTCACTCCCGGAGGAGCCGCTGAAAATGAACCACGGGTCAGTCTCCCCGCACTAGGGAATAAATATACTCCAACACAGTTGTGAGTTTTTATCATTTAAATAGTTTACTAAAATATTTGAGCAGATGTTGAGACACGGTATTCACAAGTATTATTACAGTATTTTCGTATCACGGTAAAACGCGTAGCGGAAAAGAAACGAAACACGAGGCTTCGTATTTCGGAAAATAAAATATTCGCAACCGAACATAAAAGCAATGCAATTTCCCGATAGTTCAGAAAAGGGGACACGTAGCAAAACCCCAAACATACAATCCCTTCGTATTACGGTAAAACGCGTAGCGGAAAAGAGAAAAATATATTCGGAACGTATCTTTAACCCCTGTTCCGATTCGTAACAAATGAGTCCCGCACAGGTTAAGTCCCGGAATGTAAAGGGTGTGTACGTGTGTGTATATGGTACCCGGGTACTATTCAACTGGCCAGTGAATTACTTATAACGATGTCTTCGACTAGTCAAGTTGGGGCCCTGTGGGTTTTGGAAACAAACAGCAGCGTGCTTTCTTGATTTTATAAACCGGCCTTGGAGGCCTCTCACCCATCCGCTCGATCACCAAGGCTCCGCTGACCCAGGACGTCTCTCCGCTTAATGCCTGGCTGTGATACTGGCTACTGGATCCGTTGTCTGGCTTTCCTTGCTCCCACCCGGACTTGTCCAGCTACCGCCTGCTCTCCCATCCAATGGACTTGCGGTACTCCTCACTCGGGTCCTCTGCTTGCCTTGATCGCAGCGTGGGTATAGACAGGTCTCTGCAGGGTCACTGTCCCGATCCCCCAGCACCAGCGAGGTAACCCCTGCGCTCTGGCCTGGTCACGATCCTCCACAGCTCGGCCTGCTTCCTTCTCCTTTCAGCTCCCAGCTCACTCTGAGCATGCTTTCCACGAGGCTGGTGATGCCTTTCCTTTCCTACACACCCACTTCCTGTCCTTACGCAAAGCATCATGGAAAAGGTAGTTTAGTGCCTTGTGTTTGTCCAGCATAACTTTCCATGGTCTCTGTCTCCCTCTGGTGGCCATTGCAAGTAAATGCAGCAGAACAGTCTTTTTAAACACATCGCTACAACTGATACAAATAAAAGCGGTCATATAAAAGGAATTAAAAAGTTAAATCTTGAGACGTGTTTCGCCAGTACGGTCTGGCTTCATCAGTCAGTAAGTATATATGTTCGTGGGTTCCCCTTTATGCTATGTTCTTAGCTTCATTATTTCTTTCAGCTGTAGCTGGCTTCTAGGCGTGTGTTGCGTGTTTCGACGCTCTGACGTTGCGGTTTGATGACATGTCGGCTTGCGATCCATATACTTTCAATATAGACAGTCGTGGTTTAATGACGCGTCGAGATTCTGCGATGTGGGTGACGTATGGGGATTCCCTAGTTGTTACGGGGATAACTCCTCATATACAGTATCTAGTTTTCACTTTCACTCTCAGCTTGTGTTTATAATGGAGAGATCTCTATATGGTGTTGTGAAAGTTTTTAGTCTTTAGTCATTTGATGTAATGGAAAGATCCCTATATGGTATTAAAGAGATTTTTTCTCTTTTAGGGATCCTGATATTTTGATATAATCGAGTTAGTAGGTGAGAGTGTGGATTGAGATTTAATGAAACCCAATGTTAATAATCTAAATATTCAAAAGGATATGGGATATATGTTGCATATGCTTAATGTTTCTAGTGCATACTGATATTTTACTGAATATTAGTGAAAGACTGTTAGTAAGGGACTATTCTAAGATGTATGTGGAGAATGTTTATATTTTCTACAGGTAAGATGATTCTTCCAAACGTTTATATTAAAAATAAATCCTATACATAAATGGTCTATTCCTCTACATTTTTTATCTGTGGTTGTTTGCCGTGAGTTAAAGAATTTATGTGTATTTGTTTTTTTATTAACTTATTTGAAATCGATCAGGTGTCCTTAACCTCCCTGGCGGTAATCCCGAGGGACTCGGGGTTAAATTTCGCTGTCGCGATCGGTAACCCCGAGTCACACACGGGCTGCATACTCACCTCATCCTGCGCTCCCCCGCAGTGTGATCGCGGCGACTTGCTTTCTGGTAACGCTCCCTGCGAGTTACACGATGCAGGGGGGGCGGGATCAGGCAGCAAACTGAAAAAAACAAGAATACACTGTATTCCAAAGTAAAATTTCATGAACGGCCACTGCTCATGAACGGCCACTAGGTGGCACTAAAGGATTAGAAACAGACCATACATAGTCTCACCCTTGTTTTCAGACAGATTTCAGTGTTTGTTGTTTGATTATTTTATTGAATATAATTTATTAGCATTATTTTGGATAATTATTTTTGGGATAATAAATTATTATGTCGTGTTTCAAACTTTATCGGACTCAGTGTATTTACTATTTATTTTATTTATTTATAAAGGATTTTTCCAGGAAGGACTCTTGCTTGCACAGATTTCAGTGCGTTATTCCTAATTATTACAGGCTAACTATGTACAAAAACACGTTTCCTGTAAAAAAAAAAATTGAGACACTTTTAGACACAAAATTTTGAAAAAATTAGACCGCCAGGGAGGTTAAGGTCGATTAGGTTAATTTACATCTTGGAGTCCAGAGTAAATGTTGAAAAAATTGGTTTACAAAGGATAACCCATATACAATACAGACGCCTGATACAGTGATACTGAATCCAAAAGATATTATACTGGCACTCTGAAAGTCATTTATTTACGTACTATCTGCATCAATGTTGTCATTCTTGCATGATGCTATATGCTGTAGATTTAGTTGACATGAGTGATCTTCAGAATTTGTGGGACTCTTTGAGAAGTCTTGCAGGACATTGCTAAATTTACTTAATGAATACAGATACATGTAAACCCAGACTTACACAGGCCCCCAGATACTGTACATGTACACCCAGACCAACACAGACCCCCAGATACATTTATTTATTTTTTCTTACTAAGAAAATATTTTATTGAAAAGGTCCGCAAAGCAAGAGACATTACATCCATCATTTTCCATTAGTCAGTCAAATCGTACATCAGCAAGAAAATGGCAAAATCATATACAACGTGGATGAATATCCGTTGTACAACATAATGTAATACGTGAGAGGAATGCGGCCAGTTATGTTATAGCAGTTGTAGAAGGCATATCCGAAAACAGGGGGATTCCCGCATACCTTCTGCAGAAAATCCCTCACAATATCTCCCTTCCTCACCCCCAATCTGAGCACGTCGGCACAGTAGGGTGGGGAGAGAGGTGCTTACAACAAACTGGGCCTCCCCGTAGCATTGCCTAAACAGTCATGAAAGACCACGAGGTTGTAACAACCTCCCATAGGTGGAGCGTTGGCCCGGGTATAATTCCAGGAACATATCCCACATTTCCGTCCAAGAAAAAAAAGAGGACAGGTAGAGGTAGAGAACACGAAGTTAGCGAGCGCCACTATTGGCAGTAGAGGAAAGAGACATGTAAGTAGGAAGGGGGAGGGTCGAATAGGGAAAAAAAGAGAGGCGGATAGGGGAGCAGAAAAAGAAAGCGTAGATAGTGAAAGAAGAAGAGAAAAAAAAGGGAAAAGAGGAACAAATGGGGGGTTATTAAGGGGGGAGGTGGGAAGGGAAGAAGGCCATGATCAAGGAACAGGACACCGCGCCTCCGTCGCCGGTGGCAGGGTCTCAGGAGGCATTTGACCCGTGTTGGTGCTCTAAAGTGCCACTGGAGGCTCAGGCAGTTCTAAGACGGGTAGCACAAGTCGATGAGGCCAAGTAAGCGCCCCAGTAAAACCACTTAAGAACGCTGGTAGTAGACGTGTCTTCCATCACAGTTTGCAGACTATTCAGGGTCTTGAAGCGCTCAACTCGTAACCACTCCCCGTAAGATGGGGAAGAGGTACCAGTCTAATTCCTTGCTATCAGTATCCAAGCCTCTAGTATCAGCGGTAGAATCGGATATCATTTCAGCCACGTGACCGAGCCAGGGAGGTGCAAAAGGCCCAGATACATTTATACCCAGAGATCAGACCCCAGAGATATCTGTATACCCAGACCCCAGATATCAAACACCCAATATATCAGACCCCACAAGTTATCAGACCATGATCAGATCCCCCACCAAGATATCAGACCCCTCAAAATATCAGACCCTCAAGATAATAAACCCCCTCAAGATATCAGACCAAAGATCAGAACCCCAAGATATCAGACTCCAGGTCAGACCCCCTAAGATATCAGACCCTAGATCAGACCCCCCAAGACATCAGACCCCCAAGATATCAGACCCCAGATCAGACCTCCTAAGATATCAAACCCCCAATATATCAGACCCCCCTAAGATATCAGACTCCAAATCAGCCCAATATATCAGACCCCAAGATAGCAGACCCCAGATCAGACCCCCAAGATATCAGACCCCCGATCAGACCTCCAAAGATATCAAACCCCAATATATCAGACCCCCTAAGATATCAGACTCCAAATCAGCCCCAGATCAGACCCCCCCAAGATATCAGACCCCAGATCAGAACCCCTAAGATATCAGACCCCCATATTTAGTTTACCCAGACAGTCCATACCAGAGTGAGGGATCCGCATTGCAGGCAGACATAGATGGGTAGCAGACATCTGGCGTGCCCTCTCTGATGTCATCAGAGGGGGGCGCCAGCACGCCCTCTCTAATGTCATCAGAGGGGGCTAGGTAGGCTGCAGTAACTCCTCCAGGTCCTGCGGCCTATACAAAAACACAGCTACCGCCGGAGTGATCAATTAGGCAGCCGCGAGGCCTCGCAAGCGCAAGGCCTTAGGCGGCCTCCTAATTGGCCTAATTAAAGAGCCGCCACTGCAGGCTAGGATTTTGGGCTGCAAAGGGGTTAAATGCACGTTTTGGGTTTTTACTTGTGTTCCGATCGGCAATAATAATGTAATATTTTGTTTTTATGATGGAAGATGTCAGACTTTGATAATATTATGTAAAATCTAGTAAGACTGGAGACCCTTTTCTCTTAGCAGAACCAGTGCTGTTGTGTAAATTTACACCCTACCAAACAGCCCATGGTGCCTGTGAGCCTAATTTCCGACTAAGAGCCTTAAATCCTATATGCTTGTTTTCTACCTTTGATAGATGGGCACTTTGATCCAAGGGAATCCTATCCCCTACTCATGTGAAAGGGAGTGAGCTGCTTTTGTTAGACAAAAATCCTGGGTAAGCCTGCCCTGATCAAATATACTTCACTGGATGTTTCATTTGGACAACATCTAAGAAAGAACTCTCTGTGGGCTTACCCACGGAAACCTCCTTACTAGCATTCCGTAAGCAAGCGTAGGATTCTGTGTTTTGTTTAAGTCCTGTTTATTTGCAGAACTGTTTTACATATTTTGTATTTCTGTATGTCTTGTTTTATATGATCTTGGCACTGTGTTTAAAGTTTTTTGTCATTAAAAACTTAATAACTTGGTTTTGTCTTTGGCCCTAGTTGATTCATGTGTCTCCCATAGAGCTTGGGTTTTCACATTACCGTAGCATGTTAACATTTTACATAATCTAGCTGTGTACGGTGGGGCTCTGGAATGGGGTGGTATATAGTTAAGGGGGTATTGAAAGTGTCCTAATACTTTCATGATGGCAGCAGAGAATTTAGGAGTGCTGTGTGTAGATTTTGGGGGTTAGAGTGGAACAATTTGGGGCCCTGATAGTGGATAGAGATAGTAAGGCCAGAGGCTTGGAGCCGTTTTAACCCCTTATTCACACATACTCAACGCGTGATGACTAGACTGGTAGCTGCTAGTCATCACAGGTGTTTTTACCAAACAGTAACTTCCGTAATAGGATGTGTTTTCAACTGCTGTCCCAAATGGTGGTTAAAATGTAGGCTTCAAATAGACAAGTTTTTGATTCCTTTCTTAAACTTATTTTATGTTGATTGGTCCTTGTCATCAATGATCATTTTTTTCTGACGGAACAGAGCTCCAAATTTGCCATAATAATATCATGTGGCTAAAGAAGTTCATAGGTTGTTAGCAATAGAAACTTGTAGAGTCTTGTAAAAGATTGCAGGTGTAAGAGGTCCAGTTTGCTGTGTGGAACTGATACTTGACTTTCATGTTCTTTTTCAGTCCGTTCCCGTAATCTTCTAATCTTTGATGAAAATAAAGCCTTAGAGGAGCTTCACACCTCAGCAGTGACTTTAAAGACACTGGATTCCTGGAGAAAAAAATCAGAGAGCATCTCCCGCTATCCAACAACAGTACTGGAGGAGTACAGCGTCTCACATGAGAAGTCACAAACCTTAAATGACAGCAGAAGAGAAGGGGAATTACATCACAGGTGACACAACATTGCTAGTAGGGAGGGGTTGATCAGTAGTGTTCTGAGAAAACAATTGACGAGCCGAATTTAGATAAGATAGAGTTCGTAAACAGGGAGTTAAGGAGTAACGGTGCAAGATTAGAGTTAGTAAGTGAGGCATTATTGATATAGGATCCTATTACCTAGTGTGCGCTAAACAGGGAGCGCAAAGGTCAAAAGTTAGTGCACAACGCTAAATGTTAGTGCCTGCCAAATTCTGAGCGGATTACAAAGCTTGCGCAGGTTCGGGGACACGATCAGTTAGCGGACACGTGCGAAACGCTAACTTTACATAGCCGAAAACTACCTTTACCGCAGCATAGTGCTACCGACGTTCCAGCCCAGAATAGAACTGTTCTTTTTCTAGTGCAATCGCCTGCCCACACCTGTCCTCTTCTGATAAATACCATCTGTGATCATGCTTTTCCAAGTCAGACACAGGGCCCCAGGTGTTTGGGGTTTAATCGTGAGTACAGCAGGAGTGGAGTGCAGTTATGGAGTTGGGGAGTTATTTTATCTTGTTACTGGTCATCTGTGTTAACCATTTCATCAAACATCACATTCAACCATCATTACACATACTTGTATATACACATACACCCATACAGTACTACGCATCACATACTGTCAGGGTCTGGCCCCCCTCATTCCCCGTGGCCCGCATTTGATGCGGCCTGCTCACGCATGTCATTGACTGCAGGGGATGGCCAGAGTTCAGGCTGTCTCGCAGCAGCCAACGGCTCAGGCCATTGAAGTCAGCAGGGTGTACCAGTACGCCCTGCGTCTTTAAGGCCCACCTCCCCACGCAGACCCCAGACACATGTATACCCAGTTATCAGACCCAGGCCCCAGATACAGGTAATCCCAGACAGAGGCGGTTCTAGAATTCTTGAGGCCTTTGGCGAAACTCAAACATGAGGCCTCTAATGCCCATAACGAAAAAAATGTAAGTGATACAAAACTAACTGTATAAATTCCATATTTTAAGACAGACAAACCTTAAATCGTAAAAACTATTAATTTCTAGCTTCTTGAAATGTATCAGTCTCATATCAAATTATTACTGCAGAGGCGGTGCTTGGCGTGAGGATGTGAGAAGAAGCTCCAGTGAGTCCTCCATGCGCAGTCACCCGAAAATTCGGTCTTGCCCACCCCTGCTCTAGTGCCATATGACAAAAAAAAATTAAAGGGACACTACCACTTACATAAGCTGTAACTGCACAAGTGACTCAAATTTTCACAAATTACGGTGACCATTCACGAAATAGGGAATTCAACAAATTTTTGGCGAAATGGATTCGATGGAATGTGGCGAAAAGCAAAGGCTCCATAATAACCCCTAAAATGCCATAAACCAGGGAAATACAATACAAATAATAAACAATGTGTCATGTAGCCTACCTATTAACCTCTAAAATGCCATAAAACCAAGGAAATACAATGAATTAATAATGTGGCATGTAGCCTACCTATTAACACCTAAAATGTCATAAATCCAGGGAAATACAATAAAATAATAATGTGGCATGTAGCCTACCTATTAACATCTAAAATGCCATTAGTCAAGGGAAAACATTAAATGAATACACTGAGGTGTGTAGCCTACCCATTAACCACTAAAATGCCATTAATCAAGGGAAAACGTGAAATGTATACTTTGAGGGATGAAGCATGCCAATTAACTCTTAATATACAACTAAACTAAGAGAAAAATGAAAGTAATACACAACGTGATATATATCCTCACCGTTAACCCCTTCACTGCTGAGCCATTTCAACCCTGTGAAAAAAAGGAAACGTTATTTATGACTTTCGTTTCCACTGATTACACTGAATATGGTCATGAATACAGTTGTGTTCAAAATTATTCAACCCCCAATGCTGTAAAGGGTTTTAGGGAATTTAGTGTACATTTGTAATTGTACTCAGAATGAAATCCTACAAGGACTTTTTAACCCCTTCACTGCTGAGGCATTTTACCACTGTGTGCTGAGCTCATTTTTACCGCTTTCGCTCATCATGTTTAAACGCGATTTTAAAGCCACATTTTAATAAATGACTCAGACATATTATATATCGTTCTTTCCGGCAGACTACGCAGATTCATAATATATCATTTTTATATGTATACGTCATGTCCTGCCTGTATATTATAACAAAAAATACAATAAAAATAGAATTTTTAATCATCTGCAGTGTGTAAAGTGTTTTTTTTCACATTTTATCACATGAGCGTTTGCGGTTATGTTTTCTATGGGGTGCGCTTGTACAAAAAATTTGAAATAGGGACTTGTTACTTTTTTTGGGGGGAATTACGTAATTTTTAGCAAACGCACCCCATAGAAAAAAATCATTAGTGCAGCATCATTGTTCACATTATAATTTAAATGTGAACAATATTGCTGCATTAATAAAAACAACACACAAAAAAAACCATGTTTTTTTTTATTTATTTATTTTTTTAAATTTATTTATTATTTTAATTTTTTTTTTTATTATTATTTTTTTACTTTTTACCTAGTCATGTTGGGTATCACTCGAAAGGCCATGCTCAGGCCTTTCAAATGACACCCTCCATGACCCCCTAGCTGCCACGGTTCTGGAGATATCGGGGTTCACAAGAACCCCCTATCTCCACCAGGGTATTTCCTTGGGAAATCCCCGGCAGCTAGGGGTTCCCCGGCTATCTGACGTCATCACGCTATGCGAGGGGAGTCCCGGGGGTGGAGCCGCCATCCAAGATGGCGGCCCCCACCGGAGATAGGCTGCACTTCGGCGCCGCAAGGCGCTGAAGTGCAACCCAGCACTTGAGGGGTTAAAGCCAGGCACCGCTTAAAAGGGGAGACTCTCCCCTTTTAAGCGGTGCCCGGCTTTTAGCGCTGCTCCTTCCTGATCGGGAGGGAGAGGGATCCGAACAGATCCCCCCCCTCCCTTCCAGGCTATCTCCCGGCATTGCCGGGGGGTCGCCTGGAAATGACATCATCGCGCATGGCGCGATGACGTCATTTACGCCGGGAGGAGCTTGACTTCAGCGTCTGAGGACGCTGAAGTCAGAACGCCGCGGGACCCCGGACAGAGAGGTGAGTATCTCCGCCGGGGGTCCCGCACAGCTGATGACGTCCTCAGCATGCAACGTGCATCAATGAGGACGTGTCCCACACGTCTTCAGCAGTGAAAGGGTTAAAGAACCATATGCAACTAAAATGACATCAATTGGTTTTGTAATACAGTAGTAAATGTTTCTTTTTTGAATTCTTCATTGACACAATTATTCAACCCCTTAAAGACTACCACTCTGAAGAACAGAGGTTCATTCAAGTGTTTTCAATCAGGTATTGAAAACACCTGTGGATGTCACGGAGCAGCAATAAAGCATAATAAGCACCAATTAGGCAGCTTTAAAATGACTGTGATACTCAGCTCCTTCTAGACATTTACTGGTGTGGTTACAAACATGGTGAAGTCATGAGAATGGTCCAGGAAGACAAGAGAAGAGGTGATTACTCTTCACAGGAAGGGCAATGGCTATAAGAAGATTGCAAAGATGTTAAACATACCAAGAGAGACCATAGGAAGCATCATTCGCAAATTCAAGGCAAAGGGCACTGTTGAAACGCTACCTGGTCGTGACAGAAAGAAGATGCTGACTTTGACTGCTGTACGCTACCTGAAGCGTAGAGTGGAGAAAAGTCCCCGTGTGACTGCTGAGGAACTGAGAAAAGATTTGTCAGATGTGGGTACTGAAGTTTCAGCTCAGACAATACGGCGCACACTGCGTAATGAAGGCCTCCATGCCAGAACTCCCAGGCTCACCCCCTTGCTGTCTCCAAAGAATAAGAAGAGTCGACTGCAGTATGCCAAAAGTCATGTGGACAAACCACAGAAGTTTTGGGATAGTGTTCTGTGGACTGATGAAACAAAATTAGAACTGTTTGGGCCCATGGATCAACGCTATGTTTGGAGGAGGAAGAACAAGGCCTATGAATAAAAGAACACCTTGCCTACTGTGAAACAAGGCGGGGGGGCAATCATGCTTTGGGGCTGTTTTGCTTCTGCAGGTACAGGGAAGCTTCAGCGTGTGCAAGGTACCATGAATTCTCTTCAGTACCAGGAGATATTGGATGACAATGTGATGCAGTCCATCACAAACCTGAGGCTTGGGAGACATTGGACCTTTCAACAGGACAATGATCCCAAGCATACCTCCAAGTCCACTAGAGCATGGTTGCAGATTAAAGGCTGGAACATTTTGGAGTGGCCATCGCAGTCACCTGACTTAAATCCGATTGAGAACCTCTGGTGGGACTTAAAGAAAGCAGTTGCAGTGCGCAAGCCTAAGAATGTGACTGAACTGGAGGCTTTTGCCCATGACGAATGGGCGAAGATACCCGTAGATCGCTGCAAGACACTTGTGTCAAGCTATGCTTCACGTTTAAAAGCTGTTATAACTGTAAAAGGATGTTGTACTAAGTACTAAGATTGAATGTCACTTGGGGGTTGAATAAAACTGATAATGATGTGAGCACAGAAAAGACATTTGTGGTTATTTCATTATAAATGTTATGTTATACTTGTCTGACCTACACGTGCCTCTTTGATTTAATTGTAAGCAAGATGACTGAATGATCAAAATCAATGTCAAACTGGCCAAAACACTCAATTTCAGTGGGGGTTGAATAATTTTGAACACAACTGTATGTCATTGGAAAGGCCAGACTCTGCCTATTCCAATGCTACCTCGAATGACCATGTGCCATGCACGGGGTTGGAGATACAGCAGTCCGAAGGACCCCTGTGCCTCCTGGCTAGAGCGGGATAGGCAGTGCAGTGTCTCTCTCCCTTCCTCTATGTTGGGACACTGGTCTCCCATCACTGGGCAGGGTGCAGATTTTGGGGAGCAGGGGGAGGCTTGGGAGCAGAGCGCATCCATGTCTCTCTGCTTCCTTGTGTGAACCTGTGCTGCAAGCTGATGGTGGGGGAGGGGCATGAATGCCGATCCGTGGTGGGGCCAGGAGTAACCTGGGGGGCACATGGGGAGGGTGACCAGGAGTAACCTGTGGGGGGCAATTACCTCTCTGACTTGTCCCTGGCTGCTGTCTAGCTCTAGCTCCATCTCCTCCTCAGCAGCCCCTGTGCACACAGTGTAAGATGTGCAGGGACAGGAAAATGATGGCACAATGGGGGAGGAGAAAGGTGTGGAAGTCTGGCATTATCTGCTTGGTGCACAGCCAGAACTGCATCAGGGTGCGCTACCGCTGTGTAGTCTGTGACTGATGGAGCAGAGAGGGCTTCTGGTTGCCATTAGAGTCTCCGGCTGGCCCCGAGCCTAAAAATACAACACGGCTGCCTAATTAAAGAGCTGGTACTACCTGGGCTCCCTCCAGTGGTGGAATGCCAGGGCCCAGTCGCAAGTGTGACTGCTGCGACCCTGGTAGTTCCGCCACTGCTGTGTGATAAGGGCACTCTCCCTATCTCAACAAAACTATGCAGCTAAGTCCAAGCTCTTCAAGGACCCCCCAGACGTAGCCCTCTATCCTCTCTAGCTATGCCTGCTTCCCCTCAGGAGGATATGAATGCTCCAGAACTGACCATCCCACTTCCAGACCGCTATAACGGTAACCGTAACCAGTTTCGTGGTTTATCACCGGATGCCAACTGTTCGTCTCACTCAAACCCCGTACTTATACTAATGACCACATTAAGGTCCACACAATTAATACCCTCCTCACCGGAGATGTCCGGCCCGTAATCTCCTCCATGCTCAAGATCCAGCCTTGAACACATGGGATGAATTTGTTGCCGCAATAGACACTATGTTCGGAGATCCTTTCCAAGTGACATCTGCTCAAAATGTCATTGGAGCTCTTAAACAGGGTAGACATCCTGCAGAAGAGTACGTCACTGCATTCAAGAGTCATGGCCTTGATACCATATGGAATGAATCCACTATAATAGACCAATTCCGCCATGGTTTGATCATATCAAAGATGAAATAGTTAGAGGTGCCCTTCCTACCACCCTGGAAGACTTTATACATCTCACCATCGCCATCGATAGGCGTTGGAGTGAATGTCAACAGGAAAAAGGTGCTTTCTCTGGTCCTCCCTCTATCCAACCCAAAAGACCTGCACTTACCGCACCTCCTCGTCTGTTAGCTCTTCCAGCTTCTCCACCGAATACTGACGAACCTATGCAAATAGGTCTGGTATGGGGTCATCTCCCTCGCGTGGAGCTAGAGCGCGGATGCAGAAATCAGTTGTGTCTATATTGTGGAGGTACCGGACACCTAGCCAGGCTCTGTCCTGAAAAAGCCAAGACCCAAGGAGGTAAGACCACCACCTCTTCTGCCACTATAGGTTTTTTGTCAAAAATTTCAACTTCCCTTTTTTCTATCCCTGTTACCTTGAAGTGGAATGAGACGACTATCACCCTCCCGGCTATGATAGACTCCAGCGCGAGCAACTGTTTCTTTGATATTATAGCTGTGACCAACACGCTCAACAATTATGTATACCAATATGTAATAAAGAACACCCTATAAGCATACTAGTGGTGGATGGCTCTCCTTTAAAGTCAGGGGTTGTAAACAAGGAAACTGCCCCCTACAAATGGTGTTCGGTAATGCTCTTAAAAGAGAAAATAAATTTTGACTTGGTACCCACTCCCTTATCTCCAGTTATCCTTGGGCTACCCTGGCTCCGTCGACATAGTCCCCTCATCAGCTGGTCCACTGGTTTGGTTACCTCTTCCTCTGGATTCTGCAGACAACATTGTCTACCCCCATCCAAACCTCTGTCTCTTAACACCATTCTAGACCATGATATACAAAATACTCATGTTCTTCTGCCACAACTCTATCTCGACCATCAGGATGTGTTCAACAAGAAAGGGGTTGAGTCACTTCCCCAAATAGGGAATATGACTACCCCATTGATCTGCTACCTGGACCAGTTATACCTTTCCGAACCCGAAACAGCAGTTCTCAAAGAATACATTCAAGCAAACCTAAACAAGGGATTCATTCGCCCTTCTACATCCCCAGCAGGTGGCAGAATATTTTTTGTGGGTAAAAAAGACGGCAGCCTGCGACCCTGCGTTGATTATAGGGACCTAAATAGAATTACAATTAAAAACAGGTACACTTTGTCTCTCATTCCAGAATTACTCGAAAGATTACAAACTGCCAAGGTATTCACCAAGCTGGACCTCAGATGGGGCTATAATCTGGATCGCATATGTGAGGGCGATGAATGGAAGACCACCTTTCGCACATGATATGGCCACTTTGAATAGGTGGTGATGCCACATGGGTTGTGCAGGATCCTCACACTCCCCCCTTTCTCTCACTATAAGTTTACAGGGTCATCCAGACGTGGACCCCTTGCTTGATGTGCCAAGAGGGGGGTGTCAGCTATAACCTCCTGACGAGGCCTAACAATGCTGAAACGATCGTCGGAGGTTGCTGCACCTTTCGTGCAGGGATGACGTCCTTGGCAGTCAGTACTGGCCACCCTCATTGGGTGAGAGCAGACTGATTTGCATATAGAGCATTCGTCCCTGTAATGGCACAAGCAAGCTAAAACCTTGTGAGACCTGAGCGGGGACCCACCGTAGAGCAGGCCACTAGTGCTGTTGCTCGTCCTCAGGATCCTCACACTCCCCCCTTTCTCTCACTATGGGTTGTGCAATGCCCCAGCCACCTTCCAACATCTGGTGAATGATATATTCCGAGAGCTGTTAGATCCGTCATAGTCTATCGAGATGACATTCTGATATAGTCAACATCCCTGGAAGAACACAAGACCCACATGCGCGAAGTCCTATCCCGTCTCCGTGCTCAAAATGTGTACGCTAGATAAATGTGTTTTTGAGACTCAAAGCATACCTTTTCTAGAATTTATTCTTTCACCAGGAAAAGTAGAAATCAATCCCATCAAGATCGCAGCTATAACCACCTGGCCAACACCCACCAACAAAAAAGAAATAAGTTTTCTAGCTTTTGCCAATCTGTATAGAAAATTCATTCGAAACTTCTCCAAATTGATACAACCCCTCACGGTCCTCACCAGAAAAAACTACCAGTTCCCACGGACCCCTGAGGCACAAAAGGCCTTTCATAACCTTCAACAACTCTTTACTTCCGCTCCTATTCAGGAACTTCCTGATCCCACCAAACTCTTCTTTTTGGAAGTGGATGCTTCTGATATAGCAACAGGTGCAATCCTCTTTCAGAGAAATGATTCAGACGACAAACTACATCCTGTTGCCTTCCATTCTAAATGTCTCAATGTTTCAGAACAAAACTACGATGTCGAGGACAAAGAACTTCTGGCCATCAAATGTGCCCTGGAGGAATGGAGACCCTTATTAGAAGGAACATTACACCCTATCACCATTTATACAGACCAACGTAACCTAGAATATCTCCAAACCACCAAAAGGTTGAACTCTCGACAAGCCCTATGGTCTCTTTTTTGCCCGTTTCTTTTTACATATGAGATATCGCCCTGGGCCTGGGGCAAAAAAATGGAAAAGCTGCCGCTCTTTCCAGGAGTTTCTCAGAATCAGAAATATCCGAATCTTCAAATACCACCGTCTTCAAAAAGGACCACTCTCTTGTGAGCATTCGCTTGGAAATGCCATCATCTATGAAGATACATCCGGTGTTCCACATATCACTCATCAAAACACACGTGTCCGATACATTCTTCAGAAAACCTCTAGTTCCTCCTAGTCCTCTCCTCGCGAATGGTGATGAAGAGTTTGAGGTCGACAAAGTCCTGGACATTACAGCAGGGGCCGTCACGAGTACCTCATCCAGTGGAAAGGCTATGGCCCCAAGGAACGTTCTTGGGAGCTGGCTTCCGGTGTGCATGCTCGCCATCTTGCTCTGGCTTTTCATCGAGCCCACCCGGAGAAACCGACTCCCATGCAGTCCGGAGGTCACGCTTTGAGGGGGGGTGTGATGTCAGGGTCTGGCCCCCCTCATGCCAATGCCGAGCTCACCTCCGTCGGAGTGTTTCAGGCAGCAGCCATGTTCCCTGCCCAGTGGGTGCCGGGCTCGACCGTCCTCTTGATGGGCGTCATTCAGCTGCAGCTCTCTACACCTGTGGCGGGTGGGGGTCCTCCTTCGCATCTGCAAGGGATGCCTCCTCTGGCTCCGGCGTGGTGGTGGCGACGCCTGAGCCTCTATTCACCACCATTGGTGGAGTTAGTGGGGTAGGAGGAGCTTGATGGCTGGGGAGGGGATGGGCCTCCCTGGGTGCCCTATTTAAACCCCTCATTCCCAAGGAGAGGTGCTCAGATGTTGTGTGCTCCTCTCCTGGTACTTACAGCTACCTAGTGCTTGTCCCATCTTTCCAATCTCCCTCCCCTTTCCCTTATTGGATTTCCTGGCTTTGACCTCGGACTGAACATTACATTGCTTGAATTCTGCCTGCCCCAATCTTGGTCCGTGTACACCAACCTGCCTATGTTCTGTCAGCCCCAACCTCTGCAACATTCATTGGCCCGCCTCTGATTTACCCTTTCCTGGAATTGGAGAATATGGTACTGCATCCTGGGTTCCAAATCTAGATCCACACGTGATACATACTTGTACCTGTAGTTTGCCCCACTATTGTACCCACCTTGACCCCTTACCCCTTTGTATTCTCAACTGTCGTTGTATGTTAGTGTTTGTCATGAAGGGTGTTGGGAGAGGAGATGGAGGGAGGAGAAAGAGTTTTGGTGGGGAAGAGGAGGAGGAAGTGAGGAGAGGTAGAGAGGTGTCTGGGTGAGAGGGAGAGGAGGAGTGGGGAGAGGAGACTTGGTGTGGAGAGGAGATGCAGGTTTGAGGGAGAGAGGAGACCTGGGGAGAGGAGACGTGCTGAGGAGAAGAGGAGGAGTAGAGAGAGGAGACGTGCTGTGGGAGAGAGGAGGGGTGACAGGAGTACCCAAGGGAGTCCTGAGGGGGACACTAGCAGAGACAGGGAGAGGAGGAGTGGAGGCGTGAGGGTGCGAGGCCAGGCCCATCCAGCCAAGGGTCAGCTTATGGGCAATGGCACAGTAGGGAGTTGGTACACCATCACGATCCAAGACACCGTCACAGGGAGAACAGATCCAGTAAGAGGTACACCCCGGGGAGAAGAAGGCACTCCTATAGGCATATATGCAGAGGGCACACCGGCTGGATGACTTGTCCCTTCCTGGGCACCTGCGCCTCTGGCTATGGAACGACAAGTAGTCTTAGCACTGGGGAAGAACCGGCACATATAATCCATACAGCACAGGTACCAGGACTGTAAACATGAACTCAAAGCAAAGATGGCACAGAATCAGTTGACACCAGCTTTGAGCTGGTGTTAACTTTATCGTTAGCACCAGCTCGTAGGATCACAAGGTCCTAACGCTAGTTACCAACGCTAGTTACTCTGTGCTTGCACTTTGCGCTCCCCATGTTAAGTATAGGGAGCGCAAAGTACAATAAGCGCCAAAAAATGCTACTACCGATTCGCTAATGTTTTTTTTTTATCCATTAGCGAATCGGAGGTGATCTGGGCGCAGTGGTGTATTTAGGTTTTGTGCTGGCCTAGGCCTAACTAAACTCGTGCACCCCCAATTTAAATTTGACACACCCCATCCTGTCAAGGCCACACCTCTTCCTGTTTAAACTCCAAGTGTCCATCTTTAGGCTCCACCTTTTCCTCTTAGAGCTCCGCATCTTCCTCTCTGTATATTAAAAGTGGATACCAAGTGCCGCCTTGTATATTTTGTTGTTTTGTATACCATTACAAATGATGTATCTATTATTTTAAGAGATAATCATCAAATAAAATAATGACATGTTGAAATTCAACCATTTTTACTATGATCAGTCATGAATGTCAAGTATATTGAATCACAGCCGCTCTAATTGGTTGAATTAGCACGTGGTCTCGCTGAGCTCTCAGAATTTACAGCCTGCCTCAGAGTGATAGGAGTCCTATCACTCTCAGATAGTCTTTACACGCTGAGATCACTGATATAGAACAGGGGTGGGAAACCTTTTTTTCTGCCAAGGGCCATTTGGAGATTTGTAACATCAATCGAGGGCCATACAAAATTAACAACTTAAAATTTAGCCAGCTATATTTAGGAAGAAATTTAATTAACTCACCCCTAATGTGATGGCTGGAACTGCTTCTCTTTGGTGAGGTGCGTAATGTTAACAGGTACAGATGATGTTACTAGCAGCTGATTTTCCAGGTTTGTATCGGTCAGTCTGGAGCGCATTTAATTAATTTCACCTCCCCATTTAATTCATTTCACCCTCCCCATTTAATTTTACCCCCTCCCCATTTAATTGTATTCACCATCCCACTCCCCCTTTAATTCATTTCACCACCCTTTAAATCAGTTCACTCCACCTTTAATTTATTTCACCGTCCTTCATTCATTTCACCCCCTTAATTCATTTTACTCCCCCTTAATTCATTTAACCCCCTTAATTAATTTCACCCCTTAATCTATGTCACCCCCTCAATTCATTTCACCCATCTTAAATTAATTCTCCCCCTTTAAGTCATTTCACCCATCCCATTTAATTCATTTCACCCTCCCCATTTAATTTTACCCCATCCCCATTTAATTGTATTCACCATCCCACTCCCTCTTTAATTAATTTCACCACCCTTTAATTCAGTTCACTCCACCTTTAATTTATTTCACCGTCCTTCATTCATTTCACCCTCTTAATTCATTTTACTCCCCCTTAATTCATTTAACCCCCTTAATTAATTTCATCCCTTAATCTATGTCACCCCCTCAATTCATTTCACCCATCTTAAATTAATTCTCCCCCTTTAAGTCATTTCACCCATCCCCCTTAATTCATTTCACCCCCCCCCCCCCATCTTGAGGGCCGCACCAAGCGATTCCCTCTCCAGCGGCCCCTTTCCCTGACCTCCACACGTGGTGACTTGTAGAATGAGGGGGCAGGGATTTCCCTGCTTCCCTCACTCGCTGAAGCGCGCCAGATCTTCCTTAACGCAGCGCCTGGAATTTGAGGGGCGCAGTGTGAAGGAAGATCAGGCGCACAGCAGTGAGTGAGGGAAGCAGGGATAATCCATGCCCCCTCATTCTACTAATTGCCGAGGTCAGGGAAAAGTGCCGCAGGAGAGGGAATCACTTGGTCCAGCCATCAGGATGCCCCATCATGGGGGTGTTTAAATTCACCCCCCTGCTTTGGCATCCTGAGGGCCGGACCAAGTGATTCAGCGAGCCGGACGTTCCCCACCTCCTGGTGGAAGGGCTAGCAAGCGGAGGTCTTGCCATCTGCACTCCTAAGGACTCCCAAGCGCAACACACACAGCCACCACCACTCCAGACTCTGCACTCCTATGGACTCCCAAGGTATCCTGCAGTCGACCATGATGTCATTCAAGCCACTCCACTGCTTCACTCTAGGGATGAGCCGAACACTCCCCGAGTTCGGTTCGAGCCCGAACCCGAACTTCCCATTTGTTCGGGACCGAACCCGAACCCCCATGCAAGTCAATGGGGCTGAAAATTTGTTTTTTTGGAGTGCCCTCCAAGAGGGCATATATGCTACATATTTGCCATAAAAGGTGTATGAGGGTCTGGGTAGTGCCCTGGGGGACAGGAAACAAGGACAAAAAGTTTAAAAAAAAACGTTTTTAAAGGGACAGTGAGTTTTCCATGAAATAAGGGTTAAAAATAAAAATGAAAAATTCCTTCAAATATCGTGCCTAGGAGGTCCCCATAACCTGCCCGTGAAGTGGCGGATTTCTAGGATGTATAGAAATATGTAAAAACCAAAAAATTACATTTCAAATGACGGTAAATGCTTTTCCTTTAATCTATCCATAAACAACTGCTTGGGGCGGCAGTCTGTATGAAAAGAGGAGACATTTTCGGACACGCAGAAAAAGTTTACTGATTTTTTGTCGGTGAAAAGCAGGAGAATGGAAACTTCTAGACCAAAAAGCCGATTTGGAAAGTGAGATAAATGGGAGAATTTTTCTGGTTCGGCTATTTTGACCTAGAATTTTCCATTCTCCAGTCATTCTCCTGAGTTTCACCTTTCTCTGAATAACCCTGTCAGGGTTATTCAGAGAGTGGTGAAGCGCAGGAGAATGACTGGAGAATGGAAAATTCTAGGTCAAAATAGCCAAACCCGAAAAATTCTCCCATTTAGGCTAGGGTCAGACAAGCGAATTTTTAACGTGCGTTTAGGCGCACTTAATCACGGCCACACTAGCAGCAAATGACGGGCAATGACGGCCAATATACAAAGTACGGTCGCACGAAAGTCCGGCTGCGCAACACAAGTGGAAAATGAACGCATTTTTTAGAGAACGCAGAACCGCTAGTACGGACGTACAGAGTGCGCTGCGTCCACTAGCGGCGTGTGTGCGTGATTTGGAGACGTCAGACCCTGCTCATGTCCGGCCAACATAACATGCAGACACCCAAAGTTTCCTGATTTGGATCCGTAAAAAATCACGCACAAAAATGCGCATCGTATGACCGTTTTCGCGCAATCCGTGAAAAAATACGGGAATGCGTTCGGACGCACTTTTTGACGGTCGCTGCGAAAAATGCGTTAGTCTGACCCTAGCCTTATCTCACTTTCCAAATCGGCTATTTGGTCCAGATTGTTCTCTTTTCCTGCCATTCTCCTGGTTTTCACCTTTCTCTGAACAACCCTGAGAGAGAGGTGAAAGCCAGGAGAACTGGCAAGAGAAGAGAACAATCTAGACCAAATAGCCAATTTGGAAAGTGAGATAAATGGGAGAATTTTTCTGGTTTGGCTATTTTGACCTAGAATTTTCCATTCTCCAGTCATTCTCCTGAGTTTCACCGCTCTCTGAATAACCCTGTGAATGTTTAATCCCGAGGTGAAAAATAACATTGCTTTAGATTTTTTTCAAACACCAGTTAAATGCAGCATATTAGGATGTTTTAGGGAAATTAATTCTCAAATCTCAATCAGAAGCAGACACCACCCCACCCTCAGTATATTGTACAATGTATCAAATTGATTACCAGACTAAAAACACCTGGTGTTATGCCCGTTTGTGAACAGAGGTTATTTAGAGTTGATAATCTTTCCACGTACACCTTAGTTTTTAATTCAATATCTAATAAACCGTTGCTTCTAATATTCTGCAGTAAAGAGTCGCTTTTATTTCTCGATTTTTTTTTTTTTTGGTATTTTTTTAAGCATTTTCTATACTTTTTTCAAAATTTCTTTTTTTTTTTTCGAACCCGAACCGAACACGCCCAAAAAGTTCGAAATTTGCAAACTTTCAAACTGCCAAAGTTCGGTCGAACTCCGAACCGTCCGAACCCGAACAGCTCATCCCTACTTCACTCCTGTTGATTTCATAGTCTTCTGCCTTTTATGTATTATTCCCAGGCTGATTAATTTTCCCTTTAATGCCCTCCCTCCAGTTTTGATAGTACAAAAAACTTCTGTTATACCACCATGCTTCCCCCACCCCCAGCTCCTCCACTCCCCCCTTGCATGTCATTACCTGCTTGCATACAGATCCCCTCTCCTAAAAGCTCTGCCTCTTCCTTCCTACAGCGCAACACACACAGCCACCACCACTCCAGACTCTGCACTCTGCACTCTGCAGTGCCACCCACCCGCTCCATCCACCCTCCCACCCAGTCCTAGGCCCCATCCACCCTCCCATCCAGTCCTAGGCCCAAATTCATTCATTCCCCTCCACCTGCTGCCACTTTATTCTAATCAACCTGTGGCTTGCTATTTTCTCTCTAGCCTCCAGATCCACACTCCCCAGCTCCCCTTCTGTTTCACTTACCCCTGTCCTTTAGATTGTAAGCTCACGGGATGTCTGGCTGAGCACTTGTGTAAAGTGCTGTATCAGTAGGGCAATTATCCTAAGGGCAGGGCCATCTGTTCCTTATGTGTTTTAGTAGGTCTCATGTCTGCACTCAATGCATTGTACAGCGCTGCGGAATATGCTGGCGCTTTTTAAATTCATAATAATAATAATCGCGCCCTGCTGTCGTCGTCATCATTGGCAGGGGTGGGGCAGTCAACTCGCTGCCATCTTGGTGGAGACCAAGATAGTGGCAGACTCTGCCTCTCTCTTGGTCTCCACCAAGATAGCGACAAGACGGCCGTCACACCACTGCCAATGATAATGTCGGCAGGGCGCGACAGCAAGACCTCCGCTCGCTGGCTCAGATGCGGTTTTGGGCAGAGGGCAGATTTTTTTTTTTAATTCTTAATTTTAAAGTTTTGCATTGACAGAATAAGACAAAAAAATGTGGAGAACAGAGTCTTTAGAGCAAAAATGAGAAAAATATATCCCCGTCGCCCAAGGCACCACAAGTGCGGTCCCAATCCGCACCAAATGAACAAAAAGGAGGGGAAAATCGGTGTTCGGCGTGTCCGCGTACGCGGTGTAGGGGAGATATCTAAAAGTGAATGGGGGTAGGCATACAATGATTCAAAGAGGAAGTACCATACAATATGAGTAGCTGTGTGGGATGACTCAAAGTTCGTCAAAATGATCCTAAAAAAGAAAAAAAGTATAATAGTGAAGTCCAGTTACAAAAAAAGGAAAAGAAAAAGGGGGGAGATGGATCCACTCACACTTTCCAGAGCCTCGTTAGGCTCGATCACCTCGCCTGTGGGTGTTTACGTGGCTCACCCAGTAGCTCACAGGGGTAGACCCGTCTCACAGCCTTGGTGTCCTTTCAGGATCCTGAGTTGTCCATAGGTTCTCCTATAGTCTCCAAAGTTTTCCTTTGGGATCCTGGATGTTCACAGGTCGTGGCTTATCTTAGCTTGTAGAAATCTACAAAACTCGGTCCTGCTCTGCCAATCCTCTTCTCGGGGGTAAAGATCCAATTTACAGGTCACCGGATGCTGCTCGGTTTCGTTTCTTTAGTAACCTCCATTATAAGATATTACACTGTAACAAATGTCTGGAATCCCAGCAACTCTCTTCAGCTTCTAAACCTCAGGAAAGGTCTCCAGATCGGACAAGCAAGTCTGTCATAAAAAAAAGGGACCCAGTGGATACCCACAGCCTAAGTCTTCAGTATTACCATATTAACATCATAATAAATCCTGACTGAACATTTTAACGTGAGCTGTGTAAAGAAATGGGTTTTCTAAAAATCTATTTAAAAGACCTTGAGGTAGTTTTTGGAGTGTTCACAATGAATAATTATTGATTTAATATTTCCCATAACTGATTTCCTCTCCCTTTTCCTTCTAGGTTCAGTTTGGAGTTGGGGCAAAATGAGCCTACAAGTGTGGTGGAACTGGATAGAAGAGTCAATGCAACATTTAAATAAATTACCATATGCCTGTTTCCCTCCCTAAACTTTGTTCCAGCACTCCATTTCTGAATCAACAAACCATCATATTTGATGTCTGAAGGAGTCTGACTTGCCATCAGGAAATGACGGATGTTTGAAACTACCAATACGATTCTGAGTGATATTTTCTCATTTTTGACATTGTTAGGTGGCCACTTTTGATCATAAATCCAAAAAGGTCAAAGGAGGTGGGAATAATGTTTGCCTCCACTGGATGGGGTACAGAATGTTTGCAAGTACTGGGCAACAAAGGAGAAAGTTCTTTGTCATTGTGCCATCAGAAAGACACTTGTCTTGCGATAATCCCAAGAAGATAGGTGTGAATCCTAGTTGTATTGTGCCCTGCTGAAGGGGGCATGAACTGTTAACCTTTATGGGTCCAGGTTGAACAAAAATGTATTCAGCGTCATATGGGCAAATGGTTAGTAATTAAACTTTGGAGTTATTTACATGGCACTGAAAAGGGGAATACATTATTGCATAATTATTTTGCTTCAAAATCTGTCAATTCTTAGAAATAATGTTCAAATGTTTTGACATTGCTTGAAAATCATGGTCCACTTTTCAGTAATAAATTATAATGTGGCAAGTAGACCCTTTATTATTAGTTAATATAAAAAGAAATTTGATTGTGAATATTAAAAATGTAAAATATAAATTAATCTCTATATAAATTTACAGTATATCTACCACACACAATCTTGGTTGTCCTATATCTTGAGTGTCTTTTAATTTTGTTACATTAAGAGGGACCCCACTCACTGTGTACACCACTCCTTCGTATTCTGTTCCGCTATCCCACCACTACACTTCGTTATTCAGACAGGAATAAATTGCAAGAGTATACAACAGAATTCCAAAGGCACAAAATACAATTCTTTTTGGTAATCAAACAATAAACTGTTTTTTTTCTTCTTCTTTTTTACGAGGAACTAACAATTATGCCAACAATTAGTAAATTTATTAATTGTGGAAGGAAAATATATATAGAGGCAGCAGGACTTTTAATATAGTGAAACCAGCTGAAGAAGTCACATCTGTACATGACAAAATGCGTTCTGGTTTAGTATAGGTTGTTAAATAAAGTGCTTTTTTATGCATCCTGCTTGCTGCTATCTGGAGTATAGTTTAGTGGATTGTTCTGAAAATCCACATCCACATGCGCATGAACAAGAGCCTAGGAGGGCTCCAACTACTGTAAGTTGGCAATTGGCAAGGAGTTCATAAAGTATTATGTTAGTGGTATACCCCGATATGACTTTTGATTTTAAGGGGACCAAGTGATGAAAAATAGTGCGTAATTCAAGGTGGTTGGGTACCTAAGACCAGAAGAAAAAACCCAGAGGCCTTATCCACCTAGAGCCGGTGTTAGGCTCATAAAAGTGTGAGTGGAACAGTATAAACCTTGCAATATAGTGTTTTTCCTTAAATATCACGCTATTTTAGATTTGTTCCATTTTTGTCTTCTATGTATTAATAAAATCTGAATGTTTTCCCCATGAATATGTACGCATAATCTCCTTCGTAGATACATATGTATAAAATCCCACCATCACTCTCGGTCACATGGTAATTTCCACTGTACCATATATGTATGTTTTAATAAACTGTGGTTGTTTAAACAATTTTGTGCAAATAAGTGTTCATTTAAAAAATAAATGCATATATATATATATATATATGTATCTGTTCCAGGAGTTCCTCATATCTTAAACAGAAACCTAAAGTACAATACTGCTTTATTTTGTATCTTGTGCATAGGCATCTCTCAGGGGGGTGCTTTGCCCCCTCCTCCAGGTTATTCCTTGCCCCCACCCAGGGCCGGATTAAGGGTATCATGGGCCTGGTGCTGAGAATTTTGGTGGGCCTTTTTATAGATACGCACCCCTATTTTACACCTAAATGTGCACTTACGCACACCAATAATACACCTACATGTACGCATATGCACCACTATTATACACCTACATGTGCGCCTACGCACGCCTATTATACACCCACACCTGCGCCTATGCACCCCTATTATACACCTACGCCTATGCACCCCTATTATACACCTACACGTGTGCCTATGCACCCTATTATACACCTGCGCCTATGCACCCCTATTATACACCTACACGTGTGCCTATGCACCCCTATTATACACCTACACCTGCGCCTATGCACCCCTATTATACACCTACACATGCTCCTATGCACCCCTATTATACACCTACACGTGCGCCTATGCACCCCTATTATACACCTACACGTGCGCCTACGCATCCCTATTATGCCCTACACGTGCGCCTATGCAACCCTATTATACACCTACACGTGCACCTATGCACCCCTATTATACACCTACACGTGCGCCTATGCACCCCTATTATACACCTACACGTGCGCCTATGCACCCTTATTATACACCTAGATGTGCGCCTACTATACACCAACCCACATACACCTAAATACACACAAACCTAACCACCCCCAAACACATAACCACTCCCATACACCTAAACACGCACACATCCACTCCCAAACACCTAAACACGCACACATCCACTCCCATACACCTAAACACACACGCACATCCACTCCCATACACCTAAACACACACACATCCACTCCCATATACCTAAACACGCACACATCCACTCCCATACACCTAAACACACACACGCACATCCACTCCCATACACCTAAACAAGCAACACATCTACTCCTACACCTAAACTTACACCCAATCACCCCCAAAGACATAGCCACTCCCATACACCTAAAACACACACACAGCCACTCCTATACACCTAAACACACACACATCCACTCCCATACACCTAAACACACACACATCCACTCCCATACACCTAAACACACACACATCCACTCCCATACACCTAAACACACACCTAATCACCCCCAAAGACATAGCCATTCCCATACACCTAAACACACACACAGCCACTCCCATACACCTAAACACACACAAACCTAATCACCCCCAAAGACAGCCATTCCTATAAACCTAAACACACTCCCATACACCTAAACAAACACACCTAATCACCCCCAACCACATAACTGTGGCAGATTAGACCTGTATTTCTATCTATATAAGGGTCTGCCTGTATATATGTGTCTATCTCCTCCATATAGAGTTATGTTCATATTTGTGTCTGACCATTTGGTAAGTGTATCCCTGGGTTTTCAGCTGAAATATAATCAAAAGGTTTAGCTTTCTCCCTTGGGGGGAGGATATAACACGTAGCTGTAAAAAGGGAATTTCTATGTACACTAACATCGAAAATCACACCTTAGCAGCCAGGTCGGCCCCAAGAGATGGGCACACCATCTTCAAAGACAGGAAGCACATCCTTGATCTCTAAGGGGAGTCTGGAGGGAAGAGGGACGCCTTTAGGCAATTAAAGATTAATTGACAAGCTTACTGAGCATGCTCTAGAGAGGGGCATTTCTGGGAATTGTAGGCAAAGCCCTGCCAGCTAGGAGGCTGGACGTAGAAAAAAGCCAGCCCTATATATATTCTGAATCAAGCATGGCTCAGGGCTGATCACTTGGATTCCTTCTAAAGAGGACTGATCTGTCCATGCCTCTCTCCAGATCCCAGGAGGCACCGATGCCAGTTACTGAGTATTCCGTCGTAAGTAAGGCTCTGTGATTAACACCTTTTTCTTTATATTTTGCTGTGTATTGTATAAGTAATTGATTTATTCTAGTTATGATTTTTTTATGCAACCAAGCACTGTGATTCTTCTATCATAAATAAACAGAAAAATATTTAAGTTTTGACTCTGGCTGATCAAATCCACGCTAACTAAGAGATTGGGAGTATTGCTATTTGCCTTAAGCTCGGTTATATATAAGAAATTGCGTGTTGCGGTCGTCAGGAAACGGCAGGGAATTGTGGGATCTGTAGTCACTGTCGAGTCTAGGATAGTGCGGCGGCTAAGCCCTGCGTCTCCTGTTGCGACGCTCGTAGTGTCCGTGAGGACTGGTGGCAGCGTTACTAATAGAATAAGAAAGTGAGTTCCAGGATTGTGAGAGACGTAGTGAGTACGCGCGTCAGGAGAAGACTTGTGCTGCGTTGCAATCTTGGGATCAGTATATCGCGCCGTACGTGCCTGCTGTGAGAGGTAGTGTGGCCGGGACGGGTAGAGAAGTGCGCGTAATTTTCTGGGTCTAGGATAGATAGATAGTGCGCGGCTTAACCCGGCGTCTTTGCGCAGCAGCACGCGTAGTTGGGTCGTGACAATAACCATTCCCATAAATCTAAAAAAAAAAAACACACACACTCCCATACACAACTATAAATACATATATAAACATTGCCCCCTCTCCTGCTTACCTTTTCTACAGGGAGGGGGCCGAATCCCTGGTAGTCCAGTGGCAGGGGTTAGAAAGCCAGTAATGTTGGACCCCCGGTGGTCAGAGTGGCTGTGCTCACACCTGGAAGCCTCAAGCCAGCCCTCCCAGATGACAGGTCAGCTGACTGCCGGTCGGCACTCTGATGACATCCTCTGAGTGCCAGTGCTGCTGACAGTGAGTGCCTCAGTCCAGCGTGAATGTGCTTTGCTGTTTGTGCTGGAAGCACAGACAACATTGCATGCCCACAGCCACTCAGACTACCAGGGTGAACCACGAGGAAGGAGCACAGTTGTGGCTGCACATCCTGCCTCGTCCCTATAGGTGTTTGCGGCAGGCCTGCTGTCAAGCCGTTCGTGCTCTGGACTGTGGGCCTATTTTCAGGAAGGGGCCTGGAGCGGCCGCTCCATCCGCCCCTATGCTAATCCGGCCCTGCCCCCACCAGCGATCAGCGTCCAGCTACCCCACTTAATTCGGATATCTCCGTCCCAGTGCGTCGTACATGTTTGATTGAGGCAGAGTCTGGCCTTTCCAATGTTACCCAACATGATCATATTCAGTGTAAAATAAAGATCATCAATAAATAAAATAAAAACTTTTTTTCACAGGGTTGAAATGGCTCAGCAGTGGGGTTAACAGTCACACTATATTAAATTGTGTCTTGCTTTTGCTTTCTTTTAGTTGTATAGTATTTCGGGCTAAAAGGGCTATCTACAGAGACAATATGGTGATGGGGTCCATTTTGTTTCTGAATACGTAGATAGAATTGGCATCACCAATATATTTACAGGTCTATATCCGAATTATATATGCACCAATGCACCCAAGTGCGTCATATACTCAATATTTACCATACATATTTTTATTTTGAAGCAAAGTCAGCAAGACAATCCTAAAGAAAATGGCCTCGCAGGGCCAAAACGCGTCATCAGAAAAGAAAAACTGCCACGTAGGGCCATAAATCATCAGCTTAGGAGAACACATAAGAAGACATCAAAGATATTAACTAGTTATCTTAGAAGCACTGCAGTAACATACCGGGGTAGGCCAAAGGAGGGAAAATAATAAGAGACATAAAATAAAACAGCAAGGTCGGCAAATAAACACATATTAGGAATACTGCTGTGAACTCAAGGTAAGGGGGGATAAAATGGGGGATGGGAAAAGCGGGCAAAGGCCAGTATTGTGCCTACCCTGGCGAGTACCCAAGCGGCCGAAAGACCGCGAGAGAAGGCCAGCCATGGGGGGTGAAGTGGCACCAGGCCCGGCCCGGTACCCAGGGGCGCAAGCCAGGCACCAGGCTTCGACTATGTTCCCCCCTTTTTTGGGGGGGGGCTACTCGTGGACGTTTTTGGGGACAAACAGAAACAATAGGGACAGTCTCTTCCAACATAGGATCATGTCATCTGAGGGGGTAAAGTCCTTGCATCAGTATCCGGGTCAAAAAGGGATAAAAGACTTCAGGATAGTTAAATAATGTCCACCTCAGCCCGTATCTCTCCAAGGTACAGGAACAGAAAGTCCGTCAGCCTCATAGCGTCCTCTATGGGTGCACCGAACAAGTCCATCCAATCCCCACAAAACTCGAACTGTTCCATGAACTCTACTGCTATAATTCCGAGGCAGAACTGCTCGGTACACCAGCGTGCGCTTCCGCGCCTTCCTGACTGCCATCCAGGGGGGACCTTCCGGCCCAGGCCTGCGAGGGGGTACCGCCAGCACCGGTCTCACTAACATAGTCGCCATCTGGGGAGCAGGGGCCTTAGTCCCACCTCCAGCACTGGAAATTAGGGTCATCTTGGGGGTCTGCAATTCTTGAGCCAGGTCCTCAACAAGACCACTGTCCTCGGCAGCAGCATTCGGCAGGCAGGTCTCAGTGGGGTACAGGGATGTAACATCCCCGATCTCAGCAGTCTTCAGGTTGCCCCTCTCCCGGCAGCTTCGCAAGGCAGCGATCGTTCGGCGACATACCCCCTTAGTGAGCGGGCTATCTGCGTCCTCCTCCTCTGGTAACAACAAGCAGGCATCCAGGCCAGAAAGCGCTGCTTCCGCGCCTCCAGCGGGGAAGGAGGCCCATCCTGTCTTCGACCCGCAGATTCATCCACCACTCCCGCAGACCAGACAGCCAGGGCGGCCGGGAGACGAGGGCCCTCCATCTCCACAGTCCGCAGTGCAGACTCAGTCCGGGGTAAACGGTCAGCGCCACGGGGTATCTCACAGGTAGCAGGCTGCAAGATGGCATCTCGTTCCGTCCACCCAGCAACAGCAGCCAGGGTCGTCTCTCGTCTGAAGGGGGGGACTAAACGGCCTCTGGACAGCTCAGAACCGGTGCCCAGCCGCATAGGCCACCAGAATAAACAAAAAATATTGCGGGAAAGTCTACTGAAGGTCACTAAAAGGAGCAGACGTGCGAAGCTCCAACAAAACACGTCTGCTCCCATGAACAGCCGGCCACGCCCCCCCATACATATATATATTATTGGTAAGATATGTTCGGTTAGAATATTAAACTGTTTGATGCATATTTGTCTTTACTTTTTTTAAATATTACCAGTATGAAACTAACAGGGTTATTCAGAGAGAGGTGAAAACCAGGAGAATGACTGGAGAATTGAAAATTCTAGGTCAAAATAATAAATAAATTGGCTATTTGGTCTAGATCAGGGGTCAGCATCCCCAGCACTGGCACGCGAGTCTGTCTCTGCTGGCACGTCGCAGGGGTGGATTGAGCTGCTTCTGATAGTCTCTCAGTGAGCGTGGTGGCGCTGCAGCATGCCTGCCTGTCCCACGTCCTAAACAAGAACACGGCACTCTGCCGTAATTGGCACCGCCCCCTCACGTGATATCCCGCAGAGCACGGGGCGCCAGCGGCAGGAGAGAGCAAACAAGTCCAGTGGAGCCAGCCTGCGTCCATAGAGGAATCTTTCTAGAGTGTGATCGCCGGGGGGGGGGGGGTTGGGGAGAAAGAGATAATAAGTTGACATAGGGCCACCAATATTAAATGCGGGGGGACTTATGTCAAATTCTGGGCTCTGCTGGGTATGTCAAATTCTGGGCTCTGCTGGTTATGTCAAAATCTGGGCTCTGCTGGTTATGTCAAAATCTGGGCTCTGCTGGTTATGTCAAAATCTGGGCTCTGCTGGTTATATCAAATTCTGGGCTCTGCTGGTTATATCAAATTCTGGGCTCTCCTGGTTATATCAAAATCTGGGCTCAGCGGTTATATCAAATTCTGGGCTCTGCTGGTTATATCAAATTCTGGGCTCTGCTGGTTATATCGAATTTTGGGCTCTGCTGGTATATCAAATTCTGCGCTCTCCTGGTTGTATCAAAATCTGGGCTCTGCTGGTTTATCAAATTCTGAGCTCTGCTGGTTATATAACAATCTAGGTTCTGCTGGTTATATCAAAATCTGGGCTCTGCTGGTATATCAAAATCTGGGCTCTGCTGGTTATATAACATTCTGGACTCTGCTGGTATATCAAAATCTGGGCTGTGCTGGTATATCAAAATCTGGACTCTACTGGTTATATCAAATTCTGGGCTCTGCTGGTTATATCAAATTCTGGGCTCTGCTGGTTATGTAAAATTCTGGGCTCTGCTGGTATATCAAATTCTGGGGTCTGTCTGGGTACATAAAATTCTGGGCCCTGCTGGTATATCAAATTCTGTGTTTAACTTTACTATTAGCAGTACAACTATGAGTATAAAAATTCAAATCTAATACTATGGAGCGCTGTTGTTCACTGGCACCCGGTTGTCTGATGGTTTAACCCCTTAGTGACCGGGCGGTTTTACACAAATCCATCCTTTAGTGACCGCTGCTGGTTTTACGTTTCTGCTCTGTTCGTGTTTAGGTCAAATTTTCCTCTTACTCGTTTATGCAACCCACACATATTATACTCCGTTTTTCCTGCCATTAAATGGACTTTCTAAAAATACCATTATTTTCCATCATATCCTATAATTTACTATAAAAAAAATATGAAATATGATGAAACAAATGGTAAAAACACACTTTTTGGTAATTTAATCCCCAAAATCTAAATAGTTTCAAAATTTTGTCCGAGAATAGAAATACCCAATTTTTACATGTTTTTGCTTTTTAACCCCTTCACTGCTGAGCCAGTTCACCTATGTGCGCTGAGCTCATTCTGACTGATGTTTGCTCATTATTTTTAGATGACAGCCTAGGTCCTATTTAACTAAACCCCCCCAGACAATTTTTTTTTATTAAAAAAAACCATATTTTATTAAAAAAAAATTTGTTTTTAGCTTTTTATTTACACCAAACCTAGTTATGTTTGGTATCATTGGAAAGGCCATGATCATGACCAACATGACACTCTAGCTGCCACGGATCGGGAGATAAGGGGATCCAAAGGATCCCTCTATCTCCCCTTGGCAGCTAGGGGTTAACTGGCCCACTGATATCCTCACACATATGGTGGGGATGTCAGTGGGTGGGGGGGGTGGGGGGTTAACTTTATACACCACTGAAAAGGGGAGACTCTCCCCTTTCCAGCGGTGTAAAAAGCATGTTTCTAGATGCCATGGTTGGAGAGATAGAGAGCTCCAAAGGAGCCCCCTCCACTTCCTGATTTTCAATGCAGGCACCAGGGGGGAGACACCTGCCGATGACGTCACCACGCAGCGTGGTGACGTCATGGTGCCCGCCGGCCCCTCTAAAACAGAGGGGCAGGCTTCCTCCCTGCCAAAACTCCGTTGGAGTCAGCGAGGAAGGTAAGTATCGGGCAGGAGGGAGGTTAGGAGCCGCTGACATACAATATACGTCCGCAGGTCTAAGGGAGACCCGTGGGCAGGACGTACATGGTACGTCAGCGGTCATTAAGGGGTTAAAAAATGGCACTTGGTGTGTAAAAGGTTGCTGACCCCCTATTCTAGATTGTTCATTCTCCTGGCAATTCTCTTGGTTTTCACCTCTCTCTGAATAACCCTGAAACTCTTTTCTTGAGATATTCCAAAGCTATGTCCAAGGATGTTTGTTAAAATATCTGTAAGCTCATTCTCCGTATCGGGGAGTAGCAAAAGGCACTGCACTGAGAGCGGGAAAACAATTAAAAACAATGAGAAAATTAATTGTTTTGGGTTAAAGCAAATAATACGACATAACATGAAACCAATTAGTGGGATCAGGTGCAAATTTGACAATTTTAAGTTTAAAATTCCCGTGATACCATAGTGCCCTCAAGCGGCAAGCAAAATAATGGGTCAAATCAAAATAAAATTACTTATTTTATTTTCTGAGATAGCTGATCGGATAATTGAGAAATAGGCGTGAATGGGATAATAGGTTGCGCACTTGAAATGGAGGGGCACTCTCAGCTCAGTCTCGCACTCTGACTAGCACTCACAAACTGATTACTGGACACTCACTGGAGAGAGCACACACTTGACACTGACTCCCGCTAGAAGTCAGACTCGAAGACACACTTAGCGACACTTAACCAAAGGCTCGCTCTCTAACACTCTCGAGCACGCTCAGATACTCAGACATGCACTGCATATCTCAATATCTTTTCTCAGACCAGGGCCTGCAGTCAGGGGCTGCAGGTGAGGCAGATTTTTTACTGTATTAAGAGGCTGCACTTACAATCGTTACCAATACAGTACAATAGTGACCACAACAATACAAGGAATTAAAAAATAATTAAAAAATTATTTAATAAAATAATTAAAACATTAAAAGGAATTAAAAAATGATTAACGCCAAAATGCGTTTCACCAGTGGGTCACATGTACCCGTGGCTTCCTCAGTTGGCCACGGGTACATGTGACCCACTGGTGAAACGCGTTTTGGCGTTAATCATTTTTTAATTCCTTGTAATGTTTTAATTATTTTATTAAATTATTTTTTTCTATCAGTTGTCGTCTTGGATCGTTAAATGGTTTTCCTTGAAGGTTGTACCTACCAAAACAACCTCTGAGCAGTTCATCTCAGGCCCTGAGCCTAGGTCCTGGACCATGTGAGTATATCCATGATCTGGAAATTATTCACTTTGGATATATAGTACAACACTAGGTTGTTCTCCTTACACAATTAGGATTTGAAGATCCGATATCCCCAAGGGCTGCTGGGTGGCCGAAATAACAAGCCACAAGCATATGAACTTGAGCCGGCTGGGGCTCTGTAAATTGTGAGTGAGCCCACAAATAGTGTATATATTGTATATATGTATGAGTTCTGCTATGATCTGTGTATATCCTTGTGTTTTTCATATTGAGACCTTCATAAGGGAGAATCCTAATGATTAAGATACAGTAATATACCATTCTTGTCATCTTGGAAACACTGGGTGCGCTACACTCTGTATTGTATATTGTTCTGATGAGGATTCATCTGATCAGGACTCCACACGCTCCTTTAGGGGGGCACTGCCACAGTCAACCCAGAGCCCTGCAAACACCCAGGTGTGGTCACCCCTTTAAACCCCCTTTGAACACATGGAATCCATCATTGTAGTCCAGTTCCTTTACTAGTCTGCCACAGGAGTTCTCAGAATCCTGAGAGTAATCATGGTTGAAATGCCTTTTGCTTAGATCATGCATGCTGGGCTTAAACCTGCAGTCTATGGACAATTATTATCCCCTGATGGTTATTCCATGTCTTTATAACCCAGCCTCCACACTGGGATTTCCCAGTCTCCACAGCCTCCTACACTGGGATTTGTTACTTGCCTCTTTGAATTTGACCTGTCTATTCTACCTATTCTGAACCTATTCTGCCAGTCTTGACCTGCCTACTGCCTGACCACGTCTCTGGATTATCCCTTTCCTGTACTGCATACCCAGATCTGCCCCATGCCTACTTCCACTATAGGAGGGGCCAGAACCCCTCCTGATTATTCTTCCTAGTGCTGCAATAGATGCAGTAGATGATGTGTGCCATCTATTGTATCCTGGGCCCCGGTAAGTCCATGGCAGTAGATTAATAAATCAGAGAAATCTCCTCTCCGATTTGGTCATTAGTGCATAGATCAAACCAATCAGAGAAGATGTGAAATTATACTAGAAATGTTAAAGTTAGTGAGTGCATCTTACTAGGGAGTATGAGTAATAGTGATTCTAAGAGTGTGTGTGTAGGTTAGTGCTTTTGAGATTGATTGAGTATACATGTGCATAAGTGTGAGTGAGAATGAGTGAGCGTGAACGTGTCTGGGTGAGTATGACTGTGCGTGTTTGAGTGAGCAGGTGTGAGCAAGTCAGTCTTGCTCTTGTGTATATAGATAATTTGTTTGTCATTTCCCTAGTCTCTTTTGTTTTCAACAGTCCTCAGCTGTCACGACCTCAGTCCCTGGAGCTCCCCGGCACCCGGCAGCGCCGTCCTCGCTGCTCGTTGGCTGGGTGCTGAGTGATATGCCGGCCCGGAGCGTTCACGTGACTAGCCGGGAGGAGGGGCACAGTATGATGACGCAGAGCTGCCAGGTTTAAACGCCAGTATGCCACACTTACTCGTTGCCCTGACATGTAGTTACTTCCTTAGTGCTTCACTATTGAGTTGATGGCTGATACTGACCCTGCTTTGTCTGAGAACCACGCTCCTGATACTGACCCGGCTTTGTCTGAGAACAACGCTTCACATATTGACCCGGCTAGTCCTGGTGGCCTCGTGTCTTACGTTATCCTTGGTATATAGAGGTGACCCTCTTTCCTGGTATTAAGATCATTACGGCTTGGTCCTGCTTTGTGTTTCTAACCAGTGGCCTGTAAACCCTTGCTGTGTGTGGAAGGATCGAGTCCCTGAAGATAGACCATTATAACTACCACTCAAGGATTGGAGGGGTAGATAGGGCTCTGTATATAGGGACCGAGATCGTGTTATCAGGGGGGGATCCGTGCCATCAGCGTTCAAAGGTATTTATATGCAAAGCTTATGCTATTTAATTAAGAAAAAATGCAGTTTTCAATTTCTCAGTTAAAATAAAGATTTAAAATACTGACGTCAGTTAAGAAAATCTTCAGCTCCTACTACCACTGGTCCCTTTTAGCACCCTGGGCAGCTCTGTTGAAGACGTTGGGACTGTGGGTCAATGTTCTCCGGAGTCACCTATCACCCCACGGTCACTCATGGAGAAGAAGTCGGCCAGACGGTCTTGCATGGCAGAAGTCCCCACCAGCGAGACATTTGGGACTTCTTGTGTGGCAGACACCGTAGTCATCACGTGGTTATGCCACGTTTGTTCCCGCCAGATTACAGCACTTCAGATGAGGACAGCCGATATTAGGCACTGCGCTAAAACGGGGACTCGAAGGGGAAAAATTAGCGTTCGCTAATCTCCCCTTAGTGTCTCCATTTTCGCAATGAATTACGTGGCAGACACTGAGGCCAGCAGCCTGCCCCGTAGCAGCCACTAGGGTCCAGGATGCTCTCGGCAGTGCTAAAGCGCCATCCCATTCATCCCCTCCATGGAGTCCTTAGCACGGATATCACGGTCCAGCATAAGTGGTGGAAGCTGAATGCTGATCCCTGGTAGGGGGAGGGCGCAAGGAATAACCTACAGGGGGCAGACACCTATGGTGATGGTGATTGAGTGTGAGTGAGTCAGGCTTGCTCTTATGTTATGAGTTTGTCATTTCACCCAGTCTCAGCTCTCATTGTATCTATTACCGAACTTCAGCTCAAAGTGACAGTTGAAATTTGAACTTGGCTATCAAAGGTTTCTGACTCTCAATGAAAGTCTATGGGAATTTTTACGAGAGCCCAGGTCAAATATTTTCCCTCTGCCATCGTGACTCATTTTCCTCCGCTAGCTCCCGGATTCTACCCTCAACTAGTAGAGCTGAATCCATGTAATTTCTTAATTTCTCCCAATAAAGCAGACGACACTGGTCATATTGGGTTAAGCAGACTCACTGGCCATTTCAGCAGGCCTCTTTTTATTTGGTTCAGAATCAGAAAACAACAGTTAACATCCCAGCCCACCCAGACATCCCGGCAACGCAGTTCACCCTGGTCTCTATCAATCCTCCTCGCAGATTGTAAACTCTTGAGCAGCTCTCCTACTGTTCTATGTGTTTAACTTGTATGTATATTGGTTATTCTGTCTCTCCCTTTGTACAGTGCTACGGAACTTGGTGGCGCCTTATAAATAACTGTAACTGCAGTGATACAGAGCAGAGCATTCCCCCTTGTTTGGGAGAATTTCAAGGGAGCAGCGGCAATCTGTGGGTACTGTTTGATAGCTCGGGGCCCCTATGGTGTCACATTCCATAAAGGACTGTGACAGACTCAGCTGTCTCTGGGGCAATTGGCGGAGCCTGGGGGCTAGCCTCTTTCCTACTGACCGGACCAAGGTGCTACCTGGGATTTGCCAACTGTATTGCCCAGGGAATCCAGAATTTATGTCGACTGTGTCTGTGCATTACTCCCTTATGTATTTATTATAGTGTCATGCCGTCTCTGTATAGCATACTCCTCTGTATCTCTTTATATTGTCCACTTGCAGTTGCTGTAAGAAGATTCCGTTATTTCCCCTGCTTCTCTCAACCCCCCCTTGCTCCTAGGCTGTTTAAGATAGGATTGCAGAAGGTAAAAAATTCATTGTGTTGAATGTCTCTTCCCATTGTCTTGTGACTGGAGTCTTTTGATGTTATCTGTAACTAGCTTTTGCCCGCGGCTTCACTCACGTGGATTTTAGGATTTGTTAAGATTGTTTTTTAAAAGAGACTTGAGGTTTTTTTGGTAGAACCCCCCTTTCCCCCTCCACTTGGGATTTTTGGAAAATTGTAAAACACATGTTTTTCTATTTTTCAAGAAGAATGTAAGTGCCAAATTTCACACATGTAACATCTTTGGTTTTTGAAATATAGGTATACTGATAAAAGTATTCACATCCCTTTCCCCCACCCCCCTTAACGGGATTTTCGGAAAATGGTAAAACATGGGTTTTTTTGCATGAAGATCGTAAATATCGAATTTCACACCTGTAACATCATTGGTTTTTGAAATATAGGTATAGTGATAAAGGTATTCATCCCCCTTTTTGCCCCCCCCCACTGGATTTTTGGAAAATGTTAAAATACGTGTTGTTTTATTTTCAAGATGGATCTAAATACCAATTTTCACGTCTGTAACATCTTCTGTTTTTGAGATACAGGTATCCTTGAAAAGTATTCACCCCCCTTTTTTCACCAACCACGTGTGATTCTTGGAAAATGGTAAAACATGTGTTTTTTTATTTTTCAAGAACATTGAAAGTGCCAGATTTCACACCTGTAACATCTTTGGTTTTTGGAAATATAGGTATACTGATAAAAGTATTCAACCCCCCTTTTTCCCCCCTCCCACTGGATTTTTGGAAAATGGTAAAATAGGTGTTTTTTGTTTCTCAAGACAAATCTAAATACCAATTTTCACGTCTGTAACATCTTCTGTTTTTGACACGTAGGTATCCTGTTTAAAAGTATGCACCCCCCTTTTTTTTACCCCCCACTTGGATTTTTGGAAAATGGTAAAACACGTGTTTCTTTATTTTCAAAAGATTGTAATTACCAAACTTCACACCTGTAATATCTTGGTTTTTGAACTATAGATATACTGATAAAAGTATTCAGACACCTTTCCCTCGACCCCTCCCCCTTATTTGGATTTGTGGAAAATGGCAAAACACATAATTGGCTTTTTTCACGAAGATTGTAAATACCAAATTTCACACGAATCTAAATACCAATTTTAACGTAAGTAACATCTTCTGTTTTTGAGATATAGGTATCCTGTTTAAAAGTATTCAGCCCCCCTTTTTTCACCCCCCTACTTGGGATTTTTGGAAAATGGTAAAACACCTGTTTTTATTTTTCAAGAAGATTGTAAATACCAAATTTCACGTCTGTAACATCTTTGGTTTTTGAAATATAAGTATAATGATAAAAATATTCAGACCCCTTTCCCCCGACCCCCCCCTCAATTGGATTTGTGGAAAATGGCAAAAAACATGTTTGGTTTTTTCACGAAGATTGTAAATACCAAATTTCACACCCATAACATCTTTGGTTTTTATAATATAGGTATACTGATAAAAGTGTTCAACCCCCCTTTTTGCCCCCCCAAGGAATTTTCAGAACATGGTAAAATACGTGTTGTTTTATTTTTCAAGACTAATCTAAATACCAATTTTCAGGACTGTAACATCATCTGTTTTGGAGATAAAGGTATCCCGTTTAAAATATTCAACCCCCTTTTTTCGTCCCCCACTTGGATTTTTGAAAAACAGTAAAATATGTGTTTTTTTATTTTTCAAGACGAATCTAAATACCGATTTTCACATCTGTAGCATCTTCTGTTTTTGAGCTATAGGTATCCTGTTTAAAATATTCAACCCCCTTTTTCACCCCCTTATGGGTGGATTTTCCAAAATCCGTCCTTAGTGGGCGCCTACATCATAAAAACAGTGCATCTTCAAAATTTCACGTTTCTAGGTTAAACGGTTACAGCTGGGCGTTGATGAGTCAATCAGTTAGTCAGGACTTTCACATTTATATATATATATAGATGTATTTAACCCCCCCATTTTGGCCCCCCCATGGAATTTTAAGAAAATGGTAAAATGCGTTTTTTTTATTTTTCAAGACGAATCTAAATACCGATTTTCACATCTGTAACATCTTCTGATTTTGAGCTATAGGTATCCTGTTTAAAATATTCAACCCCCTTTTTCACCCCCTTAGGGGCGGAGTTTCCAAAAATCCTTGCTTAGTGGGTGCCCACATCATAAAAACAGTACACCTTCAAAATTTCACATTCCTAGGTTAAACGGTTTCAGCTGAGCATTGATGAGTCAGTCAGGACTTTCGCGTTTATGATAAAAGTATTCAACCCCCTTTTTTTGCCCCCCAGTTGAATTTTTGAAAAACGGTAAAATACGTGTTTTTTTATTTTTCGAGAAGAATCTAAATACAGATTTTCACGTCTGTGACATTCTCTGTTTTTGAGATAATTGCTATCGTGTTTAAAATATTCAACCCCCTTTTTCACCCCCTTAGGGGCGGAGTTTCCAAAAATCCTTCCTTAGTGGGTGCCCACATCATAAAAACAGTGTTACCTTCAAAATTTCACGTTCCTAGGTTAAATGGTTTCAGCTGGGCGGTGATGAGTCAATCAGTCAGGACTTTCGCGTTTATGATAAAAGTATTCAACCCCCCTTTTTGCCCCCCCAAGGGATTTTCAGAAAATGGTAAAATACGTGTTTTTTTATTTGTCAAGATGAATCTAAATACCGATTTTCACGTCTGTACCATCTTCTGTTTTTAAGATATAGGTATCCTGTTTAAAATATTCAACCCCCTTTTTTCGCCCCCCCCAGTCGAATTTTTGAAAAACGGTAAAATACGTGTTTTTTATTTTTCAAGACGAATCTAAATACCGATTTTCACATCTGTAACATCTTCTGTTTTTGAGCTATAGGTATCCTGTTTAAAATATTCAACCCCGTTTTTCACCCCCTTAGGGGCGGAGTTTCCAAAAATCCTTCCTTAGTGGGTGCCTACATCATAAAAACAGTGCACCTTCAAAATTTCACGTTCCTAGGTTAAACGGTTTCAGCTGGGCGTTGATGAGTCAGTCAGGACTTTCGCGTTTATATATATAGATGTATTCTTGAAGGGGGGTTGTCCCTCAACTGTTTTTAGATGTATGTTTCAAATAAAGAGTCAGTCTTGTTTTGCTACTCTGAAACACTGGTTGTGCCTGGTGATTTTAAAGAAGGTTTGGGGCTGCTGATGCTGGATTTCAGAGTCCAGATAGAAGAAAGCTAGAGCTTGACAGAGGCACACAGTCGGTGTGCCAGGCAGTCTGTCACATTTGGCTGGAACTGGTGGGATCAGTTTTCTCTATTGAGCAGTCCAAACCACCACCGGGACACAGAGCAGACTACCATCAGACGAGCAAGGTATGTAAAGCATCCAAGCAGCACAAGGCGATGGTTCTGCCAAGGGTGTGCTGGAGGAGAGAAACTCTGTCCGGCGGAAGCTCTGGAGGGAGGTTCTGCAAGTTCAGCAGATCTACTTGGGCAAGGTTATCTTAAAGATTCCAGGTACATTGGGACCTGCGAGTGCAGTTCCTGGGAGAGCAGCCCCAGGAAGAATGGATGTTGGAGCTGGATGACCCGATCTGGACAGAGATGTTACTGGATGACAGGTACCGGTATACCGCCCAGATGTCTCCAATGCTGGGGAGGAACAATCCCACAGAGGGCTATGACTTCGGCTGCCCGGGATTGGCATTTGATGCTCTCCAGGGAGACCCCCATTTCGGCAGTGCAGCAGAATGGAGATGGGAAGATATTTGGGATCTCAGGGAGATGGAGCTCCCCAGCGAGCTTGGATTGAGCGGTGACTGGGACTGGCTGGTCACTCAAGAATGGGAGCTGGAGCAGGACTACAAAAGACTGTTCATGAAAGCTCAACAGTCTGCTCCAGCCGCTATGGAGGCCGCGGAGTCTAGATTTGCAGTGGATGAACTGACGAGCTCCAGTTTCGCCAGCCTGTACCCAGGGACTGCAGCTTTTCCTGTGCACCAGGGAGAGGAGACAGTCAGCCCTACTCCCCAACTATAGACCATGCTCTGTGCCTCAACTGTCGAAATGCGTTAGTGCTATGTATTTTATCAAATAAATTTTCCATTTATGGATTTTATTTAAGCCTCATTGCTTAATATTCCTTTATTATTCCGGATGTGAGACCTGGAAGGAACTGTTTGGAAAGCAGGCCGCTGGTACCGGTGAGGATATTGCCTAACCTCACCACTATACCATATGCTTTACTGCTCAGAGCTGGCATAAGTGTGGCTCTGGAAAAAGTGAGTTGAATAGCCACTTTTTTCTATTTGATTCCCCATCTTTCAGACATACTGCACAATGTATGTACATTTTTATATATTCTAGGAACCTAGAGGGGAATAATTAAAGAAGAACTACAGATTTTCTTCATACTGCGCGAGGATCTTTATTTTTATTTGTATCTATTGTTGTGTGGACATAAGGAGTGGATCCATATGGGACCTTGCTGCAATTATTGTTTTTGTGTCTCTATATTGTGTGTTGTGTCTATACACTGATCTGCACTCATTTACCTTCTTTTAAAATGACCGTGCTAAAAGTTTAGAAAAAAAATAAAAATGAAAATAAGAAATATTTAAAAATAAATAAATAATAAAAAAATTAAACGTTTTGTTTTGTAAATGCAGCAATATTGTTCACATTTCAATTATAATGTGAACAATGATGCTGCACTAACAATTTTTGTATGGGGTGCGTTTGTTAAAAAAATCATGTAAATTTTCCCCCCAAAAAATGTAACAAGTCCCCCATTTCTAATTTATTTTATCAAGCGCAACCCATGGAAAATATAACCGCAAATGCTCGCATGTTAAAATGTAAAAAAAAACCACTTTACATGTTGTAAATTATTGAAAATTCTAATTTTATTGCATTTTTTGTTATAATATACAGACAGGACATGACGTATACATATAATTATGATATATTATGATTCTGCTGAGTCTGCCGGAAAGAACGATATATATAATATGTCTGGGTCATATAATAGAATAAGGCTTCAAAACGCATTTAAACACGTTGAGCGAAACCGGTAAAAATGAGCTCAGCACACAGGCGTGAAATGGCTTAGCAGCGAAAGGGTTAAGAGTAAAAATAAAATAATAATAAATATTTCTTTATTTTTTTCTTTCTAACACAGCAGCGATGGCATTGTCAATTTGTCACGTATAAAATTAGCAATACCACTGCTATCACTCATCTTCTCTTGTCCCACGCTGGGAGCAAGGTCAGTGTTTTAGACATAGTCAGATTATTCATAAAACACCATCCTCAAACACAAGGGAAATATTAAATTTTTTTCTTTTTCTGATTAAAAATTTTATATTTTCTCAGAAAAATGCAGTAACAGGTTCCCATTTAAAAAAAATTAACCAGACGTCCCTATAGAATATACAACCACAAAGGTTTGGATCATAAAATGTGAAAAATAAATTTTACACGCTGTAAATGATTGAAATCAGAATGGAAATTTCCTCACACAGTATCTGCCTGGTTAGATATACCCGTATCTGCACTATTAAATAACCTAAAATATGTTTTTATTTCACTAAATTAAAAAAAGCCCACCAAAATCTTCAGCTCCAGGCCCATAGAGATCTTAATCCAGCCCTGTTAAGGAGGAGACTCTTACAGGTTGCAGACACAGCACGAGCCCCATCATGCCAGCCAAGGTGAGGCTGAAGTTGGTTCCTTATTCGGCCAGTTCAAATCAAATCAAATCAAATCAAATCAAAATAAGCTTTATTGGCAGGACCAAATACATTTTAGCATTGACAAAGCATATGGGGAGGAGGGGGGGTAGTGGGACATATATATGGGGGGAATGGACAGTCCATGGACATTATCAGGGGTAAGGGATAATGTGAAGGGTGATGGGGGCGAGTCCGTGTTGGGGATTTACAAGTCCGGGATCTCTCATGTTCCTCTCAGTCTGTGACATTCTGTGACGTATTGGGCAGATATTTTCACCGCCAGCTCTTCTTCTCCCAGTATGATGTGGAGTTTCCTCGTCTCTTCTATAGAGGTGAAGTCCGGGATGAGAGCGGAGAGTCTCTGGAAGTGAGTTTCCCTCAGTGCTGAGTACTTGGGGCACTGTAGGAGGAAGTGGACCTCATCTTCCAGGGCCTCCTGGTCACAATGCTGGCACAGTCTATTCTCCCTGGGCTTGTAGGTCTGTCTATGCAGCCCTGATTCAATTTCCAGGCTGTGGGCGCTCAGTCTGTACCGGCTCAGGATCTGTCTGTCCTTGGGGTCTTGTAGTACCTCCAGGTATGGGGCCAGTTTGTATTCCCTCTGTAAGGATTGGTAAATGGTGAGTTTCTTGGAGTTTGCTATATCATGTCTCCATTCTCTGATATAGTTTTCCCTGGAATCGTTAATTAGGGCCTTTATTTGATATTTTGTCAGGTTGCCTTCATGGGGGCTTTGGATGATCAGGGTGGATATGAGTTGTTGCAGCCCACATGGTTTTGGATGGTCCTTGTTGGCCAGTAGGGCTTTATGGTGGTATGAGTTGAGGCTGCTGATGTTTAGATGGTCCCAGTATGATAGCGCCCTCTTCTGTACTGCAAGAAGTAAGGGGAGTCTGCCCAGCTCGGCCCGGCAAGCATTGTTAGAGGTGCTCAGATGGACTTGGAGGAGGTGCTTGCAGAATTCCAGATGGAATATTTCTGTTGGGCTGGTGTCCCATTTGGGATGGTCAGGGTAGGTGATGGGACCCCATACTTCACTGCCATAAAGGAGGATTGGAGTGATGACGCTATCAAAGATTTTAAGCCAGACTCTTACAGGCGGTTTTAGTTTGTAGAGGTTTCTCCTGATGGCATAGAAGGTTCTACGCGCCTTGTCTCTTAGGGCCTCTATGGCTGGTTTGAAACTTCCCGATCGGTTTGTTTCTAGGCCGAGGTATGTGTAGCTGTTGGCTTCATCAAGAGTGCAGTCATTAAGTGTGAAAGAGGACCTCTTGGTTTTTGCGTTCTTCCTTTGGAAAACCATGACCTTTGTTTTCTTTTGGTTGATGGGTAGTGCCCATGCCGCACTGTATTTTTCCAGCACTTCCAGGCTGTCTTGTAGACCTCTCTCTGTTGGTGACAGTAATAGGAGGTCATCTGCATACAACAGGAACTTCACCTCGGTGTCATGTAGAGTTAGTCCTGGTGCTGAGGAGGATTCTAGAGCTTCAGCCAGTCCATTGATGTAGATGTTAAAGAGGGTTGGACTTAGGCTGCAGCCTTGTCTGACTCCACGAGCCTGCCGGAAATACTCTGTTCTCTTCCCATTCACCTTTATGCTGCAGAAGTTCTCATTATATGAGCTCTTGATGACGTCATATGTTTTCCCTCCTATTCCACTCTCCAGTAGTTTGAGGAACAGGCCTGGGTGCCACACTGAGTCAAAGGCCTTCTTAAAGTCCACAAAGCAAGAAAATATTTCCCCATGTTTTGTATTGTGGACATGGTCCTTGATGAGACTGTGCAGGGTGTAGATGTGATCTGTAGTGCGATGGTTTGGCATGAACCCTGCTTGGCTTCTGTTGAGGACGTTATGCTGTGTCAGGAAGCTGAGGATTCTTTTGTTCTGGATGCTATTGAACAGTTTTCCCAGTGTGCTGCTGACACATATCCCTCTGTAGTTGGCTGGATCATATTGGTCTCCACTCTTATGGATGGGTGTTATGAGGCCTTGGTTCCATACTTGAGGGTAGAATCCAACGCTCAGGACCAGGTTGAAAACTTTACATATTGCGGCGTGTACTTCTGGAGAGCCGTGTTTAATCATCTCTGGAAGAATTCCATCCATCCCGCTGGCTTTTTTACTTCGCAGATCTTGAATTTTTTCTGCTACTTCTTGGGGTGTAATGGGTGTATCTAACGGGTTTTGGAAATCCTTGATTTTTTCCTCCAGTTCATGTAGTCTTCTGATGATGTGTTCCTGTTCCCCAGTTAGCTCCTCTTTGGGAATGTCTTTGTACAGGCTCTTGAAGTAGTTGAGCCATGTTGCCATTTTGGATGTGGAGGTGTTTTTTCTTGGATCCTGAGCCGATTTGACTCCAGGTTTCCCAGAAAGAGTTATCCTGAAGAGCCTCTTCCAGTTGTTGAAGGTTTTGGGAGATGAGGTTTTGTTTTTTCTTTTTGAGGATTTGTTTATAGTTTTTCTTCAGGACACCATGTGTGATCCTCAGGTCAATGTTGTCGGGGTCTCTGTGTTTTTTATCTGAGACTGTTCGTAGCTTGTTTCTTAGTGTTCTGCATTCTTTGTCAAACCATTTATTGGGTTGTTTATTGGATGATTTCTTGAAGTTGACTTTTTTAATGTTGGAGGTCTCTGTGATGGTGTGTAGTATGCTGTGGAGGTCCTTTGCTGCTTGGTTCACCCCCTGGGGACTTAGTACATAGGTATGGTTTTGAAAGACTGTTAGCTGATCTTTGATGTCGGGTCTGTTGATGACCTCTCTGTAGGCTATGGTAGAGTGTCTGGTCCATTTGAACGATGGTGGGAGGTTGTACAGTCCGCTCTGATGGGGTTTTGAGGATGGTTTGTTTGAGGATTTAATATAAAGCAGTAGTTGGCTGTGGTCTGACAGGTGTGTTTGTGGGGTGACGGTGAAGGCGTTGATGTGAGTGGAGTTCATATCCGTGATTGCATAGTCGACCACACTGTTTCGTACATGGGAGCTTAATGTATACCTTCCCAGAGAGTCTCCCTTGGTGCGGCCATTAAGGATGTAAAGCCAGAGACTCCGACACAAATTCAGCAATTTTCTTCCACTCTTGTTGGTTGTATTGTCATAGCTGTTTCTTTGCACCTGTATTGACTCCTGACAGTAGTTTGCGGCTCCCAAAATGTATGTGTTCCCATCTGAGGTCACATAGTCCTTTTCTCTTCCTGTCCTGGCATTGAGGTCTCCATAGAGAAGCACGTGTCCTAGGGACTGGAAGTGGGAGGCCTCACTCTGTACCACCTCATAGGTGTCGGTTTTGGAGTATGGAGACTCTGGTGGTGCAATGTAAGCTGCACATAGGAAGATGTCTGACTGAGAGGTGAGGATGGAGCTACTTATTTTTATCCAGATGTGGCTGTCTCCTTTCTTGATTGCTTTGATGTTCTCGTGTAGCCCCTCCTTATACCAGATTAATATTCCTCCTGAATGGCGACCCTGTTTGATGCTTTTATCCTTCTGGGCGGACACGGAAAATTCTCTGTAGCCCACAGGTGTTTGTGTGTCATCCAGTGCCCGGCTCCATGTTTCCAGCAGGATTTGTATGTCCACGTTGTGCAGTCTATGTTTGAAGTCTGGATCGTTTACTTTGGATCCAAAGGCTGAAGCATTCAGACCCTGAATGTTCCAGCTACTGATTGTTAGTGATGTCATTTTATGTTGTTATAACTTGTAATGAGCAAAATTACATGGGACAACCAGGTTGTGGATGGTTGTCATTGTAGTTCATTATGAGATCAATTCACATTAATTTGTTGTATAGTGTGCCGAGGAGGGTCCGTATCTCCTCCAAGTCTCTGTTCTGTGGAGGTCTTGATGTCCATCTTGGGGCGGGTGGTTTCCGCCATTCCTGCCATCTGTTTTGTCCTGTTCTTGGTTTAAATGTGATGTTCTTGTCTTGGTGCGGTGCGGTTTGAGGTCGTCTTGTGGTGGTTGTTGTTGTGTTAGTTTGGGTTTGGTTTGTGCCAGGTTCGCGGATATGGGTTCTGTTCAGTATTCGTGGAAGTTGGTTTCTTATTCAGATAAATGATTCATATAAGTATTTGATGTTTATAAAAAGATTAAATACCATTGCGCCACCGATTTCAACATTGATTTATATAGAGTTGGATGCCCTCTATTAAAAACAGTTGTCGTTAGCCTGGCCCAATGGTTAGTTTTGCATAGAAACAGTGCCAACTGTGCCAAGGGCACTGATTTTCATCATTTTGAATAAGTAACTGATGTTTTTAAAGGGTTAAATGCCATTGGGCCACTGATTTCAGCATGGATTTATAGAGAGTTGGATTACCCTCTATTAAAAACAGTTGTCATTAGGTTGGCCCAATGGTCGGTTTGGCACAGAAACAGTGCCAACCGCGCCAGGCCAACAAATTTCATCATTTTGAATAAGTAACTGTTTTTAAAGGGTTAAATGCCGTTGGGCCACTGATTTCAGCATTGTATTATATAGAGTTGGATGCCCTCCATTTAAAACCATTGTCTTTAGCCTGGCCCAATAGTTAGTATGGCATAGGAGCAGTGCCAACTGTGCCATGGGCACTGATTTTCATTATTTTGAATAGGTAACTGATGTTTTTAAAGGGTTAAATGTGGCTGGGCCACTGATTTCTACATGGATTTATATAGAGTTGGATGCCCTCTATTAAAAACAGTTGTCGTTAGCCTGGTCCAATGGATAGTTTGGCATAGAAGCAGTGCCAACTGTGCCATGGGCACTGATTTTCATCATTTTGAATAAGTAACTCATGTTTTTAAAGGGTTAAATGCTATTGGGCCACTGATTTCTACATGGATTTATATAGAGTTGGATGCCCTCTATTAAAAACAGTTCACAGTATGGATAATGGCCCCAGCTCATGGATAATGGCCCCAGCTCATGGATAATGCCCCCAGCTCATGGATAAAGCCCCCAGCTCATAGCTCATGGATAATGCGACCAGCTCATGGATATTGCCCCAGCTCATGGATATTGCCCCAGCTCATGGATATACTGCCCCAGCAGCTCATGGATAATGCCCCCAGCTCATGGATATACTGCCCCAGCTCATGGATATACTGCCCCAGCCCCCAGCTCATGGATAATGCCTCAGTTCATGGATACTGCCCCCAGCTCATGGATAATGCCCCCAGCTCATGGATAATGCCTCCAGCTCACCTCCTGCGTCGCGTGTTCTGCTCCCTCTGAGCGTCCGTCATGGAGCTTGGGCGCTCACCTGGGGGGGAGCCACGTGACCAGCCGCGATCTCGCGAGAACTCGGCTGGTGACGTGTTTCCCCCAGGCGAGGGCCAAAGCTGCACAGCTTCGGACGCTCGTAGGGAGCGACGCAGGGTGAGACACCCGCCCTTAGGTTGACGGTGTCACCCTAAGGGCGGGTGTCACCTGGTGCGGGCCCCACGTTACGACGCCCCTGCCTGGGGTCCCTGCTACTCTTCATGGGTGTATTGCTGTTCTCCACTCACAGTTTGGCCGGCTGATTAACGGCGTTTGGCAGTCAGTGCAGCGTATCACGGCTGCTTTCAGCGGATTGCGGCTGCTTTCTGCGGTCTGTTCAGCGGATTGCAGCGGCTTTTGACGGTCTGTTCAGCGGATTGCTGCTGCGTTTAGCGGGTTGCGGTGGCTTTCGGTGGTCTGTTCAGCGGATTGCAGCTGCGTTTAGTGGATTGCGGCAGCTTTCGATGGTCTGTTCAGCAGATTGCAGTGGCTTTCGACAGTCTGTTCAGCGGGTTGCAGTGGCTTTTGACGGCTTCTGTTCAGCGGGTTGCAGTGGCTTTTGACGGCTTCTGTTCAGCGGTTCGTCGGCTGCGTCCATCAGGTTTACTGGCGGATCCCTGCTACACATTGCGTGGCCCTCGCGGTGGATGCTGGATTCACCGCAGGGTCAGGGAATTGAACTCGCTGGAGGGGGACGAACACGAGAGCACGGAAAATTCAATGAAATTAATAACATAAATGTAAGGGAATATATAAAATAATAACCACTCATTCACCCCCGAAATGCCACCAAACCAGGGGAAAACATTGTGATTAACACACAGACTCCCCATTAACCCCTGAGATGCCATTACAGCTGAAATAACCATAAAATGCCATAAAACCAAGAGAAAATGAAATAAAAGTCAGTGTTAAAAAAAGAGTAATTTTTATTTAATGAATTATTGGTGATTAACTTTACACATTACACAGTCATGGTGGGTATCATTAGAAAGAACAGACTCTGCACTTTCCAGTGACACCTCAACCAGCCCGCTGCCATGCTCAGGGACGGAGATACAGAGCTCCAAAGGACCCCTGGGTCTCCTGCGATCCAAGCTTCCCCCAGGGGAGAAGGCAGCAACCCCCACCCGGAGTCTGTGACTCTCAGTGCGGGGAGAAGTGCTGGGACAGGGCGGCTGATACACTCACTCCCTCCCTCCCTGTGTGTGAGTGCCGGGGGGGGGGCGAGTGGCCGGGGGGAGAAGGAGAGGCTGGGACGGCTGGCTGATCCCCTTCCATTACGGAGCGCCTGGGGGGGGGGCGAGTGGCCGGGGGGTGGGTGGTGCTCTGCTGGGGGAGGAGACGCTGGCTTGCTTTATTCGACGCTCGTGCCCGAGTGCACCTACGTCCCAGAACACAGCTGATCGGCCGCTTGGAAAACAGCTGATCGGCCGCTTGATTGACAGGTTCTGTGACGTGGGTGCACCAGGCGCATGCGCAGTGGGGGCCAGGCATTTCTCGACAAACGGGCAATCTTCGACTGAACACCTGTGTTCCATCGAATATTGGCGCATGCGCAGTGGGGGCCAGGCATTTCTCGATGCCCAGGCAATATTCGATGGAACACCTGCCCATAATCACGTGTCAAGGAGAATGAGGAACTGAATTCGCCTGCTATTCCGTCCAGAGTAATTGCGGTGTGCGGCAGACAGTGCAAGGGCCTGTGTCAGTGAGCGGACACCTTTGCGATCCCTGATCCGGGCACCCACCCCCACCCAGGCCCTCGAGCAGTGCCCGATGGATCAGTCCGCCCCGGTCTCACACTCTCTGTGCTGCTCACCCACTCTCTGTGTCACTCGCACTCACTCTTTGTGAGAGACAGTGACACAGAGAGTTTCAGAGTGCAACACACACACACACAGTCTGTGTGTGACACTCACCCACTCTCACTCACTCACATTCATCAATCAAATACAGTGAAAGAGTTGTGGGGTAAAGCAGCCTGGTATTAGTGAAATATAATGTGTGTGAGGGGGGGGGTCAGTGGGTGGGTGTTCCAGGCTGGCATTATTATAATATAATGGGGGGGGGTACATCAGCCTGGCATTATTATACTATAATGGGGGGCTACCTCAACTTGGCGATATTATATTAGAATCGGGGTACATCAGCCTGGCATTGTTATACTATAATGGGTGGTTACATCAGCCTGGCATTGTTATACTATAATGGGTGGTTACATCAGCCTGGCATTGTTATAATATAATGGGCGGTTACATCAGCCTGGCATTGTTATAATATAATGGGCGGTTACATCAGCCTGGCATTGTTATACTATAATGGGTGGTTACATCAGCCTGGCATTGTTATACTATAATGGGTGGTTACATCAGCCTGGCATTGTTATAATATAATGGGCGGTTACATCAGCCTGGCATTGTTATAATATAATGGGCGGTTACATCAGCCTGGCATTGTTATACTATAATGGGTGGTTACATCAGCCTGGCATTGTTATACTATAATGGGTGGTTACATCAGCCTGGCATTGTTATAATATAATGGGCGGTTACATCAGCCTGGCATTGTTATAATATAATGGGCGGTTACATCAGCCTGGCATTGTTATACTATAATGGGTGGTTACATCAGCCTGGCATTGTTATACTATAATGGGTGGTTACATCAGCCTGGCATTGTTATAATATAATGGGCGGTTACATCAGCCTGGCATTGTTATAATATAATGGGCGGTTACATCAGCCTGGCATTGTTATACTATAATGGGTGGTTACATCAGCCTGGCATTGTTATACTATAATGGGTGGTTACATCAGCCTGGCATTGTTATACTTTAATGAGGGGATTCCCTAGCCTGGCATTAATTTAATAAAATTGGGGTGGGGAGGGGGGTCTGGGGTGTAGCTTGGTATTAATAACATAATGAGGGCGTGAGGGTTTAGCCTGGCAATAATCAAATACAGTGAAAGAGTGGTGGGGTAATGCAGCCTGGCATTTATAAAATATAATGCGGGGTGTCAGTGGGTGAGTGTTGCGGAGGATCACGGTGGATCTGGCGCGCTTCAGCGAATGAGGGAAGCGGGGATAATCCCTGCCCCCTCATTCTACTACTCGCCAAGAGCCGAGGTCAGGGAAAAGGGCTGCGGGAAAGGGAATCACTTGATCTGGCCCTCAGGACGGGGTGGGGGGGCGGTATAAAATGAATTTAAGTGGGGTGAAATGAATTAAAGAGGGAGGGGGTGAAATTAATTAAAGGGAGAGAATGAATTAAAGGGGGTGAGATGAATTGAGGGGGTGAAAGGAATTAAAAGGGGAATAAAATGAAGTAAGGGGGAGTGAAATTAGTTAAGGGGAGGAGGTGAAATTAATTAAAGGGGGGAGCGGTGAAATTAATTAAAGGGAGGGTGAAATGAATTAGAGGGGGAGAATGAATTAAGGGGGGAGAAGGGAAGACGCAATCACACCTCCGCAAATGTTAACATTGGGAGGCTTACCTGTCGTATCCTGACTGCCGAGCTCTTCTTGCCGGCTAATCCCGTGGGATATCGGAACGTGCTAGTGGACGTATGGGGGCTGAGTGACCTACGGTCCCCCCGCTTCCGCTATACCCATCCCTTACTTTCTCTTTAAAGTTGCTGCTCCTTCCTCTGACATTGTCCGCCCCTCTCGTCTTGCCCCCACTCTTCTCCCCCTCACTCCCCCACTCCTATTCTCCCCCTTATTTCCCCTCCCTTCTCTCCCCATCCCTTTTTTTAAAAATCTTTTTACACTGATCCCATCTGTGACGCACAACAGCCCTACTATGGAATGGTGATTTCACGTCCGCTGCCACTGTGATTTATCGCTCTGTACTCTTATTGACTCCATTACTTCTTTCATGCGATATTGGGCTACTTCGTAGTATAAGTAATTACTTGATTTATTTACGTCATTGTATGCTGATGATAATTGATTGATTGTTCATGCAGCTTTGAATAAAAAGTTTAAAAAATAATTAAGGGGGAGTGATATTAATTAAGGGGTGTGAAATGAATTAGAGGATGAGGACCCTGCCGCCGGTGTGTGCTGCTGGAGACATGGAGTCAGATGGTGAACCACAGCTGCAGAGTGAGAGTGGTAGGTGGCAGGGTTGCAGGGAAACACTGGCAGTGACAGGCCGTATGAAATTTGTGGGTATATTGACATAGTAGGAACAGGGGCACCACCATGCGCAGATTGGCACTGTGGTACAGGAGGGGCACCAGTCACAGCATAGATTGGCACTGCAATCTATGCTGTTCCTGATGCCCCTCTAGTGCTTCAGTGCCAATCTAGCCTCAGCCTGGTGCCTCTCCGGTGCCACAATGTTGATCTAGGCTGTACCTGGTGCCTCTCCTATGCAACATTGCCAAAGGAGAGGCTCCACGAACTGCGTAGATTGGCCTTGTGGCACAAGAGGGGCACCAGGCTCAGCAAAGAGGATTTGTGTTGGGTTGGCCCAAAGTCATGTGTGAAAGTTGCACCAGCCCAAGAATCCATCTTCTAATTTATGGCACCATGCCAACAGCAGCAATGCTTCAGCCCCAACGGGCTTTTATCAATCTTCATAAAAGTCTGGTGGGGCTGAAAACGTTGATGCTTTTGATGTTATTTCCATAATTTTAAATTAACTTTCTTGAACCAAATAAATCTGTGTGTGTGTCAGTATCTCTTTGTACTGTCAGTCCGTGTGTCAGTCATTGTATCTGTCCTTCTGTGCGTCTAGCTGTCTGTGTGTACTTGTCAGCTAGTCTGTCTGTGCATCTTTCAGTGCATCTAATTATGTGCATCTGTTAATCTGTGTATCTGCTTAAGTGTGTAATTGTCAGTTTGGGTGCCAGTGTGTGTTATTTGCCTGTGTATGAGCCTTTCAGGGTTATTCAAAGAGATCGAATTGCTTGAGAAAGATAACCGAACGCTGATAATCAGCTGTCGGTTACCTTTCATGGCCATTCGGCTATCCAGAGAGCAGGCAATTCGCCCAATCCTAGCGAATTCCCTGAACATACGGTGCCTGTTCGGTGCCTGTTCGAGGGCAGTGAAATCCCCATGAAAAGCACTGCTTCGGCTATTCAGAGAACACAAACCAGCAGTGAAAGGTTCCCCTAATGCCCTGCCATTCGGTTGTTTCATTCGACAAATTTATTCAGGAGAATCCCATAGGCTTCAATGTTAAAAATATTCCCGTTTTAATTCAATATCTAATAAACCGTTCATTATAAAATTCTGCAGTAAAGAGTCTCTTTATTTATAGATTTTTTAGGATATTTTAAGCATTTTTCTGAATTTTTTATTTTTTTTTAAAAAGTCAGTTTTTTTTTTTAACCCTTTCGCTGCTGAGGCTTTTCCCGCCCCTGTGCTGAGGTCATTTTTTACCTGTTTTGCGCATCATGTTTAAACGTGTTTTGAAGGCTTATTTTAGTATATGACATCGACATATTATATATCGTTCTTTCCGTCAGACTCGGTAGATTCATAATATGTCATTATTATATGTATACGTTATGTCATGTTTGTATATTATAACAAAAAATGCAATAAAATATGTATTTTCAATAATTTACAGCGTGTAAAGTGTTTTTTTCCACATTTTAACATGCGAGCAATTGCGGTTATATTTTGTATGGGGTGCGCTTGTTAAAAAAATTAGAGATGGGGTCTCGTTACATTTTTTTTTGGGGAAAATGACACCATTTTTAACAAACGCACCGCATACAAAAATCGTTAATGCAGCATCATTGTTCACATTATAATTGAAATGGGAACAATATTGCTGCATTAACAAAAAAAAAAAAAAAAAAAAAAAGTGTTTTTTTTTTTTTTATTATTTTTTTTTTAATTTTTTTTTATTTTTATTTTTCTTTTTTTTTTTTTTTTACAATTTTTTTTACTTTCATGTTTGGTATCGTTGAACGGCCATGCTCTGGCCGATCCAACGATATCAAAATTTAACCCCTAACTGCCACGGATCGGGAGATAGGGAGTTCATTGGAACTCCCTATCTCCACACTTCGTGGCAGTTAGGGGTTAATGCTAGGACTGGCGTCATCGTGCTGCGCACGATGACGCCAGTCCTCTGGGGGAGTTCCCGGAAGCTTGGCCGACATCCAAGATGTCGGCCAGCTCCCGGGAAGGATCGCAAATCGGCGCTTTTCAGCGCGATTTGCGATCCAGCTCCCCAGGGTTAATGCCAGGCATCATTTGGAAGGGCAGGCTGTGCCCTTCCAAATGATGCCTGGTTAAGCCCCTGTGAGCCGCCGATCGGGAGGGAGAGAGGTCCGAAGGACCTCCCCCCCCTCCCTTTCAGGCGCCTCCTCCGCACATGCGGGGGGGCGCCTGAATTATGTGTCATCGCGGGGGCGCGATGACACATAATAATGGCGGCCACTGCTCCGGATGCCGGGCTGACATCCAGGATGTCAGCCCGCACCGGAGGGCCAGCGATCGGCCGGAACCCGGCCGAACGCTGACCCCAATGCGAGGACGCGCGCTCAGCGCGTCCTCCGCATACCAGGGGGAATGCTGAGGACGCGCTGAGCGCGTCCTTAGCATTCAAGTGGTTAAGTTTTACTTAAATTTTTTCTGTAACAGCCCTCTTTATTATCATTCCCTGGACCTAATATGCAAATTTTAGACATTTTCGCTCAGTAGTTTCTTTGCAAACAGCGTTTCATTTTCACACATTCACACTAACTGTTTTGCTAATTTATTCACTGCCTCGCTGCGTGATCGGCTCCTGCTCGGGTTTTTCGATGGGTTAATCCAGATGTTTTTGGGGGTTTTCGGCGTGCATTCGGTGGGTTTTGCGGTTCGTTTTCGTCGGGTTTGCGGTAGCTTTTCCCTGCAATTCGGGGACCCTGTGGTGCTTGCTGAATACACCGCAGGGTCACCGAAATGGGATCGGCAAAAGGAACCGAATTGAAGAGAACGAAAGTCACCGAATGTGCGGTGACTTTTCGAATCTCTTTGAATTACCCTGTATGTGTATTTGCCTGTCAGTTTCTATTTATAAATGGTTTGATAAATTTCCATGAATTGACTAAAATGACTATTCTGGGTGAGGGGCATGATGGACATGCTCTCTGACTAATGACAGACATTCTTCATGCAGTTTAGTCACAGCAGTATGTTTCAAGGTACATCACACAATTCACAAAGCACAAGCCAGCTTTGATACCTCATGAAAAATGAGCAAGTCAGAAACTTCTTTTAGGTTTTTATTGAGAGGAATCTCTACGTCAACGATAAGCTAGTCAAAAATCTTCTTATATTGTTTTGTAGAATATCCATAATATAATAATGGTAAGACCAAAGAACAGTTCATGAAGCTTCAACAGAACCATGTAGAGTTTCATAACAAATCTCTAGACGCATTCGTCTACAGTGTCGGCTTTTTCCGGCGGCTTCGCTGCGTGTGATCGGCTCCTGCTCGGGTTTTTCCAGTGTTTTCGGCGGGTTAATCCAGATGTTTTTGCGGGTTTCGGGGTGCGTTCACTCTGGTTTTGCGGTGAGTTGTCGGGGGTTTGCGGCAACCTTTCCCTACAATTCGGGGACCCTGTGGTGCTTGCTGAATACACCGCAGGGTTGCCAAAATGGGATCGCCAAATCAAACCGAATTGAAGAGAACGAAGAGTCACCGAACGTGCGGTGACTTTTCGATTCTCTTTGAATAACCCTGAAAGTCTTTTTTTACATGTGGGACAATGCAGAAAGGACCAAAACAAAATCAAATACTAATGAACCCATTCACTCTATCCAGGATCGCAGAACAGAAAATATTCATGTAAATGAATACCTGCCCCCTCTTTAGGTTCCAAAAGCCATGTTCCTTGAACTTTTCTTATAACCTACAGAAACTTTGATGAATGGATTATTTTATGTTGCATTTAATTCTCATAGCATTCCCTTTTTTCCACCTTCTTTAATGAAATTTTTTACATGCCTCCTGCACCTTCCGAATATGTTCTGTGGTGGTTTTCAATCAACTGGGATGTAACTTGAGAATCCAAAGAGTAAAACAGTGAAGTGGTGCTTTTTTCCATTTGTCTGACTCCTTTAAATATTTAATCCACACTTTTTAGTGAAAGTATGAATTTCTCAGTTTCCATACTTGAAGAAAAGGAAAGTTCACCTTTGTGGTGATCAATTGTTTGTGATTTACAAATATTTGATTATGTATTCAGGGTAGATTTGACCTTTGTCAAGTAAAGTAGAAGTGGTGGGATTAGATTTAGAATCCCCATAGATGAAGGAAGAAGACCTTCCTCTTTTGGGTAAAGGATTCCTAGATGTATAATCCTCGACCAGAACACAAGCCATAAACATAACATGACTGTTAATGAACTTTTCAGTATTCTTCATATGGGCGTCATATGCATTACTCACAAAACATATTCCTGCAGAAAGGAAAGTATAAACACATAGTTAAAAACAAAATCAATGATATTTGTAAATTAACAATACACAAACACAGTTGACATACTAATAAGAAACCAATGGTATGATAATAGTAGGTGCAGAGGGTGTGACTAACAGGGTTATTCAGAGAGTGGTGAAAAGCAGGAGAATGACTGGAGAATGGAAAATTCGAGGTCAAAATAGCCGATTTGGAAAGTGAGATGAATGGGAGAATTTTTCTGGTTTGGATATTTTGACCTCGAATTTTCCATTCTCCAGTCATTCTCCTGATTTTCACCTCTCTTTGAATAATCCTGTAAATGTTTAAGGGAACAACTGTACAATCCTGTACTCCTAATGGTATACTTGTATCTTTTGATAACATAAAAAACAAGTGTATATATGTAGTCATGTGGTTCACTTGGAGGTGTGACCATGAGTAACCTCATCATTATGCTTTTTATTACATATTGAGTAACACACAGCTATCACATGCACAAATGTCTGGCAGACATTTCAACTCATCTTTGGAAACTCTATAGTGAGTAGAGCAACCAAAAACTTTCAAAAAGTCCCTATCTACGTGTATATCTTAGGCTAGGGTCAAACTAATGCATTATTCGCAGCGACTGTCAAAAAGTGCGTCCGAACGCATTGACGTATTTTTTCACGGAATGAGTGAAAACGGTCATACGATGCGCATTTTCATGCGTGATTTTTTACGGATCTCAATAAAACACTTTTTGCGTCTGGACGTTATGTTGGCCAGACATTAGCAGCGCCTGACGTCTCCTAATCACGCACACACACCGTTAGCGGACGCAGCGCAGAGTGTACATCAGTACTAGCGGTTCTGCCTTCTCAAAAAAATGCGTTCGTTTTCCGCTTGCGTACTTTGTATATTGGCCATCATTGACCGTCATTTGCTGCTAGTGCGGCTGTGATTAAGTGCGCCTAAACGCACGTTAAAAATGCGTTCGTCTGACCCCAGCCTTACATACATCCTGATGTTAGAATGGACAGTAGATACATAAAAGAGATCCATAAAAACACCAGTCCTATGAAAATAAGAAGGATTTCATCACAGAACTACAATGAACATTGAAGCTGGTTTGTGATGAAGTGCTATGCATTTTAGATAATGGTCTTAGCTTGTAACGAAGGGATCTCAATCCCCAGTTCCACCTGGATGTTTATGGCCTACAAAAATTCCTATAGTTTTTTGACAGCGGTGAAGTCGAGCTGGAATGCTTGGGAACACAGTTCCTTTACTAATATTTCAGTTGGAGTGGAGTTCTATTTTGGCCCACACACTGAAAAGTTCTATTAGGTTTCAATCATATCTTTCCGTAATAAGTCACCAGAAATATATTATATTGATTACAGTTATTGTAATGATTTACTGAACCCAGACTATAACTCTACTTAAACTTGAATATAACATTTTCATGCGGTACTTGTGTAACATGTGAATTAGGGAGCAACAATTTTGGAGAGTTCTCATACTTATTTTTTAGGACTTGACTCCTGTTCTGAGTGAAATAGACAGCCAGAAATACATGGGAAACTGATTTCAATATGTGGGAGTCAGAGTGTGAGATCTCTTCAGTAATGTTTAAACAGTGAGGCAATTTATGAGAAATTCTCAGAGCAAATTGATGGATTCAGCAGTAACTCAAATGTTAAATTACTCTTTCTAAAAATGAATTAGACTCTTAAAATGTGCACTTGTATTGACCAGGTGCCCTTTTATACGATATCGCAGGTTGTACTTGCAACAATTCAGGTCTCCGTTCCCTAGTGAATACTATCTGTAGTGTTCTGGTGAGTAAGCATTAACGTTAGGATAAGTGCAGTGTCGGACCTAAAAGAACAAAGGGCCCTGGTGCAAGATTTATTTTTGGGCTCCCCCCCCAAAAAAAACTAATGGCGCCGCCATCACTGTCTGCAACGTACACTTATAAAGCAAACAATGCCGCTGCCCTAACTCATCTTCTCATTTCCCACTCCAGGAAAATAAATGTGGAGGTGATGGAACAAAGCATCCTTTGGACCCCTGTATTTCCATTCTTTACACCCCACAAAGTCATGTCATTTGTCATTGTAATTTATTGCTTTTTTTGTGCGTGTTTGCATAATTAAAGTGGGCCGGTCTGGATGAAGTCCAGGGCGGATTTTTTTTGTCCCAGTCCAGCCCTGCAGTTTGTGCTGTCATGCAGAGCTGCACAATTGATCCTAAGTGATTACGTTGGCACACTGACTTCATTCAGGACCTACAAGCAATCAGGTGCATGGAATGATCGGAGAGCTGTAGGACTATATTACAATCTTCACGCAAACGTTAACACTCACTTGCGTGAGCATTAACGTTTGCTGCGGTGTTTACCGCATATTACAATCCAAACGCAAACGGGTTAAGTAACCCGTTTGCGTTCGGTACCTTGCGCTTTTCAGCGCAAGGTTACTGTACTTTGTGCTCCCTATGCTTAACATGGGGAGCGCAAAGTGTTAATCAGCGTTAGTATTACAATCTACTAGCGCTGATTAATGTCTGGCTGTGGTTAGTAAAAATTTAACCACAGCCAGGACTTGGTGTTAACGGATTCCGCTTCTGCAGAATCCGTTAACACCAGCCTAAAAAAACAAAAAAATAATCGCATACTCATCCTCTGTCCCGCGGCGAGGACCGCAGCTCCAACCGCCTCCTCTGTCCGGCGGGAGCAGGGAAAGACTGGGCAAAAAGTCCCCCCAGTCTCTCCCTGCGTATCACTACGCTGACCGGCCGGATCTCGCGAGGCGAGATCCGGCTGGTCATGTGACCAGCAGGGGGGAACTCAATGGAGTCCTATGAACTCCATCGAGTGGATGCTCGCGGCTGCGCTCAGCGCTGCCACGAGGCGAGCATCGTGGATTTTTCCACGCAGTAACAATGCAGGCAGCATTTTTGCGCCTGCATTGTAATCCAGCGTTAAAACGCAGGCGCAAGGGGGAAAACTGCGGGCGCAGTTTTTCCTCCCTTGCGCCTGCGTTTTAACGCTAGGATTGTAATTTAGCCCGTAATGTATTGATGGCTCTCTGCCCACAGCTGTCACTTCCCCTTTTCATATAAGAAATCATTTTAATACATATAGAGTAAGCATAATGACCGCCGGAAATAACATGCACACCTTTAAGTCTACAACTGCTCTGAAAGTTTAGAAGGGGTGATGAGAATGTAGTCCTCCTTTCCGTATGCTATACAAATTTAACATTCAAAGTTTGCTTTCTTAACGAAAAAAGCATGAATTCAAAAATACATAAAAATCTTTTTTGTATATGTTGATTAGAGTGAAGATCAGAAGGTTTCACATTGATTTTAACTTCAATTGCCTCACGGTTATCTTGTAAAACCATTCTAACAGGACTTTCTAATGTGTGCAGGACACTATCAATAAAAAAATATATTGGATTCAAGTTCCATAAAAGTAAAAAGGAGCTGTGATTACCTTGCCCGTCTATGGTACCATTTGATCCACATTGAAAACTCTTCAGACAGGTATCAAACAGGAGGTCACTGGTTGCGTAGAACCACTTTTGTTCCTTAACCCCTTCCTTCATCTGATTTTTTTGCCTGTAGAAATCCACTACAATTAAATTACTCTAGTACAATGGATCTCATAATTCTACTCAGTAGTCAGCAGATGGATATTGCCAAACCCTAAAATGCATATATTTGAGTTTCATACAGTTTCACGCATTTGTCTATTGAATGAGCATCCGCACCCTAGAGATTCGTTTTTTATAACTTTTTCCATAATCCAAGCAGCAGTCACACAATATCAGTAGTATCTGATTTAACCCTTTCACTGCTGAGCCATTCACCCACGTCTGCTGAGCTCATTTTGACTGGTTTGTGCTCATAATGTTTAACCCCTTCACTACCAAGCAATTTTTGTTGATTACAATATCATCATAACATTTATTTGAAACATAGGATGTGAACACTTAAATATAGATATAATAGAGGTTTCGGGACACACAAAAATTGTTGTTCTGAGATAGTTTAAAGATGTAAATAATCTTAATGTGCTAACTTTTAACTTTTCATGTATTTGTTTATACTTTACAGAAATATTTTGGAAATGTAACATGCTGAACTCTAGATGATGTCCCTTTTCTTACACAATTTCACTCGGGGTCTACATTATCACACAGGCACAAAGACTTTTGTGTTAGATACTGTAACTGTGATAAATATAAATAATAAAATGTTCAGATTTCCTGCTTATGGGGATTTGTAGTGATCATAATGAGATTATTAGCAATGCAGCTTCCAAGAAATACCAATAGAATATAAAAATAATATCTGAATGTGACATAATGCCTGTATATGGAGATGACAGTTTCACCTTGTATCTGTACTGTACTGGGATTTTAACTCAATATAACCCCCTGAATACTATCCCTGTATAGTAGTAAGTGACCCCAGAGCTCGCTCTGTATTCTGTCCTCCCACTGGCAGCTGTAATACATCTCTATTTGAACATTTTGTTACAGTTTTGTTACAGGGCTGATAATTGCAGCTGGTTTCATTTATAACAAAGGATTTGTTTCTCCACAGGGGACACTCTAATCTTGCTTTAAAAAGGTGTGAAAATGGTCTTTTGATGTGCTAATGAGTGCTTTTCAATGGTTTACAAAGCAGAATCGAGATAACTCAATTTTGGGTGTGAAATGTTTAAACACGATTTGAAGTCATCTTTTATTGTAGGACCCAGACAAATTCTATATCTTTATTTTCAACAGACTTCGCAGATTCAAAATATATCATTATTATATGTATACGTCATGTCCTGTCAGAATGCTATAACAAAAAATGTGAAAAAATTGAATTTCCATGCAGATTACAATCATTTACAGCTTGTAAAATAATTTATTCACATTTTATCATCCAATCCTTTGTGGTTATATATCCTATGGGATACTCTTGTTAAAAGAAATTAGAAATGGGAACCTGTTACTGCAGTTTTCGGAGAAAATACGTAATTTTAACTAAAACTGAGAAAACTAACAGGGTTATTCAAAGAGCTCCGAATTGCTTGAGAAAGGTAACCGAACGCTGAAAATCAGCGTTCGGTTACCTTTCCTGGCCATTCGGCTATCCAGAGAGCAGGCAATTCGCCAAATCCTAGCGAATTGCCTGAATATACGGTGCCTGTTCGGTGCCTGTTCGAGGGCAGTGAAAACCCCATAAAAAAGCACTGCTTCAGCTATTTAGAGAACACAAACCAGCAGTGAAAGGTTCCCGAAATGCCCTGCCATTCGGTGGTTTCATGCGGTAAATTTATTCAGGAGAATCCCATAGCCTTCAATGTTAAAAATATTCCCTTTTTAATTCAATATCTAATAAACCATTCATTATAAAATTATGCAGTAAAGGGTCTCTTTATTCATAGATTTGTTAGGATATTTTAAGCATTTTTCTTAATTTTTTTTTTAAAAGTCCGATTTTTTTTTTCTTCTAAGTTTACTTATTTTTTCTGTAACAGCCCTCTTTATTATCATTCCGTGGACCTCATATGTAAATTTCAGACATTTTCGCTCAGTAGTTTCTTTGCAAACAGCGTTTCATTTTCAAACATTCACACAAACGGTTTTGCTAATTTATTCACTGCCTCGTCTGCGGTCTCGGCTGCTTCGGCTGCGTGTGATCGGCTCCTGCTCGGGTTTTTCGAGGGGTTAATCCAGATGTTTTTGAGGGTTTTCAGTGTGCATTCGGTGGGTTTTGCGGTTAGTTTTCGTCAGGTTTGCGGCAGCTTTTCCCTGCAATTTGGGGACCCTGTGGTGTTTGCTGAATACACCGCAGGGTCACCGAAATGGGATCGGCAAAAGGAACCGAATTGAAGAGAACAAAAAGTCACCGAATGTGCAGTGACTTTTCGAATCTCTTTGAATTACCCTGTAAATATATTTGCAAGTATTTTGCCGCATTGTGTTTTATGAATGATATGACCATGTGTAAAACACTGACCTTGCTTGCAGCATGGGAAATGAGAAGGTGAGTAATGGCAGTGGTATTGCTTATTTTTTACGTCACAAATGGACAATGCGATCGATTTGGAACAAAAAATAAATAATGATTTTATGTGGTGGTTTTTTTACATGACACTTTACATGGTCATAATTGGTATCATTAAAAAGGCCAGACTCTGGCCTGTCCAATGATACCTAACATGACTTTGTGGGGTGTAACTAATGGAAATACAGTGGTCCAAAGTTCCCCTGTTCTCCTCACAGCTTTGAAGCAGCTTGTGTTTTACAATGGACCAATGAGTATTAACACTTGCGCCACCACCTCCTCATTTGGTCCCAGTGTGGGAAATGAGAAGTTGAGTTATGGCAGTGGCATTGCTTGCTTTACAAGTAAAAGCACTTAATATCACCACCTTGGAACAGGGAGGGAAATAAAAGTAAATTTTGCATTTATTTCTTTTTTCTATGTTTACACATTAAGTGATCATATTTGATATTGTTGGAAACTCCAGACACTGGCCTTTCCAAAGACATCTCACTTGAACTTGTGTTGTGTAAAAATCTGAGATTCAGGGTTCCAAAGGGCCCCCTGCGGCCTTTGCAGCAGTACGCCGGTTTAGGTCTTCGAGGAACCAATGCATAATAATGCATTATGCCATCGCCTCAAACTTGCTGGCATGATGGTGTCACGGTTCCCGGATCCCACCACGCAGTCCTTAAAGCCCAACACTCCACAGAGCCCAAAAGCTACCAACAGGGTAGCCGTAGAAGAATCCCTAACTGTCTGGTCCTTAGAATTGGCCAGGTATACTAGCTAGACAGAAAGGGTTAATCAAAGACAATATCGTAATACAAAACCAGGTCAGCAACACGGGGGTAGTCAGACGAGCCAGAATCAGGAATACAGAGTATAGAATAGTCAAATGGAATAGCCGGGTCGATATCAGTGCAGAAGCGTAGTACAGGATAATAGTCTAGGGCAACGGAAGGCAGAATAGTCAGAAAACAAGCAGAGGTCAATAACAGGTTAAATCACGAGAGAATTCAGGTACAAGGAGCTCAGGTATGGATAACCACGATCTGGCACTGCTTAGAAGGAACTGTTGGTTTTTAAAAGATCTTCACCAGACCGCTCCCCCCTCTCAAGCCACACCTCATGCAGCCACCTCCCTGCCTGTTTCAATTTAAACCGAGCGTTGGTGAGCGAGCAGCATCAGACATGCTTCCCTCAAGCACACCGGAAAGGCTGGAAGCCCCCAACGTTACAGATGGGAAATGAGGTGAGTTAGTGCAGCATCATTTTTCACATTATTGAAAAGTGAAAAAAGGATTAAAATTTTGTTATAAAAAAAAGTATAAATAGTATAATAATATATACTCGGTCTGGATGCAACAATGAAACATAATTTCAAATAGCATTTACATGTAATGAGAGATTTTTTAGAAAAAAATTTAGCTCATCATACAGGGGTGAAATGGCTAGGCGGTAAGAACGGTTAAAGGACAATTTATTTGATCATCTGTCAGATTTTAAGTATAATGTACTTTTGATAAAACATTTCTTTTACATCTCTATTTTATCGGTTGGTCAACATATTGTGTCCTCAGGTAAGAGGTATAAAGCAACTTGTTCCCATCTTTGGATGCAGTTCGATTTGCTCTTTGCTGTTCTAATATAAAACTCAATATATTGTGACAAGGGGGGAATGGTTTATAATGGGGTGTACATTCCCTCTGTTTGTAGGAGAGGACTTGGTTGTTTAAGCCCAGGAGGGCAACATGTATTTTTAATTGCTTGCCACAAGGTTTCCCCCACCTGTTAATTGTCAGGTTGTTAAAGGCTTCCTGGGTGCGAGGAAGCAGTGAGAAGGAAGTGAGAGTGAGACGGTTCTGAGACAGAGAGCAGGGTGAAGTGCTGAGGTTGGTGGCTTCCCAAAAAGAAAAATGTTCGCAAATAGTCAAGGGCATCGCTAGGGGGGGTGGGAGTGCGGCCTGCACCGGGTGACACCACCCCCTAGGGTGACACCCTAAAAATATATATATATATATTTTTTTTTATTATTTATTTTTTACACAAAAATATTTTACCAGGAAGGATACATTGAGAATTCTTTCATTTTCAAGTATGTCCTGGGTAGGCATGGCCTAGGCTGGCACTTTCCAGGGGGTGGCAAAAAAAACACCACAAAGAGGATATTCACAGTGCACCAAAATGACGCAGACATTTCAGTGTTCTGTTGTTCCCCGCACTTTGGGGAATTAAATTTCCCCAGTGAATTCAGCACAGGGTCCCTGAAGTGCAGGGAATCAGCCACCGAATGCTGCCGCAAACCCATCGCCTGCTGTTTTAAAAAGAACTACTGAAGGAAAATGTCTGGAATTAACATATAAGGTCCTATGAATGATAATAAAAAGGTCTGTTACAGAAAAAAAGAAAAATTGCTATTAGAAAAAAAATTTGATTTTTTTTTGTTGAAAAATGCCTAAAAGATACTAAAAGAATAAAATCAATAAAGAGATTTTTTACTATGGATTAAAGGAATAAACGGTTTATTAGCTATTGGATAAAACCAGGAATATTTTTAACATGGTGTTCGTTCGCCCTGAATAAACCTGCCAAATGAAAACACCGGACATCAGGACATTTCTCTGCTGTTCGATGTCTCTGAACAGATTAACCATTACTTCTCTATGGGGACTTTCACTGCCGTCGAACAGGCACCGTACTTGCTGTCAGTTTGCCAAAATTTGTGTATGAGCATATCACAGAGCTCCACAGCAATAAACCTCACAGTAATGTGTGCCGTGTATTATGAGCATTCAGTGTTATATGGGAGTACTGACTTAGGAGTAAAAGTAGTTTAAAAAACCCCGTAAAACTCAGGGGGGGTGGGGTGACACCATACGTTACCGCACCGGGTGACACCAACCCTAGTGACGCCACTGCAAATAGTTACATTCTTTTGTTATTTACCACGTTAGTAAGGGACGTGTATTTTATTTGTTAGTAAAAACTTAGGCTTTGTTTTCTGTTTTATTTTGTTATTCTCTGAATGCCATCAAATAAACGCTAAACCGTGGAAAGAGACCGTGTACCATATTATGCCCTAGAGGACCGCACTATAGCGCCCCCCCGGTACTAAATATATAGTTAGATTTATCTTTATATCAAAGGTCTTTTGAAGGAAATAGTTCACAGCCGGTTTAGTGGCACATCATAAAACTCAATACTCAATCATCATAAAACTCAATACAATTATAAGCAGTATATTACAGAAACAAAAACTGTCCACTGTAGAAATCATAAAAGGGGAAAGATGAGTTTTAGATCTAATATCCATACCTTTGATATCTATTCCACAAATTTGGGTTTTGAAGTCGTTCAATGCTTGAGATTGACACAAATGGCAATTTGTGGTGGAATGCAGTTTTCACCTGGTTGTACTCATCTGAACTGATATCCAATGAGACTAACTGGAAAACAAAGTGGAATGGTATGCAAATACACATTGTCACGAACATGCGCCGTGGTGAAGGAAACGCAGGCTTAAGCAAATCACTATAGGTTTACACTAGTCCCAAAATAATGACTATGCGGCACGCAATCCCCCGCTCGTGCTTGCCTAGATGTCACAGCAACGCCTTCACTCCAAAAGGGCACACAAACATGATGAATGGGCCACAAGATTGCAATGCAGTATCAGTCTACTCTCGACCCGGAGTACTGACTACATTGCCCACAATCCCTGTACCCACTTTCCTTGTACTAGTCGCCACCCTGCCACCACAAACTGACTTTTGTTCCAAGATGCTTACTGTCTGAGCCAGAGCCAGTTTGAGCCTCTGGTCATGCACCCCAAAATAGAAAAACAGTCCAGCGACTGCACCCCACCACAACTCACTGTATAGTAGATAGAGATTTGCCTTTGTTTAAACCCGAGTCTATGATAATCCAGTCTTTCAGTTAGCGTGGATTGAATATCAGGCAGAAGCAGATCTTAATAAGTTTTAGATTTTATTATGATAAAAAAATGATATATCACAGTGCATTTGGGTTACAGAAAAATAGATATGATAATTAACGCTTACACACACAAACCAGAACATAAATTAAAAGGATTAAAACACAGAACCTTACTCACACGTCAGCAAGCTAACAGGACATCTGTGACTCCTGGGGCTGGAGATTGGAAACACGGGCCAAATCCTCACTTCTTACGTGAACCCAAGTGGAAAAAGCCCTGAGCCCTTGCTGGACTCAGAATATATAGGTTTTCCAGTTCATTCAAAAAGAACAGCCCATAAATGGTACAGCCCGCCCAATACATTTCCCAGAATTCCCCCTCCTGTTAGTGGGCATGCTCAGTTCACTGCTTCTTTAATACTAATGCACAGCTGTAATATCAATCAACCCCAAGATCGTCTCTGCGATCAAAGGATGTGCCCGCTTCTTTGATCTACGTGATCACTTACAAGGTGCTGCTGCGGAGTCTGGGGAAAAGCTCCTTGGTGTGAAATGCTTGTGGACTCATGCAGGGACGGGACAAGGGACATTCCGTTAGAGCAAATGGGTAATTTCCACCCTTATCGTGCAGATCAAAGAAAACCTATTCTGCAACAGCCTGTGATATCCCTTCACAAGGGCTTAGTGGCCAGCACAGAGACACAGATCATTAACATTTTAATTACTTTTCTAGAACACAATGGAACCTGAGGCTTTTACTAGTCAGTTGTGCAGCATTGCCAATGGTATATATACAGATAGAGATAGTTGCAAGAAAAAGTATGTGAACCCTTTGGGATTACGTGGAGTTTTGCATGAATTGGTCATAAAATGTGCTCTGATCTTCATCTAAGTCACAACAATTTGAAAAACACAATCTGCTTAAAATGATACAACACAAACATTATATGTTTTCAAGTTTTTATTGAACAGAACATGTAAACATTCACAGTGCAGGGTGGAAAAAGTATGTGAACCTTTGGATTTAATATCTGGTTGACCCTCCTTTGGCAGCAATAACCTCAACCAAACATTTCCTGTAGTTGCAGATCAGATCACAAAACTGTTTCAGTGTAGCAATATTCTTAGGATGTCTGGTGTGAATCGGTCTCTTAAGGTCATGCCACAGCATTTCAATCGGGTTGAGGTCAGGACTCTGACTGGGCCACTCCAGAAGGCATATTTTGTTTTGTTGAAGCCATTATTTTGTTGAATTACTTGTATGCTTTGGGTCATTGTCCTGTTGCATCACCCATTCTCTGCGGAGCTTCAGTTGGCAGACAGATGGTCTTACGTTTTCCTGCAAAAAGTCTTGATAAACTCTGGAATTCATTTTTCCATCAATGACAACAATCCGTCCAGGCCCTGAGGCAGCAAAGCAGCCCCAAACCATGACGCTCCCTCTGCCATGTTTTACAGTGGGGATGAGGTTTTGATGTTGGTGCGCTGTGCCTTTTTTCTCCACACATAGAGGGTGTGTTTTTTCCAAACAACTCAATTTTGGTTTCATCTGTCCACAGAATATTTTGCCAGTAGTGATGTGGAACATCCAGGTGCTCTTTTGCAAACTTCAAACATGCTGCAATATTCTTTTTGGACAGCAATGGCTTCCTCCGTGGTGTCCTCCCATGTACTCCATTCTTGTTTAATGTTTTCCTTATTGTAGATGTGTCAACAAAAATGTTATTATGTGCCAGAGATTTCTGTAAATCTTTACCTGACACTATAGGATTCTTCTTTAACTCATTAAGCATTCTGCGCTGTGCTCTTGCAGTCATCTTTACAGGACGACCACGCTTAGGGAGAGTAGCGACAGTGCTGAACTTTCTCCATTTGTAGACAGTCTGTCTTACCGTGGACACATGAACATCAAGGCTTTTGGAGATACTTTTGTAACCCTTTCCAGCTTCATGCAAGTCAACAATTCTTGATCGTAGGTCTTCTGAGAGCTCTTTTCTGCGAGGCATGGTTCACATAAGGCAGTGCTACTTGAAACCAGTAAACCCAAAACTGGTGTGTGTTTTTAAAGGGCAGGACAGCTTTCAGCAACACATCCAATAATATCACACTGATTGGACTCAAGGTTGGCTCACTCCTGGCTCCAATTAGCTCTTGGAGAAGTCATTAGGCTAGGGGTTCACATACTTTTCCCACCCTGCACTGTGAATGTTTACATGTTATGTTCAATAAACACATGAAAACATATAATGTTTGTGTTGTATTATTTTAAGCAGACTGTGTTTTTCAAAGTGTTGTGGCTTAGATGAAGATCAGAGCACATTTTATGACCAATTCATGCAAAACTCCACGTAATCCCCAAGGGTTCACATACTTTTTCTTGCAACTGTATATATATATCTATGTCTAAGTCTAATCGTGACACACATGGTCTTGAAGAGAAAATATATATATATATAGCATAACCCATGCCGGATACTGAATACTAAATTGAAAGATTGCCGCTGTAGCCTCTATAGGAGTAACATATAAGGGGGTATTCAATGAGAGCCAAATTGACTCTTAAATTGGATTGAATGGTGAATATCCCCATACGTTGCAATTTCATGGCCATTCGGCTATTCAAAAAGCAGACAGTTCACCAAATATTGACAAATTTCCGGCGAAATATGGTGCTGTTCGACCGTGCACTCGTCATACAGAAGTAATGGTTAATCTATTCAGAGAACACCGAACACCACCGAAATGTCATTGAAATGCCCTTACGTTCAGTGGTTTCATTTGGCAGGTTTAATCAGGCGAATCCCATATGTTTCTATGTAAAAAATATTACTGTTTTCATTGAGTATTTATTAAACTGTTTATTCGTTTAATCTGCAGCAAAAAGTCTATTTATTTTTTAGGCATTTATCAGAATTTTCTTCGGGCAAATTTTTAAAAAAACATAATTAGAAAGGATTTTTTTTTTCTGTAACAGACCTTTTTATTATTATTCATAAGACCTTATATATTCCAGGCATTTTCGTCCAGCAGTTTTTTTGCAAACAACTTTTTACTTGAAATGCATACAGGGTTATTCAAAGAGATCCGAATTGTGGCCGAAAGGTAACCAAACAGTGAAATTCAGCATACGGTTACCTTTCCTGGGCCATTCGGCTATTCAGAGAGCAGGTAGTTCGCAAAATCCTGGTGAATTGCCTGCACACATGGTGCCTGTTCGGTGCCTGTTCGAGGGCAGTGAAACCCCCATAGTGAAGCAATGCTTCGTCTATTCAGAGAACCAAAAACCACCAGTGAAAAGTTGCCAAATTTCCCTGCTTTCATGCGGCAGATTTATTCAGGCGAATCCCATAGGCTTCAATGTTAAAAATATTCCCGTTTTAATTCAGTACCTAATAAACCGTTGATTATAATATTCTGCAGTATAAAGTCTTTTTATTTATAGATTTTTTTAGGATCTTTTAGGCATTTTTCGCGAATTTTTTTTTTAAGTTTCTTTTTTTTAAATCGTTTTTCTTTTTTTGTAACAGCCCTTTTTATTATCATTCATTGGCTCTTATATGTAAATTTCAGACATTTCATTGTGTAGTTTAATGCAAACAGCGTTTCACTTTTCAAACATTCAAGCGAACAGTTTTTTTTTATTTTCACTCCATTCGTCTACGGTGTCGACTTTTTCCGGTAGCTGCTCTGCACTGTGATCGGCGGTTGCTCGGGTTTCTCTGGCGTTTTCGGCGGGGTTAATCCAGCTGTTTTGCGGGTTTTAGTGAGTGTTTGGCGGGTTTTGCGGTGCGTGTTCGGCGGGTTGGCAGTGAGTGTTCGTCGGGTTTTCCTTGTATTTCAGGGACCCTGCGTTGCTTGCTGAATACACCGCAGGGTTACCAAAATTGGATCGCCATATCACGCCGAATTGAAGCGAACAAAAAGTCACCGAACGTACAGTGACTTTTCGATTCTCTTTGAATAACCCTGATAATTTTATCCACATACAAATAACAATGAAGAATACAGAAGATAAGAAGCGGGGATCATTCTGGGCAAATAAAGTACAGAATTCGCTCATGTACAGAATTAAATGCAGAGCAGACATGCAGAGGAACAGAACACAGCAGAGCTCAGTCCCAACCCTCGAGGGGCCCCATGGCCAGGTCAAGATATGGGACTAGCCAGGGGGGCATTCAAGGGAGGTTGCGGGGCGAGGCGGGGGGAGCCCAAATTGAGAAGTTGGGAAAGATGGAAAAAGTGTCACTTCTTGAGTTATAACTACCGTAGCACTCAGATTTTGACTGTTTTACAGATTTTTCATTGTTTTTTGTACGCATACTCTTACTGCTCTTGCGGGAACGATGTTGTATGTTGACAATTTGTATTGTAATTCACGCTTTCAATAAAGAATAAAAAAAAACAATTCAAATTAATTTACCATAGTATAAGAGATTCAAACACAAGGAAGCACAACAGCAGGAATAAACCAAAGGGGGGACACTGGATAAGTTAGAACAAAAGAGGGGACACTGGATAAGGTATAACAACTGGTAAATGAATAACGTAGGAATAGCCCAAATAAATACACACAACAGGACAGTCCAAGCAGACAGGACAAGAGGTTGGCAGGACTGGAACTAGGCTGAACACTGAATAAAGAGAATACTTTAAGCAGACATAGGAGCAGGACATGAAGAGGGTTGACTACAAATATAGACAGAAATAAGGAAACACAAGGAGATTTACTGGGAAACAGACAAAAGTGGGAAAGGACTGAGAGCCAGAAAGCACGGTGGGCAAAGTCCAGGTATGCAAGGGGTGATGATGGGTAAGTCCAACCACAGCAGGATATATGGCACAGCGGGAGACTTGGCACAGTGGTAAGACTAGGTACAGCAGGAAACTTTGGGACGGCAGGGGTATCCAGAGGAGCATGCAATAACGTGGTCTTTGGCAAGCCGTGGGGTCAAGGGCTGGTGAAGAGCGAGCTGGTTTGAGGGGAGCAGAAAGTCTGGTACACAGTAGTCAATGGAGCAAGCTGTTAGCTTCTGGACAGGCAATAAGAAAATTACAAATACAATGCAGAAGCATTGGGAGAAGGGTGTGATCAGTTTAAATAGCCAGTCAGTGCAAATTAGGAAGAACACCTGCTGAGCCTGCAGGAAAGCTGATTACAGGCAAGGCATTCCAAGAAGGGGGCTGCCAGCTACGGCAGAGCAGTGCTGGATTTGCCCTTCCTCCTGTGCCTCTAATTGCGTTTTGTTTCACACGGTATAATGAGAATAAGCGCAGATGACATTTTTTCTCCTTGTTAGGTTTTATACATGTTGCTGGGCTGGATACATTTGGTGGTTGCAGCCGCCCCATCGGGGAATAGGCGCGACCCCACCCCTCTTGTACTATTAATGCACCACAAACCTTATATTCTTTCCAAGGAAGCATTTTCATATCCCAATACTCAGGTACAGATTTAGGATCTACCCAGGATACGTTGTGTCTTCTATGGCACAAAACACATGTTTTATTAACTTAAACAGAACACTTGAGTATAACCATTTCACTAAATTATGGATAATGTCCTATATATATATATATATATAACACATCAGAATGGGTGTTCATTGCAGCCTTTTGCTTCCACTAAATCCTATGTAGAATCAGGACATGCATGCATACACACACATTTACTAGCCACAGAAATATTATCCAATCATTCACTGATTCTAGAAGCCTTACAAGATTGATTGCAAGATTTTTCATTTATTTACTGAATTCCGTTCCAAAGAGTTTTCTTTGTATTGGTTTTATTTTAATCTAATTTCCTTATGTACAAAAATTTTAATAAATTAAAATATGAATATTTTACACCAGGGATTTTAAGTCTCTCAAATTATGTCTGGTCATCTAAAATCCTGATATGGATTTCAAATAATGTGATTTATCAATGTCAATTCCCTTCACTTACCTGGATTTCTCACTTATTGTTCCCTCTCTACATGAAGAGTGTTTCCTCTCATTTACTGATTGGCTTCTTGAAATGTCTGAAACAAATAGTAGATTTTCAGTTTGGAGTTGAATACAGTATCATGGCAGAACTATAAGATTATTCCCGGACACAGAAAACATTTAGGTTAATTCAAGTTTGGGTCAGAATATTTACAGTTAGAGTTTAGAGTTAGCAGTGACTTTTGGCTTAAGTGTACTTTATTGTACTATCATAATTTTTTAACCTCCCTGGCGGTCCGATTCTGACAAATTTTATGTGTCAGAATTGGTACCATTTATTAAGCCCCCTGGTGGTGTTAGAGTGTGGCTCGGGGTTAAATTTCTATGCTGAAAGCGGTAACCCCACGCCACACTCGGGCTGATACATACCGGTCCCTGCACTCCCTCACTGTCCCCCGCAGTCACCTCCGGCGGATCGCAGTGTCCTGCTTCCTGGTTCCCTTCTCGCAAGAAGAGAACCAGGACGCCTCGATCGGCCTGAGGAGAATGCTATTGCGGGAGGACAGCGAGGGAGCGCAGGTACAGATATGTATCCAGCCCGAGTGTGGCACGGGGTTACCGCTTTCAGCAGTGAAATTTAACCCCGAGCCACACTAGGAAAAACCACCAGGGAGGTTAAAGTAAACTTCATAGAAAGATACTCTTTGAGCTTGGCCTTGCCATAGGTATGGAGAACACCACCCTGAGCAAGTCAAAGGGAATCAAAATGTAAAAAAATACATTTGAGCAAACAGGGCCAATTGAAAGAGACATCAGGAAACCCCCAGTGCATCAGTGTCAATGGATTATATTTAGGGATGCACCGATACCATTTTTT